>OY735204.1:67700750-67770750 GCA_963457665.1 Thysanoteuthis rhombus | reverse complement strand
TTACCCAAATCGACTTCTGATGACCTTGAATGACCTGTAAGTGCGAACCCCCTTAGCTAGCTACCTTCGGTGTGAAAAGATGCATATGCTCAATTCCAGCACCTAAAAAAAAACCCAACTTCGTAGAAATGTCCTCTGGCGACCTCAGAGGTCAACTCTTCATTGTATATGAGCTTTGTCTTGGAAAAATGACAAGAAGTGACATTTCCTGATCTTAAATGATTTCAGAAGTCTAACTCACATAGATTGCAATCTTCACTGTGTGTAGATGTACCCATATCTTAAATGTTTTCATCTTTGGTGAAAGCTTGTGACCCACAACACTGAAAATTGTCTAGAAATGACTAAGACATGACCCCTGGTGAACCTCACATAGCCTGTGTGGTAAGTTCACCACTCCCCAGTTCACATGTAGACTATTAAGTCGATAGGCCTTGTAGTTTTCGCAGGGAAGAGGTATGATTAACAAATACACACTCACAAGCGAAAAGTTCGAATATTAGTATATATATATACGGATTATATGTATAAATAGTCTATTTATATAATCAACAGAGTAACTTTTCTGCTGGTTTCATTGTCAATAATAATGATTTTGTCGTTATAGTCGAAAACACATAATGCTTAAGGTATTTTAATACACATGTGGACACTAATAACTATCATTTTGTAATAACTATGTTTCTAATCAGTAGACTTAACGAATGAGGTCAATAGTGCCGCATGGTGTATAGTATTCTTACAATTGATGGACACCATTGTTTTGTCAATAATAAATCTCGACAAAAATATTAGAAACCGTCAACAAAAACTGCCAGAATAGGCTTCTTCAATTTTTATGCTTGTCTGGCTAGCTACGCATACATGTAAGGTACTTTATGGTCGTGACAATCGAGCTAGAAGGCTGAAAATTTAAACATTAACTCCGTAAAATTTCTAGAAAAAAACTTTTTTTCCTGCGGGGAGGTCAAATTAAATGTAAGTTTTTGCTAAATGTATCACAAGAGTTTTTGTCTGGCTGCATTCATTGTCATTTTTGAAAATTCGCTTGGTGTTTTTAATGATCACTGCTCAACAGAAAGCGAGAGATGTAACTTATCCATTTGATGTAAAGACGTCAAATACGTTTTGATTCATTCAAACATCTGGCCATACTGTAAAAACTCAAATTTTCACTTGACCTTTGAAAGCACGAGAAATAAAGCAAACAATTGAAAAAAAAAAAAGATTCATAATTACAGTTCAATCTACCCTGTTGAATTTCCCCCAAAATGAAAACCTAAAATCATAAATTATAAACACAAACTAGCAGATGCAGTACACGGTACGACGGCAGCTGGATTATTTTCCGATTTTTGACTAGCCACCATTCCACAACAGAAACTTCTATTGATCTGAACATTTTGTCACATGGTTAGCTTTGTATGTAGATTAAAAAAATGCTATCAGTAGGGAAAAAAGTCAAAATCGACTCAGAGTGTCTGGGAACCGTTAGAAAACCTGGAAAGATCACTTACCCCCTGAGCCCTTCCTGGAAATATAAAAAGTATTCTCGATGGAATACAAAATGTTGGTATCCGGACTTTCTTAGCTTTTCTAGATGATAAGATATTAGATATCAAATATTAATAAACAACAAACCTTATGTCCCCACGATTCGTCAAATTTCAAAATTATAGTAAATAGATATCTCTTCCTAACCACAGGGTTTTGAAACTTCTGCCTACTCAGCAAGGTCAAGGATCCCTTGTAATCCCTTAATGCCCTGCGGGTGTAGTGGTTAGGCGTTAGAGAACCCAGGGTTGAAAACTGCGAGCCCTCATTAATGGGTCGATTTTAGTTGTTTTCTCACGCCGTTTCCGGGTCCCAATCAGCGTCTGGATACTAGTTTGAATCGAATGATGATTTACGAATTATTACTCAAGCATCTCTGACTTGTACTGTACAGACATCAGCGTATTCTGCTCACTTTTGTTTGGAATGAATATCTCTGGTAAGAGAATATCTCCATTTCCTTCCGATTATAGACATTTTTTTTGTGAAACAATCCCCCCACTGAGTTCCTTTCATGAAAGTGAAAATTATCAGATAAAATTCTGTTGAAGAAAGACTTTATCGATTTCAATTCTATGACCGTGCGTGACAAATTTGCCAGGAGTAAAAAAAAATGATCTTAAAAAGAACAGCAAATTCTTCAAATATACAAGAGCCAATTTGAAATGATAAAAACGTGATCACGAAAACTTCTTCATTGAAAATAATAATGATAACAACAGCTAAAACAACAACAACAACAAATTGCTTGTTGCGTGAGAGACAAAACTCGTATTATTCATTCCAACCGTTTTATTGGAATGAAAAAGAACAAAAACAACTGTTACTTCTCTCATTTTTATTGTTGAGAGCTCAAGTAGTGTGGTTGAATGCATGAACAATCGGGGAACCGCGTCACTAATTTTCCTTTCAATCAAATCGCTACGCCCGGAGTGAGTGCTTTAAGCCTGTGAGAACCATTACCTCTGGTTAACTAAAGTCTTGCATCACCGCAACATTGTTGAATAAACTTCGTTGTGATATCTCGATAGCTTCGGGAAGATTCCTTTGGACGTGTTCTGGAATTAAAACGTTTATTTGTCTTTCTCTTGTAAAGTCTAATAAATGCTCTCAGTGACAAGAAACTTCAGAGCCTTCATGCTGGAGCTAATAAGTTGTTAAAATACACAGGGTATCAAAAAAAAATGTACACATTTTGTTGAGTACAGTAATGTTCAAAAAACTTTCATAATGGAGAATAAAACACTATTTTGGAACAATGTATATATGTATATATAGTAGAAAGTATATTCGCAACACGATCACGTTTATGTTTTTGCCCTCTTTGGGCCTCTTCAGGCGAATGATTATGCGTTTTGGATTCTTCTTAGGGGAATCTGGTGAGAGTCATGTGGGTGTCACTATGGTGGGAAGAGTTTTTATTTTTGTTTCATTGTTGCAAAAATCAAGGTTAAGATCAAAACATCCCTTAGAACACAATCAAGCATCACTTAAAAATAACTTCAACACCAAGTTCACGCCCTTTGACACGTAACTTATAACCACAAACTAAACATACACACTACAAAAACGCAACAATAAAACAAAAATAAAAAAACTCCTCCAACCATAGCGACACCCACAAGACTCATACCAGATTCTTCCATAAGAATCTAAAAATGCATATCATCATTTGCTTGAAAAGGCCTAAAGAGGGCAGAAACATATACATGTTTGTGTTGCGAATCTACTTCCTACTATATTTCCAGTTCTACTCTAAACCAACTTGACTCTTGGAGTATAAAGTTGAATGTCTCATGCACTCTACGAAAAAATCCATCACATACCAGACAATGCTTTACATCATATTATATCATGCCATATTGCAAACCTGATTTGTACTATATGTACTATGTACGTATACATATACACACATATGTATATATCTAGTTTGATTTTTCGTTTTTGTTGAGAATACGTCGCGCTCCACATTCTAGAAAATGATCATTAAAGGTACAAAAAACGATACTTCAATAAAACAGAGCTTATCTTTTTGCCTTTAATTAATACAATATCGACTACGATGGTGATAACCTCTTTAGCCTTTGAGGTAATAATGGAATAAGCTATCGTCATGACAAAGTAGAAGAAGGAAGAGTGTGAAGAAAAAAAGAGGAGAAGGAAAGATACGAGAATAATGAGACAAGCATTGGCTCATACGTCACAGACACAAAAAAAGAAAGCGAAGATTGGAAATTAAAATAAAAAAAGCGCAAAGACAAAGAAGATCGTCCCGATTGTGAATATTAAAACAATGAACAAATAACAATAAATAAAAGAAGTATTGAATGGGAAAAAGTTGTGAGCACATAAATAACAAACATGTCTGCGTTAAGGTCAAACTCATTTGCTTTTTTCAAATCTAAAAAGTTAACAAAACAGAATTCATTTTCCATACAGATAACTCCAAAAGTTTGTGTCTCATTTCAACTCTTCTATAAACAGCTCCTGTGAATAGGACCTGCTTAAATTAGCAGAACAAGTCAATCTGACTTGGGCTTTGGAAGTGGGAGTGAATTCGTCATCGGTTTTTGCGTCATCGTAATTCATGCATGACGTCACTCGTTTTTCTTCTAATTATTGTCATCAGTCATTGTTTCATACGAAAATAAAGTCAAAATCCTATAGTAAGAGTTTGACAAAAGAAAGAAAAGGCCCATTCAGCCTAATGGTTAATCTGCCACGGACCTTGAAAAACGAAGAAAAAATGTTTTGCTCCCAGTTAGAATCGATGGTGGAGATCTACTAATGACGAACAAAACTTGACCATTTGTCCACAGAAACACTACTGAAAAATAAAATAAATTTGTAATCACGAATAATATTCTCGGACGAATACCTTAAAATCACCGCTGTATATCTATTGCCTTTTTAATATTCTTATGCTTTTCATTATTTAATGATTCTATTATCCTAATTCCTATTTCAATGAAATGCTTAGTAACAAGGTAATTTTCACCGAAAATAAAAATAAAATAAATATACTTGTTATTATATAACAGAAATTCAAAGTTAACAAAAAATTCTGAGAACTTGCAAACGCAATTAGCCTCGACACGACGTCATGACACCTCTCTCTATCTCTCTCTCTCTCTCTCTCTCCCTCAATGTTATAATTTCAAAATTCTCAAATTCCGATGTCAGAAATTCTGAGATCCGAAATTCCAAGATCTTACGGATTCACTTTAATGAAGTCAACTCGTTGAGCTTGACAATATTATCATTGATTTGAATATTGAAAATCGTTGATTGTTTGAAAATCTATTCATTAGTTTGATTATTTAGCTGAATGTAATATGAATAAATATATTATGAAAAAATATCAATATTCTATTCCCAGTTATGCTGATAAATTTTTGAATTCATAATACTTTTATAATCGTTAGGAATTATTTTTTCTTTGAGAATAAATATGTTTTTCATAGCTTCACATTGTTTTAGATAAAATTTTGTTTTTTGAACTATGTAGTTTTTGTTGATATTTTTCAATTGTTAAGGGGGTGGTATTCATTCCTTAATCAACGAATGATCATTTTTCATTGTTTGGTTTTATAAAACATGAATCTTTCGTTTATTTCAATAAGAAATTTCTAGGGGTGATTCTCGATACTTTTTTATTTCGAAGAAAACGCTGTTTCCAAAAAAAAAAAAAAAGAAGCATGCTACATAAAAAGAAAGGAAGAAAGAGTGTAACAGCGTAAAACGGCAGAATTGTTATGGTGACGCAAACTGTCCATCCAAGAAGTGTAGCCAACTCGTTTATTTTTTCGGCTAAAACTGCTTCAAAAATAGCTTAAATCGGCTAAATATTTCCCATCTTTGACGGTTAGAACGCAAAAACAGCTTCAGGTTGAATTCAGTTCATCTATGAACGTTTTTATGCAGCTTGATTTGCTTGATTGCTTTTCGTTTCTTCTTGAAATTGTTCTTTTTTTCTTATAGAAAAAGTAACGGAAGGCAATTTAATTGACTCCATAATGGATGACCCTTACTTCAATTTCTCTTCTGAAACTGCTTTACCATGTATTATTAAATCGGCTGAATTCGTTCCACTTTCTGTTAACTTTATGGTTAAAAGACATTCCTTAGAATGATGCATTAGGTGTTATCATTTTGTTATAGGCAATTTTTGAATTGGCTGAAAGCAGCTGGGTTCTTACGGTAGTTAAAATAAAGGAAATTATTCTCGATCTAAAAATACCATTTTTGGTATTCTTCCTGTTAAAAGACCCATACCATTTTCAGCATAGCTTAAAGTATAATTATACAGCGTAATGATACAACAATAAAATGATAATGAACGATAAAAGATATTGTTTTTGTTTTTTCTTTGATATTCTTTTATTCGATAAGTTGGTAGCGTTCGGAAGAGTTCTCACCAGAAGATCGGACGCTAAAAAAGTGCTCATCAGGAAATGTGCCCATCAAAAGATCGGACACCAAAAAAGTGCTCATAAGGAAAAATGCCCACGATAACATCGGGCACTGGAAAACTGCTAATCAAAATATGTGCCAAACATAAGATCGGACCATGGAAATGTGCTCATCAGGAAATGTGCCCAGCGAGAGATCAGATGCTGGAAAAGTGCTCATTAGGAAATGTGCCAAACATTAGATCAGACCCTTGAAAAACGTTCATCAGGGAATGTGTCCACCAAAAGATCGGACCCCAAGAAAGTGCACATCAGAAAATGTGCCTGACCAAGCGATCGGACCCAGGAAAACTGCTCATCTGGAAGAGTGCCCACCAAGAGATTGGACCCGGAAAAAGTGCTCATCAGAAAATGTGCCCACCATTGGATTGGACCCCGGAAAAGTGCTTATCAGGAAATGTACCCACCAAAAAATCAGACCCCGAAAAAGTGCTCATCTGGATGAGTGCTCACCAAGATATTGGATCCAGAAAAGTGTTCATCAGATAATGTGCCAAGCATTAGATGAGACAATGGAAAAGTGCTCATCAGGAAATGTACCCATCAAGAGATTGGACCCTAAATAAGTGCTCACCAAGAGATCAGACGCTGGAAAAGTGCTCATTAGGAAATGTGCCCACCAAAAGATTGGACCCCTGAGAGGTGCTCATCAGGAAATGTGCCCACCATTAGGTCGAACACTGGAAAAGTGCTCATCTGGAAATCTCCCAGTCACGCTCATTATTCTCTTTTTTCTTTTCAATTATTAAATATTTGTTTTTTTTCACACACTGACAGTCTCGGATTCATTGAAGGGGAAAAAGGGCCTATTTTATTGGGTTTTATTAAAAAATTGGGCACTATTCAGCAGTCTTGATTGGAATTCTGAACGGGAAATAAAAAGAAATAGGTAAGGCCAAACAATGTTTTTCAATTAATAAAATATTGTTTTTTCTTCCACACCCTGGTCGCCAAGAATTTGTCGAGGGAGCAAAAGTATTATTCAAAACAACGCACCGCTGTTTTCTTTGATGAATTCTCTTTTCGTTTTTAATAACTAGATATTGGAAATAAATAAGCAAGGCAAAACAATCTGAAAAACAATTTATTCGAAGCAATGAAAATACAATGTATCTATCTACTTTTGTTTCTCTTTCATGAATTATCTTATTTCTTTCCAATTTTAATTAATGGAACATTTTTTTTTACACGAAATTTTTCTTTCCAGTGAAACAAGAAAATTTTTTTAGCGACATCAGTTTTTGTTTTATTTTAGGTTCGTTTTTTTCTTTTAATTTCTACGAAATAAAAGGTGACTGCACATCGTTATTAATTTTTTTTCTGTGAAAAAAATTCTATTAATTAAAAATAGAAAGAAATGAGAGAATTCATGAAAGAGAAAAGAAAGTAGATAGTTGCACTGTACTGTTATTGCTTTGAATAAATTGTTTTTCTAAAAAATTGTTTTGCCTCACCCTTTTCTTTTTATTTCACTTCCAGAATTCCAATCGGGACTATCGTGGTTTTTATAACATCTTATAAGAATGGGCACTGTTGCTCACTCGATAAATTTTACGGTCAGTGTATGAAAAAAGAAACCAAAACAATTTTTTATTCCTAAAAAATTGAAAGAAATAAGAAAATTCATTAATGGAAACATCTGTGCACTATGTTTACAATGGCAATTTTCCTCCCTCGATAAATTCAAGACGGCCAATGTGCACCCACCCCCAGAGAACCAAATAATTGTTATCAATAAAAATGAAAAGAAATAAGTGTATTTCTGAACGAAAACATTGTGTTATTATTGCTTCAAGGAAATTGTTTTTAAGGAAATTGTTTTGCCTTGCTTATTTTTTTTTCAAACGCAGAATTCCAATCCGGACCACTGCAGCTAAGTTGTGCCAAAAGTATCTTCATCAAAACACTAAAAAATATCCAATTTTTCTCCCTTAGTAAAATCAAAACGGCTAATGTGTAGAAGTCCTCAAAAATTCAAGACGGCCAAATATTAATCAAAGATGAAAAAAAAAGTAAGAGAATAATGGGCATATAATATTTTGATGTGCAAATCATGGGGAGTGATGGGCCATGCCCTGCCACGCTGGCCCAGGACGTGTTGGCAGGGGGTCTGGTGGATTGTCCACTGTGGGTTAGTGGCGAAAGAGCTCCACCGGCTCTTGATACACATCCAAACTGTTCTTGTGAGTCGAGAATGGATTTTCGGAGCACTGAAAAAAAAAAAATTTTTTTTTTTTTACACAATTCGATCCATTTTCCATATAAGTTGGATGCAAATTCCATGAGTAATGATCTCTTTCTTTCTATCTCCAACCGGTTTGGGTCGTCGAAGCAGCCTTGGAAAATACCTCTCCATTATATATGAAGTTTTTAACTTAAATAAAGTCCACAAAGTTCAAGTTTAAAAACACAATTGCAATAGCATAGTTGGTCTGGGGACTTCATTTTAGCAGTTGAAAAAGTTTGAATTTTTCATCGTTCGTTGCTAAATATTTCATGTCTATCTCCCAGCAAGAATTTGCTACTTAGATTAGTTGGAGCACCAAACCATCCAACATTAGATTCGTTTGTTTTTATGGCCAGTCAAAGTCAGGTCAAGGTAGCGGGGTTGTTTTGTTTTTAGAGTTTGTAAGTTTTTGTTTTTATTTTTTTTTCTGCCTCGAGATGATCTTCAGAAGGCTAGACTGGGAGAGTAAAGGAATTAAGATAGACGGCGAGTATCTGAGCAACCTCAGATTTGCAGACGACATAGCCCTTTTCGCAGAGAACCTACACGACCTCCAACTAACGATAGATGAACTAAATGAAGAGAGCACGAAAATCGGCCTACACATGAACTTCAGCAAGACGAAGATCATGTGCAACAACCACATAGGAGATAAAAACACTAAGATCAAAATCGAGGACACAGAACTCGAGAAAGTAGACCACTACATCTACGTAGGACAACGAATCTCCATGACACCCCCAAAAGAAGAAGAAATCAAGCAAAGAATCACACTAGGATGGCAAGCCTTTGGCAGAGCTAGCTCAACCTTCAAAAATAATAAGATCCCATTAATCCTAAAAGGAAGGGTGTATAACCAATGCATCCCCCCAATAGTCACTTATGGAGCTGAAACATGGAACTTAACCAAGAGACAGACCCGTAAATTGAGAACCATGCAACGTGCACATGAAAAAAATAATGCTGGGCCTCACATGGAGAGACCACAAAACAGCACAGTACATCCGAGAAAAGACAAGAGTTAGAGATATCATAGAATCCATAAAAAATCTCAAATGGCGGTGGGCTGGCCATCTTGCAAGAATGGCAGATAATTGATGGACATCACGACTCACAACATGGATTCCCCGAGACCACATGCGCAACCGAGGCCGGCAAAATGTTAGATGGAGAGACGATCTAGACAAGTTCAGGAAGTACTAGCTCCGTGACGCCCATGATAGAGAAGTGTGGCAAATCCTGGGGAAGGTCTATGTCCAACGACGGACGCTAAAAGACTGATGATGATGATGATCATGAATATTTTGATTGGCAGATTTCCTGATGGGCTCTTTTCCAGGGTCCGATCTCTTAATAGGTAGATTTTGCAAGAACTTTCCCGATCACTAGGGTTAGCAGGAAAGATTATTGTTGAGTACTTACGTTCGGGAATAGGATTATTTGGTAGAATTACGTTCAATGTTTCTAATTTCGTAATCATTCATTTATTTGTTGAATATTGAAAAATCTGTGTATCAAAACGTTTTATTCGAATTAAATAATTCAAATTAGATAAGTTAAATATGTTTTGATGACACAGTAAACAATGGAGATTCGCAGATCAGCGGCGATAAAATGAACCAAGAGATGCAGGCGAAGATTGAGAGAAGAGGATAGATTCCAAATTCGACAACAAGAGAGATTACAAATTCGCGAAAGGTGATCTAATAGGAATGAGGAAAAGAGTCAGCGTTATCTGCAGGAGTTTCGAGGAGCTGATTGAAACCGAAGAGAAAACATGAATGAGGAAGACAAGGGAAAAATTCCTAAAAAATAGGCAACAAAGTAATATAGAGAGAATCGCTGAAAGTTACAAATTGAATGTAAGTAATATTACCCCTATGAATTGGACAGTAGAGCACTTTGTTTGCAGTGAATCATACAATTGTTGCCAAAATGGAAAAGTGGACATTGCACCTTTCAACCATACCCGTAAGCTATTCGTACTTTCTTTGAAGGAAACACTGACGTAGACGTTAATTTCAGAGACAATATCCGCATTTATAACGGTGCATTATCGTTTGTATCAACTGGAGCAAATATTCTAGCATCTCAAGGAAGAGGTACGTGACACCACCGGATTCCAGTATGTGCCCTGACGGCTGGCTATTTGCATCCTTTGACTCTCATCTTTTCATCCACAACGATCTTGGGGACCTTTCTGCTGCTTTGGTGATACCGCAAATGGCCATCTTTTTCATTTCTCCTCTAATTCCCAGCACATTGAAGCCTCTCACATGAGAACGAGCCACGAATCCCCAGCACCTGACTTTAACTTAGAGACACCTTGATCACCCTGATCTTCATCTAGCCTGCTGACAGTTATTGATCAATTCAAAGTACTCGAAAAGCTTCCTTTCGAATGCTTCTTCAAAGCGATCCTCCCATGGATCTGTAAACTTAAGCAACGCAGCTTGTTTGGTAGACTCAGACACAGAACAATGTAAGGTGACAGAGTGATGGTTGCAATATGGCTGTCGTTCGAGGTCCACTAATATCTGCCAGTCCCTTGCCGAGATCTGGACGCCTGCATATGTTGCTCTCCTGACGGGATTAGGCTACTCTCCAGCTCTAACAAAGGCAATGGTCCTCTTGGTTGGGTGGCACTTCTCTACTAACTCTATTCCGGTTCGTATGACTTCAGCAATGGTCTTCAGGGCCTGGTCGTATCTCCAGAGGTACTATCCATCTCCAAGTGCCCTTGTGTAACAGCTGAAGGAATGTTCCATGGTCCTTGCTTGGAACACAGTGGATATGATAGGGAGTCTTTTTTGCCCCATAAGTTCGAATTGGACGTACAAAAATATGGCATACAAAATATATTTGATATAGAACGAAGAATTACATCAAGCGAAAGAGTAAAAGGAAGAGGAAAGTCGTGTAACAATGTATTTTAGACTTGGAGGTGATAACCGAAGATTTAACCCTCGTTCATGGATTAATTTTTACTGGAGAAGATTGTGCCTTACCTGTTCAGCGGGATATTGCTATATGTTCTTGTGGGGAACCGACAAAAAACGTACATCTTTTATGCCATTTGAATCCTATGACACTCCCATTTCCTTATAGCGAACTTGATTAGGATCCCTACGAACCCGACAGTCAAACACGTGAAAGAACAAAACTCACAATGGAATTTTTTTTTACAGCCATTGAGTGCAATAAGACGATATTTCAATCCTCTCCATGAAGGTGGGAAGATCTTTCAACAATGCTTAGTGGGCGCTCGCATATGAGTTGAAGGCTGACGATCGTAGTTCATTAGAAGTGATCAGGCCCAGCTTTGCACATCATCCTACAATGGATTGACTGATTACTTGCATAATCCTCAGAGAGATATCACTGTTCAACCTTGTGTTACTCTCATTCTTCCAACTCCGTTCAGAGGCTGCCCTCAGAATATGATGTAGAACTATGAAGATGCTAGAGCATTTATTGCTAAATAAATTAACTGAACATGGACCTGTTCTGGTTGCTCGATTGTATCAATATATTCAAGAATTGTTTAAGGACATCTGGAATCGTCACACCCAAGGAATACCTGTTTCTTACATTTATGTTGTTAAATCTTAAAAACCGGGGCTACTCTTCTGCTACATGCTTATTATTCTACGAGCTGAGTACAAAATCATGAGTTTTATCATTGCATCAAGCAGTTTATGATACACGGACTTTGTGGTTCTCTCAATCCTTATTTTGTGTCAATGAAGAACGGAGAATGTACAAAATACGATTCGAAGCAATTTGGCAGGAAGAACAAAAAAAAAAAAAAAAAAAAAAAGAACCCCAAAAATACGATGTTTAAATATATGAATTGCATTAAATTATATAGAAACCTATTTGGAATGATCTCCCGTCATGACATGGTTAATTGTTTATTCTATTTACGTTGTCTAAATTGAATGATGTATTAGCCATGTAACGACAGAAGATCATTTCAAATAAGTTTCTATATAATATAACGCAATTTATAATTCATTCTGTTGGATCAAATAAGTCGATTTCTTGAACACACACACACACACGCACACACGTGCGCATATATATATATATATATATATATATATATATATATGCCTACGTATACAAAGGCAATGACTGTGCAAATATTGAATTTCGTGATACTAAAAGATGAGAAACTAGAAACCTTGAAAGAAATCAAGCGGACAAAATAACTACATATCTATCCGATCCTTATGTTTCATTCCCTGATGCAATATGGCGTATATCTGATTATAGGATACATGAACAATCTCTCGTTCTATAGAGGCTCACTGTACATGTACCACTTGAAAAACATGTCTATTTTCAAGCTGGTATGGCTGAACAGGTATTCAAAAGATTTCAAGCACGCGATACACATCTAATAGCATGGTTCAAACTTAACAATGAAGATCCCAGTGCTTGCCAATTTCTGTATTTTGACATTCCAATCTATTATGTCTTCTGTGGAAGCGAGAGAGACAGTGGACAATTCAGCAAAGAGGATCTCATAAAATCGTCAGTAGAATGTACACATTTATTTCTAGAGACCCTGAGAAGTTTTATTTGTGACTCTTATCCCTTTTCGTTCCTGGTGCTATAGATTTTGAATATCTGGAAGCTGTTATTTGAATTCTTGCAAACGCATACGGAGATGCTTGCACAATACGTTATATATAAAGCAATGTTGTTAAATATGACGATGCCCTGAGAGGGGCATCTGCGTTTCTAATGCACCGACAATTACTTATAATGTTCGAAGCAATATGCACTCATTGCTAGACAACCGATACATTTAAGCTCTGGGAAAAAATATAAGCATGCAATGATTGAAAATTACCACGAAGAGTCGAGTCTCGCGATAGATTGGAAAAAAGAAGCCTTACATGTGATGAATTATATTCTCATTGGAAACGGAAGTAGTTGAACAGCAGTTAGTTTACCTCAACCACTTGGAAATGTAAACTCGACCAACAAGTACCAGTAATCACTAATATTGATCATCAAGCCAACGCTCAGACAGAAATAGTGACTGAAATTATAAACAATGCCGTGTGAGTTAGTCCAGGTGATACCTCGCAACTATGTTGTTTCTATGTTTACGCTCCCGGTGGCTTGGGTAAAAGATTCATTTTCAATATCCTTTGTGACTATGCGAGAACAATGCACCAAGCGGTTTCTCGTGCAATGTGGCTTGGAATTGCTGCCATTCTCCTTTCAGGGGGCAAAACAATACATCAGCCATTTAAACTTTCGATATCAATAATTGTAACAAGCATACGCTACATATCCCCTACTTCAGGATTCAAATACTTTTCAATATCGATGAAGCTTCAATTGTCCAAGTACCTACTTTCACTACTATTGATCGATGCCTGAGGGATGTTACTAGTCTTGACACTGCATTTGGGGGGAAAGTAATCTTACTTGGTAAACATTTCTGTAAAGTATCACCATTGGTACCACGGGTTATTAAAACTGCAGTAACTGAATCTTGAATAAAGAAAAAAGATCATCTGGCTTCTACTCAAACAGTATAAGACTTGTTCAAAATATGCGAGTAGTGGAAGACGAGGAAAAAATTTGATGTATTTCTGCTGGTGCCAAGGGATGGAAGTCTTGTAGCAGAAGGTCACACTTCCGATTCCGAGTGAATTGATACTCAAAATCAGACAATAGTTGAAAATTCGATACTGGCTGAGGTGTTCTCCAGTGCAATACTCAATGATTATGCGTCACAAAATATTCTCACATCTCCTATCCCTGCAAAAAAACAGTGACTTATTTATAATTAATGAAGAATTACTGGATAAATTTCCAAGCGAAATATCAAGTGCTGATATAATTACCAAAAAAGTGACGAAGATCACTATTCTCCTGAATGTTTGCACCCACTTACTCCATCTGGAATGTCATCACTTGAAATCAAATCAGGAACGTCTTGCTCTTACACAACATATCCCTCAGTACGGATTATGCAAAGGTACGAGATTGGCAATCACTTACCTATACAATAACTACATAATAATGAACAATCAGGATCAAGCGCTTCAATTCCACCGCTAAAACTCTGTCCAAGTGATGCGAATTTACTGTTCATTTTTAGAGAGTGATCAGTTTCCTATGAGATTATCATTTTCAATAAAAGGACAAACATTCGAGAGAGTTGGATAATTTTCTCGTAAAACAGTATTTTCTCGTGGACGATTATACGTGACTCTTTCTAGAGTGCATCCGCTTCTTGACTAAGAGATACAAATGATAGATAACGACTCTCGAGGTTGAAGATGTGGCAATTGCATTACAAAGAATATATTTTTCAGTGGAATTGAAACGCTCTATTCCAATCATGCATGTTGCATTTGGGAACACCTTACCCATCATCATCACCATCATCATCATCATCACCATCATCATCATCATCATCATCATCATCCTTTTATCACTCGTCATTGGTCGTAGACTTTCCCCATGGGCGTCGTGGAGCCAATACTTTCTGAATTTATCGTTTGTCTCTCCGTATTATATTCTACCAGTCTAAGTTACGCATGTGATCTCTGGAGATTCATTCTGTGAGTCGTGATAACTATTGATTGTCTACCATTCTTGTAACATGACCAGCCCATTGCCATTTGAATTTTCTAACGAATTCTTCGATGTCTCGGACTCCTGTATCTCATCTCTGATACATTGTGCTGTCTTGTGATCTTTCATATGAACTTGAGCATGTTTCCTTTATATACATGTTGTATGGTTCTCAGTTTGAGGGTCAGGCTCTTGGTTAGGTTCCATGTTTCTCTATCAAAGGGCTGCATTGGTTGTACACCCTTCTTTTTAGGACTGGTATGACTTTTTTGTTTCTGAATGTCGAGCTTGCTCTGCGGAAAGCTTGCCACCGCAGAGGGATTCTTTGCTTAATTTCTTCTTTTGATGATTTCAAGGAGATTCGTTTTCCAGGGTAGTGGTCTAATTTCTCCAGTTGTTCGTTTTCACCTTTGATTGTTGTGTGTTTATTTCTGATTGTTGCACATAGATACATACATTTGACTAATAGCATATAAACTTATAAGCATCTTTTTTCAAATAACTAGGGAATATCCACAGATATTTCTATTGATAATTAATGATTTCAATATATTAGTTACACTATACAACGATTGTTTCAATGAAGTAATATACCATCGAGACAATAGTTGTAGCGCGCAACTCTTCTGATAAAATTAATAATTATATATCTATAGGGTAGTGTGTGTGTGTGTGCGTAACACTTTTCAATGAGCACATATACTGCACTTGGATCCTAATGACAGATGTGCCGGGATGAGACACCTCCATCGAAGACACGGCCCTAGGCAGTACATTGACCCTAGGAAGACTGCCGGGGAATGACGTTTTGATCCTAGGCAGAGCACAAGGATACTCAGATCATAGACAGAAGTGCCTATCCTTACGTAAGTAATCACGTCACCATTATTGAAGGATATTATGCTAGATGTTATTTGAAGTATCCCTAATACCCCAACCCAAGGAATGTAACAAAGTTATAAATCGCGTATGTATTTTGGGGTATATATCTATCGAAGGAAATCTACTCTCACCCATGTAGGCTTGTCGATAGGGCTTCACAAACCGAGTGAAATTAATTCGTAGGAAAGGACATGAATACACAGATAGATATGATTGAACCAGGATGAACAGTGATAAATATTTTTGATTTCATGGAGATACATTAGTTGATGTCGATTGTAGCTTTTATATCATAAGAGTGTTTAATTAACTTTCAGGTAATTAAAACGAAATTTTTTACAGATAAAATGTGCAGAATTTTTATTTTTTGGTTGGGGGTGCAGTTCGTATTATAAAATTCCTGCCCACGCCAGAGGCTGTGATTAACTCTGTTTTTTCCCTGTAACAACAACAACAGCAATAATCCTCATCTAATTCTAGAGAGGGGGATTCGCTTTACTGTTTGTCTGTCCCGTCACGTTAAACCAAACCGATGTATAAAACTAACATTCACCTACCGTGGTTAGAAATCCTGACAAAGTGATTGGTAGGCAGCTCTCTTGCTGACTGATCCAAACTGACAAGTCATGCTTATCTATGGAAATTTATCTTCCAAATCTTTTGTATGTACAATACAAAAGTTGTACTAATCATTCGGAATAGATGTGAGAGTGGAGTCTAATCCTGCAGCAGCCAGGCTTATTTTAGATGTGTTCTTCTCTTTCAAGCAAGTTATCATCCCACTCTCTCTCTCTCTCTCCCTCTCCCTATCTATCTATATCTCTTTTTCATCATGGGAGAACGCTTGACCTTTCACAATATCTTTTCCCCAACCAACTGCCATTCTGAATAACCTACGTATATCTAACCAAGTGATCCCCGAACATTTTTTTCCTCTTTCGGAATAAACATTTGCTCGTGTTACAGCAAATCAGTCATTGATAAAAAATAATTTCCAAAAGAAAATGAAAAAAAAACAACTCCTATCAATGCTTGATTCATAAAGCAGACGGCAACTACCTTATCACACAATCATAGGACGGTCAGAAAGTATGAAACAATTCAGTTTCATACAAAACATGATTTATTCCAAAAATTATACTCATAGCCGAGTACCTAACCATTAGTAAATATACAAACCCAACGAGAGGTATGAACTTGTTTTCGTCGCGTAATCTAATTTATATGTGGTCTAATTTGAGACAAACAAACTTTCATCTTTTCATCAATACAAAGAAGCCTTTCCTCTTATCTGGTTCTTGATACATCTTCACGCCATACTTGCTACCATCCGTTCCCGCACCAGTGTGTCGTGCTATACCACTTGGGAACCAGTGCTCAAACCCAAACATAAACCTTTCGTAACTTCTTCTCCTCTTGCAAAACCCTCTTCATTCTTTCTGTAGTGCTCTCTTCATATTGATTTTTTCTTTCTTCTTTGCTTCTTGTTCAAACACAAACAGTAATGTCAAAAGTATGCCTACATGTTTTAGATACTGCATTCATCGTAATATTCAAAACAAGGATAATTTAAACCTTTATTAATAT
Organism: Thysanoteuthis rhombus; assembly: GCA_963457665.1. Lineage (NCBI taxonomy): Eukaryota > Metazoa > Mollusca > Cephalopoda > Oegopsida > Thysanoteuthidae > Thysanoteuthis > Thysanoteuthis major. The sequence goes on along the minus strand of OY735204.1, from coordinate 67,753,422 downwards.
CATGTGACCACAAGCAAACTCTGCCTCATCCTACCACGGGACGGTGACTAATCATTGGTGAACTACCCACCCCCTTTAAGACTCCTCTGTGTCTGACCACATGTCCATTTAACTTGATTTATTATTACAATAACAGGTCTCAAGTCAAACTTGTTAGCCATGTGGTAGAGCTTAAAGAAGTGTCTTCTTCCATGTGCACATCGCATGGTTTCGAGTTTGAGGGTCAGTATCTTGGTTGAGTTCTCTGTTCCAGCTCCATATGTATTTATCAGATGGATGAATTCGTTGTGTAGTTTTCCTATTAGGACTAATGAGACTTTCTTGTTCTTAAAGGCCGAGCTCGCTCTGCCGGAGGCTTAACATCCTAGAATGATTCTTTGTTTGATTTCTTCTTTTGATGACTTCATGGAGATTCGTTGTTCTAGGTAGCCGTCTAATTTCCCCAGTTGTGCATTTTTAATTTGAATCATATTGTGTTAGTTTCTGACGTTATTGTTTTGTTGAAGTCTACATTAAGTCTAACATTCTTGCTTTCTTCGTTCAGTTCACCTAATATTTGTTAGAAGTCACGGAGATTATCTGTAAAAAACGATGATGTCGTCTGCAAGTATGAGGTTTACTCAGCTGCATTTACGAAATTTTCACCGAGGTGACCACTAACTGAATCACACGCTAGACGAGAATGAACAACAAGAACAGGAAGATTCAAAATATAAAATGCCACTCGCTGGTTGACTTCGAGAATGCTCTTGATTCAGTGGAAACCTCAATTGTCATCGATTCAATCATAGACCGAGGCGTAAATCTGGTGTATGTCAGGAATCTTCAACATATATACCGGATCAGCAAATCCTTTATCAGTCTGCATAAAATTAGGAGTTCTTTTAGCTCGAAGAAGGAGTAAGATAAAGCGACACCAGCTCACCCAGGTACTCAAGAGCGTGCCTCGAAATGATTTTCAGAAAACGTGGACTGGGCAGAAAATCAGAATCAAAATTGATGAATAACACGCAAGCAACCTCAGATTTACTGATGACTTGACAGGAATCTGCAGAGAACATTCAAGAACTCTAGATTATGACATGTGCTACAGATACGTCGACGCAGAAGACCCAGGGGTCAAGATAAAAAGCCAAAGAGAGTAGATCACTACATCTGCCTAGGACACTGAATCTCCATAAATCATCATGAGAAGAAGAAATCAGGCTGAGAATCGCTCTATGGGGGCAAGGCAAGCCTTCTGTGGAGCAAGCTGAATATACTCACCTAGATAGCAAGAATATGGAAATAAAAACATTGGCTCCCGAACTAAAGATTGTACGATGTGCACAGAAGAGGGAAATGCTTGAGATCACATGATCAGAGATGTCATAAAATCCATTAGAAACTCAAATGACAATGGAAAGGCCATGTTACAAGGATGTAAGACAGCCTTTAAATACCATGACGATTAACATGGATCATATGCAAAATTGTGACTGGCAGATAATACGATGAGGTGACTACTTATACAGGTTCCAGAGATATTGGATTCATGAAGCCCACAATCGAGAAATCTGGTGAATCCTAGAGAAGGTCCATGTCTAACGATGGACATTAAAAGGTCGCTGCTTCTGCTGATGATTGGCTTGAGATGACGTGATATTGTTTTATGCTCGGGTCCTGAAGTCTCCAGAAAATGCCTAAACCATTGTTGGTGGGTTGTTGGTCATTGTTGCCAAAGATTCTACATGATATAGAGGTTTGAACCTGCCTCGACGTTTATTATTATCCATAAACACCGATCTAAACCAATTGAATTAACACTGAGCAGCTTGCACTGTAGTGGTGTTCATTTCAAATGCTTTGTTGGCGGTATCAACAGCTTAAGACGCATTACGTTCTCATTTGAAATTGTAATTGAGATTCAGTCTAATTTTTTGGTAACACTTTTGCTGTTAATGGCTTCTAAATCAAAATAATAATGAACTACCGATCAACCTACATTGATTCAATAAAAGCTGCCATTGCATTGGTAATATATAAACTTTAAGCATTATTCTCTGATGCAACGACCAAATAAAACAATTGACGGAAGTGCATTTTCCACGATTCACATATTACATTCTTTATGAAATCTCAATAAAATGCCACTTAATTGTCTATACGCTTTACTTGTTTTAAAAGTTCACTAGAGGATCAAAACTATCAGTAGAGAGATTCGCCATCACAGTCAATATTCGAATTGTAGCGATAAAATTTGAAGTCATGTTATTAAATTCCATCGAAAAATTAGTTTGGCTAGAATAAATTCTATTTATGATATCATTGGTGTTTTCCACTTGAAACATCTAAAATCTAGACAGATCTAAGTTCTGGAGAATCTAGATGGTAATAATAAAATTAGTCCAGTCCCACAAAGGTCAAGAAAAATGGGAAAGATTAGAAGGAGTCTGGCAGAATGCTGATGTCATTTCTCAAGTTTGTAAACAAAACAGTATGGTCAGGCGCTGAGACGCATGAACACATGAACAAACACATGCTCTTATAAAAAGGATAAAACACTTTGCTATACGGCTGTCCACTCCTAAAAAAATTAATCAATTTTTGAAAATCAAAAGAGTTGCCTTAATCTCTTCTTTAGACGTGAGTCTCTACCCATCAAAATGGTTTTGCAGACTTCTGAACAAATGATAGTCAGTTGATGCTAGGCCAGGAGAGTCTGGTGGATGAATCTTTTTTCCCAGTCGGATGTCTCTATGGTGACTCAGTTGTTAAGAGGACGTGCATTATCATGGAAACGACCACTTTTCTGTTCAATAAGAATGGGCGTTCTCTACCTAAAGATCTTTTCAAATGTCAAAGTTGCTAGTAGTAAACTTCAGCTGTGACTATTTGGTTATCGTTGAAAAGTTTTGAATGGATGATTCCTTGCACATCAGTAAAACTCAACCAACGAGGTCTTTTTGGATGAAAGTCGCTTCTCGGCTGTAGCACAAGTCTATCATTGCTAAAATACTGCTCAAAACGATTGTTTCAGTTTTTTTTCACTCTTAATCGCATCTGGAATGTTGTTATAGAAATAACCACGTTTTGAAAACCAAGAAATAGAGAAATTCATCAATAATCATCAACCGCTAACAATGTAAAGAATTGTTCTTATTAATGAGATGATATGAATTGATCATACACAGAGGAATCTTTACACATTAACCAAATCATTTCCTCTTGGGTATTTGCAGCTTGTCGGCATCACTGTCGATGTATCTTTTGATTGGTTCAACTTGTTTTGGATAATTTCCCGATGGTGACAGATATTTGTAATTTTGTTGATACTATGAAATGAGGAAACTTAATCTTCAGTCTTCATCAACTACCGCCGATGAAAAGTTTGTTAGAATATCTAATATCTACGTATTGAGTTGGGGCTCATTTTGATATTTTACAATCTGCACGATTCAACGTTCATATCTAAAACTTGCAACGTCATCTTGGAATATCTGGTGCAAGTCTGTGAATTATCCAAAACATTTTCTATTTTCAGTCTAAACTTGGCAAGATCTGGTAGCGCTTGCAGCAGATTTTCTACCAGTGTCTCCACCAAAGCGTATCTTGTCTCTCCCTATAAGCAGCGTTTATTTACGTCAGCTTGGCATGAGCAATGTAAAAGAAGTTATCTACTTCTCAGAAATGAGGGCAACATTGTCTAGTACATCTTAACCCCTGATGTTATACTTTACCCCTTTACCTTTATCTACAAGCATTATGTGAATCTTTTGCTGGTTTTTTATCATAACAAACATTCTTAAAAAGCTTACGAAATTGGAAAGCTTTGGACGCTTACTATACCTAAAGATAATGAACAGTACAACGTCAAGTGGTTAATTGTTCTTTTTCGGACCGGACAATATGTGGCGTCGTTCGGACGTTCATTTCCCTTCGTGAATTAAAAGTTCCCCAGTAACAGCTCAAATCCAACGTCGGAAGAAGTTGATCGAAATGTCGTCTGGTGTCTATCTTTAACATCTACCCGACAGCCCTTTCTAAACTATGTGTAACGAAGCCACAATAACAGAAGTATCCACAATAAGATTCAATCAACTCTCAACTTTTCATCTTAAACAGTCATTGCATCCAGTTTCACCCCTAGAGAATTTCAGCCGTGCCTAATAACTTGTGGGTGATAGTATTACCAGCTGCTCATCGTCCCAAACTATTTTCGAACGAGACAATGACCCATACACCGGTTACCCCATCGTGTCTCCAGCCCCCCACCCAATTTTTCAATAAGACTTGATAAGAATTCGGAGAAACTGTCTGTTCTTGGACTGAGAGGTGAGTGGGGTCAGACGCAAACGATCTTCGGTGAAGGGGATCTCGTTTCGCTAGTTGGATACGTGCCACGGCGAACAATCTTCTCCTTTTTCACGGACGCTGTATCACGTGATAATACATATTACATAAGGCCGATGCCACGCATCGTCTTTTATTAGATAGATATTCATGGATCTTTGGTCGGAGACAACGGAATCTGAACTATACGCGCCAGGCAACGGGCACTGTGTCGTGGTAGTTAATAACATTTTTGCAAAAGTCGAACAACCATTCCACTTCTTGTTTTGATACTTTTGGATTGGCCCGTTCGCTGACATTGATTTCGATTGCATTGTTTTAGAGCAGGTGACTACACCGTTGCGGACAGTTGATTAGATAGGATTCCTGCATTTTATATTCTGTTTCTGATTTCCTTCCCTTCTGATTTTATCGACTTGCCCAGTCTCCGGATGAGATTTACCTTACCATATTTCTGGTTTATTAACGATTTCTACCCCGAGTTAAAAGTTCCTTGGACGTAACTCTATAGATGCAGACGCTGACAGTTATATGGACCTTCATGTAAAATGCTCCTCAGCGAGTGAGAAGAAACTCAGTTAGGCAGCTTTAAGTTGAAATCAATAAAAGCGAGCCGTACATACATATATATATATATATATATATATATATATATATATATATATATATATATATATATACATATATATATAAATGCGTGCTCACAAAAGCACAGTGCTTCGAGCACTGTCACAAAGGACGGTTCCTTGTTTGTCCGAAAGCTAGCTGGGCAAGGGATGACGCGCGGGAAATCTATTTTCTTAAGCTGTTTTAAAACACTTTTATTTTTAGACATTAATTGCATTAAGGGACAAGCTCGCCTTCGATCGAGTTGACGTTTTTAGCACTTATTTCTGTCTGTTTTTTTTTCTAAACCCAGTATTTCCAGAATTGTATTTATAAAAGCTGTCATATAATCAATTCACGTCGAGTTGTTTATTTCGGACAGACAACAAGTCTACTTTTTTTGACAATTCCATGAGTATAATAATCTCCCCTTGATTCGTTCAGACCCAACACTGAAATGACTGGCTGAATCGGATTTTCCCAAAAAAGAAAATAAGATTTATTTATCTCATCTTCCTAATTGATCATTATGAATTTTGAAAAAACAACTATTTCTGTCTGTATTTGTTTGGATTCCGCCTTGTCTTATAAGGATTCTAGTCCGCTTACTAAACTCGAAATAAATGTTCCTTATTTATCCTTTCCATGCTAAGTCATAAAGTTAACATTTTCATACAGGTGATAACCATTTTTTTCAGCTTCTGCGAGTCCACAATTCCTAAATACACAGTTGACAATAAAGGGTCATTCAACATTTCGACATGAAAAATGTTGAGTTTGGGGAATAATCAAACCATACTAATGTGCCAAATACTATATCTAGAGATCTGAAATACAATAATAGTTAGCAGGTCAGTGTGAGTGAGCTTAATTGTCACCAATTGCATCAATATCATGGCCTCGTGCAAGATGGAACAAGGCTAAGTAAGATGGCAACAAAAGAGAAGTCTGATGTTTCGATCTCTCCTAAAACATAAAAATATCAATGATCTAAGATACAATTCATCATCTAATCTACTCTTCTTGGCCTTCAATATCCTTCTTTCATCTCTCAGCAAGTTTTTCGGTGCAGCATCCGTAAAATCACTTCTATTTTATTGTGAAAAAAGAGACTAATTGATTTTCAATCTCTTTTCTAGTAGCGAGTCTTCGTCTGTCAAAATGGCTTTGCAAACTTAGAACCCTTTGCTATACAGTTTTTCACAATTGAAAATTTAATTGAATTTTCAAAAATCAAAAAGAAATTGCTCCGACCTCCTCTCTAGAAACGAGTCTTTGTCCATCAAAATGGTTTTGTAAACTTGTAGACAAATGATAGCCAGCCGATGCAACGTTAGGAGAGTCTGGTGCATAAATCCTTTATTCCAATCCTAATGTGTCAATTGTTTATCGATTGTTATGAGGACGTGCACTATCATGATGAACAACGATTCCTTTCCTGTTTACAAAGAATAGCCTTTTTCTGCTTAAAGCTGTTTTCAAACATCAAAGTTGTGGGTAGTAAACTCCATCTGTGACTATTTGTGTGCATTGTATGATTCCTTAAGTATCACTAAAGCACTGTCAATGAGGCCTTCTTTGTATGAAATCACCTCTCAGCTGTGGAACAGGCCTATTGCTGCTGAACCACTGACGAAGGCACTTAGCTTTGTGAAAAATAATCCATTTCTCATGCCCAGTCACAACAGTCCAAAAATAACGCTTGGAGCTGTGACTCACAACAATCAGCATTTTGCCAGCGATACGGGGGCCTATCTTTTGATCTTTGATATTTTCCCTAGCTTTTTTAAAATATTGCAATGAACAATCATATTGCTAACATTAGATTATTGGCAAAAAATCCTCACTATGACAGATTTGTTGCAACTTTCGGAACCAGAAACGGATAGAACTTTCAGTAAAACCAGATCAGTAATATTGGACAATAACGTCCCGTAAAAGAATAGGGAGTGATGGTTTAAAAGAGGTTGAGGAATACATCTACATAGATCAGATAATAAAGTTGAAAAGAGACAATGAAAGTGAAATGAAACACATAAAAATGCATAAAGATTGGTTGGAAAGCGTTTGGTATAAATAGAGACATGCCGAAAAGTGCTTTGCTGATATGCTTAAAACGTAAAGTATACAACGCATGGATAATGACTATCACTTGAAACGGATGTGAAGCAAAATGAATTGAAAACCAACCAGGAATCACGCAGAGAGTTAAGGAATGAGCAATGGTAGGGACATCACTAATAGATAAGAAAAGTTCAACATGGGTCCAATATGGTGGATATTATATAAAGCATAAGGTCAGAGTAATAGGGATGGACCGGGCACTTGGCAAGGAGAAGGAACAACAAATCGAGTGAAAGGTTAAACAATTGGAGCCCAGAGGACAGCAAACGCAGAAGAGAAGTCCAGACAAAAGGGGGATGAGATCACAGACGCCCTATAATAATGATACACACAGACACACACACATAATTATATATATATATATATATATATATGATAATTAAGAACCATATTTCATCCGACACTGGAGTTAACTCGAACAGCCGAATAAAGAAAATGGGCGTTGTGCATGACTCGAACCCGTATCCACCAGAAAATAGTCTTAACGTGACTCTACCAATTGAGCAAACGACACTACTGGCAGACGGGAATCCTAGATAGCACAGCTGAATTACTCAACTTTCAACCGTGTGAACGTAAGCACAAATATTCAAATATGTCTACATGAGTGCTACAATTTTACCGACAGTATGTACATCATCAGATTAGATAGTTTATATCAGACAGAATTTTACAAAGGTAGAGACATATTTCGTCTGGCATCTGTATTAATCAATCAGTCGATCACATGTATGAATGAAGCAAAGGAGCGTTGTTCATTTACATGGTCAGCTATTCGATTTTACCACTGGTTAGCACCGATGCCGGACGAAGTATGACTCCCAATAAATAATGTCCCTACAATTATAACACTCTGTCGGACATAAACTGCCCAATGTAATGATATATATATATATATATATATATATATATATATATATATATATATATATATATATATATGTGTGTGTGTGTGTGTGTGTATGTTTGTGTGTGTGTCTGCGATTGTGTCTGTGTATTTGATTCTCATCAAGTGTGTCCCATAATTATGATCCTGTGACGTAACTGATCGAATATTATGAACATTCATCAGTATTTCTGTTACACTCTCTCTATATCTGTCTATCTCTTTTCGATTATATCTGTGTTCGATGTGCACAAGATGGACCCTGTGGCATGTGATGCCAGCAGTTGGTATATATATATATATATATATATATATATATATATATATATATATATATATATATATATATATATCAATCTAATTCTCCCTCTCTCCACCCAATGTCTCTCTTTCTCTCCATCTTTATAGATCTCTCATGCTTCTAGAGAGTTCACTTTACGCTTTTATAGAAACAAAAACGAAAATAGCAGCGTTTGTTTTGCTGTGATACTTTACAGAGGCAGCGTGCACATTCTTTCTTTCGTTCTTTCATAGCCTATTCTCCTGTACTTCCTGCCAATCCAACCTCCCACCAATCAGCTTATGCTATCCGCACAATTCGTCTTTATCAATGGTGATTACTCAAACATGGAACCTAACCAAGAGACAGACCCGTAAATTGAGAACCATGCAACGTGCACATGAAAGAATTATGCCGGGCCTCACATGGAGACACCACAAGACAGCACAGTACATCCAAGAAAAGACAAGTCAGGGACATCATAGAATCCATTAAAAATCTCAAATGGCGGTGGGCTGGCCATGTTGCAAGAATGGCAGACAACCGATGGACATCATGACTCACGACATGGATCACCCGAGATTACATGCGCAACCGAGGCCGGCAGAATATTAGATGGAGGAGAGACGAGCTAGACAAGTTCAGGAAGTACTGGCTCCGCGACACCCATGATTGAGAGGTGTGGCGAATCCTGAGGAAGGTCTATGTCCAACGACAGACGTTAAAAGACTGATGATGATGACAATGATGATTCAAAGTGAATGTGCGCACATCGGTCTGTATATAAGTATATGAGGATGGTGAAATTTGACATAGGTAATATATTTTTCTGGTAAAGATCATGGACTGTTTATGGTTAGCATCGGAGTTAACCAGAATTATTTTTGGTAAGAACTAGCCATATGAATCAATTTCTAGCATGATATTTGGTTCACTATGAAGTACAAAGATGTTTTAAGCTCACAAATAGAGAAATACGGTAGGATAGGTAGTGCTGACCTACGAGGTGAGGGAAAGTCGCTGGAGGTCGATTTTTGATTCAAATGGTCTTTTCCCCCCCTTTCAGATTGCAGCCAATTACATTCTTGGAGGTAAATTAGAACGTGAGTTTGTCTGAGATAGAAAGAAGTTAATATCATAGGTGTTTCAGATTGCCGGGGTCATTGGCAGTCAATTTCGGGTTAAAAAGCTTTTTCCCGCCAAACAAAAAGAACCTGACAAAGTAAAACCTCGGTTTTTAATGTTTTGTTTGTAAAACATTGTCCAACCCTGAAAAGCGTTGATGGATAAACATTGTAGAAAAATGAACAATCTTTTCATATTGGCATCCACTGGGAGAGCAACTAATATTGTGTACCCTGAGGCCATGTTGAACTAAGGCACATCATTTGTTTCTTGTGTACCAGAATAGTCTTTCCCGTAACAGCTCCAATTCATGTGTGAACAATCTTTCTTTTTCATTCTTTCTGTTCTGTAAGAAGAAATATATTAAAGAATATATTTTTTCCCGTATTATATTTGCAGTTATTTTCCCCCGGGTAACACCGATCATAATTACAAATATATATATATATATATATATATATATATATATATATATATATATATTTGAGTGTCTAAGATCTATGCTCAAAGTTGCAGATAACCGCACTGTCCCATGAGTCTGTACTTAGACTCACAGACAACCATATTGTCCTGATTCTCCTTCAAAGAGACAATAGAAACATACTGCCAGCTAAGGCATCTACCACCTACGGGGTTTTCTCGTCCCATAGTTTAACGACAGGTCAACCTTCCATCTGGACCATCTCCACAAAGGGTCGTCAGACCTCAATAGCTTTCTCACATCTCCAAGGGAACGGATACTACTGCCGAACCTTCGACTTATCGCCTAACTGTGCTACCTTGATGGACCATAGATTGCAAAGACTGAGTAAAAAAATGAGCAAAGGGGCTTCGCTTTGAAATTCCATTGCCCAGGTCGAAGGGTTATTCATACTACTGTAGAAATTCATCCCTATAATCTTCGTTTGTGAATATATATATATATATATATATATATATATATATATATATGTATATATCTATATATCTATATATATATATATATATATATCCCACGCCGATTTTCTGTCACACACGTATACACACACCAATACGTGCACTCATGTATACTTGCATATACACTGTCATGTATATTTATATGTATGAATCTAACCCAAAGACAAAGGGAAATAAAAGTGCTTCTCATCTTTATTATGATAAATACATGAAAAACACTAATCAAACCAAAAAACAATGTTATATTAAGAACATTTCGCTTAATAATAAACAGAATATTAAAGTAGATGTGAGGCATATTTGAATTAAATTCTAGATAGATGTATTGGAGATGATTCTCGAAAATATACATTTGACAGCGTTCACGTCTTTGACGTTTATCGTAGAGTATTTATTAGTATGAAATGTGATGAAAAAATATTTATCGCTGGTTGATGGGATGAAGCATGCGTATGATATGAAGGAAAAAAATACACCATGAGAATAAAAAATCTATTTCTTTGCGATCGACCATGAAAAATTTCTAAAAATACAAAAGTACCGCGAAGTTGATACTGCAATACAGTATGAAAATTATCCGTACATATGTATATGGACGTACGTTGACATATATGACCGGAAGTACTTTCATATGTACGTACAGAGACCTACAAAAGTAAAAGCCCCCACCACCTAAAAAAAAAATGCATCCAGTGCTTTACCATTGAGCAATGGTTAGCAAGTTGGTAACATAATGCATTAAAACTATTGTAATTTGATCCCCAGTGTGTGCCTGCGAATGTTGCCCTGCGTCACAGTAATCTTACTTTATCTAACTATCAGGGGGTTGTGCGTGGGAGAGAGAGAGAGAGAGAGAGAGAGAGAGAGAGAGAGAGAGAGAGAGAGAGAGAGGGGTAGTGTCTATGGTAGAACCATCGTTAACAAGCTAGTCTCTTGCAGGCAATTACTGTACATTGTTTAGCTTTATCTGAAGTATCGCATAAGGATAAACGTTACTCCATTTGCAGTTATTTGCTACCCCGAGTTTGTCAACCATTATTACAGCAGGGGCCCTTGATGAGCCGAATGCTACAATCATCATGCAACAAGAGTGGATCGAACTCTCCACAAGTATCCAGTTTATGTATATCTGCAAGGAGGCTTACCTCCATTCTCCTCTCTACGTATCAATAGAAGGGGTTGATCGATGTATAATTTAGAAACTCCTACTCTTTCCCGCTTTCTCTACTCATCTAATACCGTCTTCAGTAGATCACACAGTATTTGTGCCTTCTCCCCCTCTCTTCGTATCTCCTTATATGTACACACACATATTTATGCACAATCATATATATATATATATATATATATATATATATATATATATATATGTGTGTGTGTGTGTGTATGTGTTTGCATTGTTCGTATATAAACACATAAATGCACACAAGTATATACTTACACACGTCTGTAGATTTGAGCTGAAATCACAATGGCGACAGAATTCGTCTCCCAATGAAATAAGTATAAAAATAAATCTTGATCTTTTGTGTCTCAGTATCGGCCATTATGAAACGCGATTCTTATGGCCTCGAGGCGAGATTGGCAGCTGTCGTCTTTGTCACTGTTAACATTGAATCAAATCGGAGATTTTTGGGACTGTTCCAGACTGCTAATTCTATTCTCTCTGTCGACGCATTTTCGTCATTCTTGGACTTATTCTTCGTCTGCTTTGAAATCAAAACCCGTCCTCCCGTCCGACGTCTTGTCAAGAGAAAATAGACAAATCGACAGATGCCCAAATTGAAAGCATAAATATGGAGACTAAAACACAAAACCAACAAATGGAAACCCAACAAAAGTAGAAACAGATAAGCTATATATTTAATATTTTCCCATCTATTTTGGTTGCTCGATGTTGTTCATTTTGCCTAAAACCGTGTATGTATGAGAATGATTTCTTCACATCATACTGGATAAATGTTGTTTATATGCATATAAGCAGCGATCAGTGTGATCATCATTTTGGTCAGTGTCTCTATTATTATAAATCATTCAGTCATTGAATTTCAAACCAAGTTGCTGGTGGGTCAAGATGGAGATGTGCTTAACAGTATTGGGAATGGAATTGACGGATTTTCTGATGTCCCAAGAGAACAATTCTTGATTTTAGAGAAAGAACAAAAGCCAATGATTTTTATATACGACAGCTGTGTTATCAGATACCACACATATCTTATTTGGAATCAGAAAAAATTATAAGAAGCTGTTAAGTAAAATTAATCCTCGGAGATTCTGGGATCAACCAAAAATGGTTGGGTAAATACTAATATAAGTATAACGTTTTGGTTTTGTTTTTGTCATTTTATGTTAGTGAGAGTATCTTCCCGAGAAAGTGGGCGGGTGTTAATTTCTTCTCGCAGTCGATCTGTGTCTTAGAAATCGCAAGAAAGATAATTGTGCTGCTCAAAATAGCACAAGTCTGGAAAACAGGAAGCAGCGCCATTTTGTATTTCAGTCCACCGTCAAGTGTTGAACAACGGGAATTGTGAACGTTCATTGAAAATCAAAGTAAATTGGTGACTTTAATTTTGTTGACTGTCTGTGATGATATATTCTGAGAACGATTCTCATTCTTTGCTTCCCATTAACCAACCACAGACGTTTTCCAAGCGTTTCTTTGAGTAGTACAAATACGAATCATGTGCGATTTGCTGATGGGAACTGAATGGCTGACATAACAAAAAAAGCAAGCAGAAAAACCCAAACCACGGCGACAACAACGATGCTAACACCATCAACACTTACTGCAACAGCAAGAACAACAAAAAGTTTCCACTGAGATAAGGAAAATAAACAATTATGGTTAAAGTGTTTTCAAATTCTTCCCTGGTTTATAAAATAAAAGAATGTTATTCGAATAAAATTGGGCTGGTTTTTCAAAGTGCGCTGCAATTATGGATTTTCGTTTCCAGAATTATCAAATTCACACGAATGGCTCCGAAGTGTTTCTGTAGTCCACCATTGAAAGTCAAAGTGCCGTAACAGTTTCTGGCGCAGAAAATGGAATCGAAATGCTGAGTTCAAATACCAGTCGATGCTGCTTACGTCCACTTTGCACTAATACCCTTTAGAAAAGCATGATTTCATATTAGAAAAAATGTTATCCTATCATCTAGTCAACAGTGTGTCCTTTGAAATAGCTCCCGTTGGCTGTTGGTGTACTTCCACAAATTTATGGATAGCACTTCGTAAACGCGTACACTTGGTGTTTAAAAAATTGAATTAGTAAAAGTTATATAAGCTTTTCTATTCTGATTCCTTTGTTTCCTTGATGGAGTTTCGGGAAGTCATTTCTGCGCATGTTTCGCTGACATAATCATTTTTGTCGATGAACGTCACGATCTCTAAATGATATAAGATGGACGGAATGGAGAAAGCAAGAAAGTAAGTCTCATATGAATTTCAGTAATACGAATGGCGTGTACAACAAACATATAGAGGACAAAGACATGACGACCAGAAAAGAAAATGCACAGCTAAAGAAACCTTGGACAACGAATCCCCATGAAATCCTTAAAAGAAGAAATCAAGCAAATAATCACTCTAGGTTAGCAAGCTTTTGGTAGAGCAAACCCAACCTTCAAGAATAGAAAAATGCCATTATTTCTAAAAAAAAGGTATACAACCAAGTGATACCCCGATAGTCACCTATGGATCTTAAGCATGGAACCTAACTAAATGACTGACCCTCAGGCTGAACCATGCGACGTTCAAAAAAGAGAATCGTGCTTAAAATCACATGGAGAGACCACAAGACATGGTATAATGGGAGAAAAACGGGAGTCAGAGACATCATAGAATCCATCAGAAAACTCAAATGGCAATGGACTGGCCATGTGGCAAGGATGTCAGACAACCACTGGGCATAATGATCCACAACTTGCATCCTCATATACGAGAATGCAATCAGCAAAATATGAGATGGCAGGGAGAACTAGACAAGTTAAGAAAGAACTGGCTCTGCGACGCCCATGGCAGAGAGTCAAGGGGAAACTTGGGAAAAGTCTATGTCCAACGATGGACGCTAAAAAGATGATGATGATGATGATGATGACATGTCTTGTTTTTTTTTTACGCTATTTCGGAGAGGTAATGGCTCAGTCCTGAACCAGCACTCAAGCGCTTAACCACGATAACGTCAGACACGAGCATTTATTCTGAAACTTTAAAAAGTGCATAGGAAATATCTGATGTCTGATGGAGACTTGAAGCCAACAGTTTCTCTGAAAATAGGAAAATGACAAGTCTCTGATCTACACTTTTATTGGTGTTTGCGTTCATCAACCGTGGTTTATGCCTTTGGGTCGGGAAACATTTCAATTGATTGATGAGATCATAACCTTAAAACCTGGACAATTTTACATTCTATGTATTAAAAAAAAAACTCCCGCCAGACGTTCATTACTACGTTTTAGATCACAAAGAAATAATGAAAAGTTCAAACTTGAAGCACAACGCCCGCCTGACTTGGTTGTCGGCTATTGACGGTAAAAATTACGATTAATACACAGACTTTAAAGATTCAAAGTTCTCTGTAAGGACGGACACATGCACAGGAGTGAGTGACCTCGGATAATGATTAGCATCGATGAACACAGCAGGAGGTCTTCTTTCCAAGAGAGCAGACGTTGTGGGGGTTTCGCTTGATCTTACGAATTTGTAGCTCGTAATCAGGGCTTCTGTTAAGGAGGTGCAACCGGTGCATTAAACCAAGGCCTGGAGGCCCAAAGGGTACGGGAGTCTCTTGGTTAGCGCTGTGTATCAAAACTTTAATCCGATGGATGAATGTAGTACGGCGTAGTAAAAAGTAAATAGCTGATGGAATTAAGATGGCTAAAGAACGAGGGTGTTTGTGCAGTGTGTGTATGTGTGTGTATTTGCATCGCCTTCTGAATTCTCTCCCGGAGGCTGTGCTTGCAATTAGGTTGTTGTGTTCCATCATACCTCACAAGCTAAGAGAAAGAGGAATTAGCCTCTATCAAGTTAAAATTTGTTCAGCAAAAATCTGGTTGAACGAATAGCATATCCTTGGCCAACAGAGATTTGAATTCGTTCTTTAGATTCGGAAGGAAGTAAAAATAATAATATTAACTGAGACGGCGGTGTGCGTGAGACGAAAACACATCATTTCTATTCAGACGTCCACACTGATAACCTTCAATATTACCTGGATAGTAGCAAGGTTGCGGGGCTGTCGGCAAAAATGGATAGACAATTGATGATGGAATAGATTTGAAAGTCTTTTTCGTAAATCTTCACCATATTAGATAATTATAGATTATACAGCTGACCGCAATTTTTGTTCGCTAAGTAAATGTGAATGAAAAAATTAAGTGTCAAACAAAAACTATACTTTTCCATGACTGAGAGACTAACGATTAATCCAACCCTTATCCTTGGTTATTATATCGATAAGACGATAATACTAGATTTGCTAAAATCTCCTTAACAATTATATAACATTTATGCAGCAAGCAAAAATACAGTGAGCTGTATTAGCTATAAACATTTAGTATGGTGGAGATTAACAACTTGCGATATATTGTGGTTTTAGTTGTGTACCAGCTGGGTTGGAGATTTTTAAATTTTTCTCACGGCTAAGATATTAACGCATGAACGTCCTGAACCACCGAACGTGTTGAAACATTCTCAAAACTCAGTCTCTCAGTAAAATGAATTTAGCACCTTACACGATATCTGGCTAACAGCACTGTTCTATGGTACTGGTACGTTTCGCACTCAATAAAATCGCAGATACAGCTACAAAATCTAGGATTAAAAATGTTTCTGTCGAATAAAACGCGCAGTCAGTTTAATTCTCAAGTAGATACTTTGGCTCATAATGGATTAACAAATTTTTCACTCACCAAAGATCAATTTACGCGTTCTGTTTTGAGATGTAAGTACTTGATTTCTGTTTTGTTTCATCAGTTAAAATCAGTTATCTTCGTATTTCTAACAGGTGGAATGCATTATTAACACTTTAATTACACTTATAAGACTGCTTACAAGAACTTATAGAAACAAACTTTGATATTCCAGTTAAATTTTGATGCCAGAGGTTTCTTTGCATTTTCTAAACATCTATCTCTCCTGGGAAGTGGATCGCTCAGTATTCATTCTAGTTGTCCTCTGTCACGGAGAGAAATTCAACTACAATGTGAGGGTATTGAAATCACTGCATTACTCCCAGCATCTATCAAGTAACAAGTTTTAACATTTTTTTGCTTCATTTTAAAAACATGTATCCTAAAGTACCATTTAAAAAATGATTATTCGTGTATTTAGTGGTCGATGCCGATTCTGTGATATTTTTTTTTCGTGCTTTGTAAAACGGAAAAAAATTACCCTGAAATTTTTTTCCTCATATTTTGAAGTTCCTTAAAATAATCAGGGATTGATTCATATCTAAGAAACGTCTCACAATGCTTAACCGAACGTGAACATACTAATAACATAACAAAAGAACCTTTCGTATGAGATACAAATAAAGATCTTGTACGCAAGCCCCTTTTCTATTTGGATGTACTCATTCCAAGGATAATCCAAAAATTCAAAAGGTCGTTAAGGTTGCGATATGAAGTTATAGAACAAATTGAGGATTCGGCTTTAAAACTGTGTATTAAAATGTGTCATCAGAAAATGACTCGCTGGGGAGTTGACACAATGGCGTAAAGGAAAAAGTACAGTAAGTTGGGTTCCGTTAATGAGAATTTCACGTGACCGTCAATGGTTCCGATGACCAAGATTGATAATAATGATTGATAACACGGAAATGTTTTGATACAAACTAAGATTTCGATTTAAAAAATTCAGACATATTTCGCTTGTGTATGTTGAGGTGTCCCCGGATGTTGCTTATGAAGTCGTACATTATGTCTGCGTCACGTTGGAGCCATTTGCAACTGTTATGAGTGAGCTTCATTCTATTAAATGTATGAAAGTGTTTGAATGGTGTTTGTCGAGTGTTAAGTTACGATGGGTTTTCAGTATACGACTTTATTGACCAAAATCATAAACGTGGTCTGTCTCGGTAGTATCGAGCCATTTTGAATATCTCGAGTCGTTCTTCACATCTTACTGAGGTTTGTTTTTAATAAAACATCGCATTCCCCCAGATCAATCTGCTTTTTTACAGTCTGGATCTAGATTCCTTCAACTTCCGGCTTTTCCCATAAAACATTACAATTTCAGCTGAGACTAAGGAGAACGCAACAAAGCAGCTGATCCCAACCCCGAAAAAGGAATCTGCAGACTGTTTTACACAGTGGATGATGGAAGGATTGAGGCACCATTACCCTGAGCAGTCTTGTGATCTCTCTGCGTGAGGTTGAGGATGATTCTTCCATGTGCACGTTGAGGATCAGCTCCATAGGCGACTATCGGAAGGATGCTTTGATTGTATACCCTTCTTTTTAGGACTAATTTGACTTTCCTAAGAGAAAAAAACGGGAGTCCAAGACATTAGATAATCCATTAGAAAACTCTAGAGTGGTCTGGCGAATCTTTGGGGAGGTCTATGTACAACGCTGGACGATAGAAGACTTATAATAGGATATTTTTTTTGCTAATATTAAATAAATGATCGATTTCCGTTGGGGATTTGTTTAATCATTGCTAACACGGCGAAGCAAGCTATTGCAGGATGGGATATGAATTTGAATATTGCCAAGAGCCTGTTGAAATCTCACCAGACTCTGTGTTCTGAATTCAGACAATTATTTTTAAAGGTCCGGAAAACGGACCAGCTGTAAAATTCTGATAAGTATCAGTAGATGAAGATTGTAGTCTAAAATGTTCAGTGAAAGACTTCATTTCAGAAAAAAAGACCCGACCTAAGCCAATTGCAAAGATGAACTGGCGGTTTTCTTATCACTTTGTAAATGCGTTGAATAAATTATCTATACAATTATACGTAATCTCTAGTACAAGTCTTCCCCATTTTTCGAAAGCTCACTTTAGGCCTCTTTTTGATTTTACGAAAAAACAAAAACAAAAACATATATCAATTATAGCGTTTCGCAGTGTGTCATTATTAAGGCAGTGCGCACTCTCTTCCTCTTCCTCCTTCCAAATTTTATGGGCCATTTATCACTCTAGCCTCCGAAAATACACTCTAACATATCATCATCATCCTGTGAACACTCAAAAATTTCCTCCCTATAAATTGATAATAATTGTTCTTTCATTTTCAATCCATTTCGCCTTACAAACGATTCTTATAGAAACGTCCTACATTCAGCTTACGAGGGAAACCTGTATTTGAATTCGAATATACCCATGTCGATTAGTTAAGGAAATCATCTCATTCGTTTCTATTCAACACCTTGATGGATGGGGGGGGGATTGCCAATATTGACTAATGAGAATTCAGTTCAACCGTGAACTACAACTGAATCATTTCGTTCCTGAATTCAATATGGCGTGAATCAAGTATCCTGTCTTCAACTAATGAAAAACCAGAGCCTCTAACGCCTAACTGATTCCGCGTGGGAAGAATCTGCTAGAAATCTCAACAAGATTTAGCACCATATTTGATTGACTGCTTTTCCTTTCCTTGCCTGGAATATGTATTTCTGGTTTTGTTGATTTATTATTTAAAGGCTTAGAGACTGGGTTACCATTGTTCCCCGTTGTTACTGACTTTGCTTAGAATTAACTTTCGTATTTTTTGTTCCCTTTCTTTGGTTCTATTTCTATTTCTTAGTAATCAGTGAAAACTGTTTAAACCAACCCCCATGCACACAAAGACGAAACAAACACAATCTTATTGGTTCTTTTCGAGGTTGATTACGGAGGTAACAGCTTTTTGCTGCTATATTCTGAGTTGGTAAGTAGTGCCTCGATCAGGTGCTCACTTACCCACGTTCTCCACCGTCGATTATCGTGGCATGTCAGTGACAAGACCATAAGTGCGCAATGAACTCATGCCGCCTCAGCCGGAATTCGAACCGATTCTGCATTGGTAACTGTTACGCTGCCCCATATCTCCACGACAAACAAATCAGCCAGTAGATAGCATGAAAAAAAACACTGCATACCATACACTGGTTCAGTATTTGTCTGAT
Source organism: Thysanoteuthis rhombus (assembly GCA_963457665.1). Lineage (NCBI taxonomy): Eukaryota > Metazoa > Mollusca > Cephalopoda > Oegopsida > Thysanoteuthidae > Thysanoteuthis > Thysanoteuthis major. The sequence continues at coordinate 67,734,023 of OY735204.1, read as the reverse complement.
AATTAAGCAGTACCGGTGTGTGGTATCTGCACACCCCACAACTGCGCGGTGGGGATGGCACTCGGGTGCAACATTTCTGATGAGCCCCGAAAAATCCAAGAAAAAAAATATCCAAAAGAAATTAAGATATTTAAAGATTTGCAAGAAGGAGGTTACTGTCGGACCAAGCGCCACAACTTGAATTTGAGTTAGCCGTAATCCTCGAAATGCTATAGTAAAGTATTCATCTTATACTCTAGCTTATACGGTAGTCTAATTACAGGTGTTTATGGAACAAATTTTAAATTCTACAAAGAATAAAGAATTTCGATCTGCGAACAAATACATTAAATTCTGCGATGAAAGGTTTTATTTTGTAGCCGTCACCGGGGATGGGACTAGAAATGCAGAACCGTGTCAAAAATCTATCAACCAAAACAATCTCCCAAACTGCCAACATAGGTTTCTTCAGTTTTAAGCTGGTTGTGCATGTATTGTGTGTACAGCCAAGACCAATGGAGTAAGAAAGCTGAAATTTAAACATTTATTCTTATCATGTCAAGAAAAAAAAACTTTTTTACGTCCAAAAAGGTATTAAGTGGGGTTCCAGTTTGCAATGTAAGTTTATGCTAAACTTGGTGTTTTAGTTTAAGTCGAGCAGCATTCACACTTGCGCTTCGAAAATTCAGACTCCTCAGTGATCACTGCCCGACAAAAAGTGAGAGAGGAAACTTATTCGTTGGTAACTGCTTTTCTATTGCTCTAGTTGATCACCTCCAATTCAACATGCTGCCAAAAGACTTTGGTCATTAGACAATTATATATTGAGTGACAAACCAGATTTATTATTTTATTGATCAGTCTTCGTTGATCGTTGATAACCCTTGGTTGATCTGATATCTTCTAATCTTCATTTCAGTTGTTGAACGATTCAGATGATCGTCACTCAAGGGATCTGAATGCTTCATCTAATAATGTAAAATGATAGAGTTTCACCGAATGCTTATTATTCATTTCCGAGTGGTTTAATACTTGTAGTAAATTGACAGCCCGAGTAAACTTGTGATAAAAAAAAAGAAACGTCTGTAAAATTTAGATGAAGGTAAATTGTAGTAAAATATTAATATTACGGATCACAGGCTTGTTGTTCGTTTCCAAAGGTGATGGTTTTTGATAATTGGGAAATACTTTCTAAAACCGGGTAAGGGCTAAGTGCAATCGCATAGACCCTCTTTAGGGTTTTCGTAGCAAATTGGTTTCCCTCGTCCTCTCGTACGACGCATTAAAGTTTTATCTATCTCTCTAAGTTTGCAATGTCCCTTTAGACCATTTAACTAAATTGGTGTCCCTTTCTGTTTTTTTCTTCTCTTCGTTCAACAGTACCCATGTATCTTTTTGAACAACTGTGGCCATCAAAGATGGTGAAGTGTTCTATCCCAACCCTTTTTAATATGTGTGAATCTTTTTATTTACGTGTTTGTGTGTTCAAGTACTCCTGGAAATACCGTTTTGTCTACAGATGTAAAAACTAGAATCAGTACTCCACTCTATCTCTCCTGAAAATGTTCCTTTTCCTTTTTTCAAAAAGGGCTTTCTTAGCTTCAGTTTTATTTTTAACACCTAGATGTTTCTAGAGGTTTTCAGTCTATTTCAGATGTTTTTTCAGCGGGAAATCTAAACGATGTCATAAATATAATGCATTCCGACCATATTCTTTCTTCGATGGAATTTATCTTTACATAGCTTCAAATTTTGATGGTTCTCTTGTCCGATTATTGACACTAATTGCAAATCTTTATACAAATTAATCTGATCTTCGGGGGAATTATCTTTCAAAACATGTTAAACGTATTGACGTTAATTTTGGGAGCTCATTTTGATGTGTTTGATAATAACATCTAGATTCTGTTGAATCTAAATATTTCAATATGTCCTTTGTTTTATTTCTATTTTTATTTGATTGATATCATAAATAGAATTCATCCTGGACAGATCTTTTCTTCAATGGAATTTTCTTTGCATGATTTTCAAATTTTGTCGCTACAGTTGTTCAATCATTGACTGTGATAGCGAGTTCTTGTTCGTTCTATATAGTATTCGTCTGCTCATTTCTTTTTCTCGGTATCTCTGTACCCAGCTTAAGTATGTCATTTACTTTTCTTCTTCGAGCCCTTTTGACAGTCCTTCGCATCGAAATTATTGGTGAAAAGAAATGACACTTTTTTTTCTCATTGTGTAGGTGACATCTTATGTTTAATTCATGTGTTCATATCAAGACGGTAAAAAAAAAATCAATTTGCATTTCTGCCCGAGTTTCGACCCCCAATCCCTAGGGTCGAAGCGAAAAAATCTCTCTGCTGGGTTCAGTACGCACGTACTTACATTCATTGAGAATGTAAACAGAAAAATAATGATACTTCTCCTGGCCCTGTCGAATTAGATATTACCATGCCCAAATTTAGCGATAAAAAACCTGAATATCTATTTTTAAACCAAGTCTTCCCGTGATCCCGATGGCTAATTTTCTGAGTCATCTTCTTTGTTCTCGAAAATTCTATTTATCTCATATTTTGGTCGGCACTTGATCTGTTTTATTTTCATCCAGCCATCTAACTCTATTGGATCTCAATTGCTTCAAAGGCCCCGTCTATTTTCACAAATGTCAGGGTCTGCACGGCTCATCTCATACTTTGTACCCGGTTTAGAACCCCAGTTTCCAGACGGAAAGACATCTTAGTTAATGTATTCTTCTCTTTTGTTTTAATAATATCAGCCTCAAGTATTCTAAATCTGTTATTGCAATCGATGCTTTATAACACTATGCAACTTTTTCAATTACTTTTGTCTGTGTCTCAGTGGTAAGTGTTATTTCCTGATTTATTATGTCTAAAGAGTAAAGAACACAGCTTAAAACTTTGCTCTTGTGATCAGAACATTGATATTTTGTGATTTACCTACTTTGCCTGAAGCAGTTTTGGGAAAATACTTGAAAGCTGCAAACTCCTTATCTAGATCCGTGACAATTGTTTCATAAGGCTTGATTTTATGTGCAGTGATGGCATCAACAACCCCGGGCGTCAACCAGTGGCTCCCACTTGACGTTGTTCATCCCCACACATACACAGATAGCTATGGCCAGTCCTGCCTTTGGCTGAGCGCCAAGGTGTCCCTGCTGTTTTCAACGCAAAGATAGCAGGGAAACCTGGAAACCCGCCACCATTTCGAAGTTTCGGATAACCTACAAGCTGCTCTCGTCATTCTATGGCGTCTTGGCACTGTCATATTGCAGATATAATAAAGTGCTCAAAATTTGCCTCGATCCTCGATAAGCATGCTGGAATATCTCCTCGTAGGCCTTGCACGTCTTAGCAGATGCTGCCAAGGAGTACCCTCTGGAGCAAAAATCAACGACAGTGTAAGACCACAGATAAGTAAGATCCTGAATTCTGCATGAGTTTATGTAGGCACGTGCAGCACTGTAGTCAGACAAGTGGCAAATAAGCCCCCGTGAGAGAGTTGCAATTGTCTAATTGATGTACGTAGGTAAATGTTTTTTTAAAATTTTTTATTAAGATTAGGGACACGATTTCCCTACTGGAAAATAATCCATACATTGCGTTAGTTTTGCTTAATGCTTTTTTCAGGGCCAATGTTATTAGTAACAATATGGTTGGATGCTTAATTTTTTTAATATTGGATGATTATTCATATATGTTTATCTTGATCAATAGGAGAACTATACCTGTGTACGATGTTTTTAATAGCTAATGCGGCCTGTTCATATTTCTGTTACATTTGGTTGTAATAAAGTAAGTTTGTTACATCCTTATTTTATCGTAATTATTATGTGTATCATTCATATCATTTTGCATTAAACTTGATTTAATTTGTCCGACTACAATGTCATTTGGGAATTTGTTATTTATGAGTCTTTTTATGTTACATCATTTTGCAAGGAACTGAGTAAGAGAAGAGGAAGTTAGTCGGGGCCTTGCTGATTAATTTTTTAATGAAAGCTATCTTATATTATTGACACTCCTAACAGTAGTTAAGGAGGCAAGAATTTAAAGTTTTGGTACTCCTACGCACATCATTACATATATCTAGATTATATAACAAAATATGAGATCACATATCCATATTTACATGGATGCATCTGTACATATCTGTGTTTTATTGTATTTTTGTCAGTATATATATAGTAAAAAGAAATTGTCAAATTCTTTGGTTGAATACATTGGTAAAAAAGAGAAGTTCTTCCGTGTAACTAGCATTCTTAAAGATGATATCATAAGTTGGTTCGCATGCAGTCCGAGATTAAAACCGACACAATGGATTTAATATTCACACAGGTGAACTTCCAATACAAGTGACACTAACGATGAGTCACATCTATTTGTATACTGATAGATCCAACATCGCCAAATACATTTTTCCAGTATTGTGGAAGCAACCCCCCCACAGATATGACAAATTAATTCGAGGTGGTTACCTTTGCAAATGTTTTGTTCAAAGTCAGACCATTCCAAACATTTCTCTCTAGTCTTTCATTGTAGTGATAGATTTCTCGAAGGTAGCTCTCATCAGATGGATTAGTCTCCTCTAAAGAATAGGGGTCACTTGCCAAAATCTCCTAGTCTTCAATTGAATATGTGCAGCACAGGATGAGATTTTCAGAACCTCTTATTTGACTTATATGAAGGGCATTTTCCATCGGCACGCTCTCCATACAAAGGCAAATTGGAGATTCTTTCATCACTCATCATTAGTATGTGGCTGCTCCATCATAGTCTATGCCCCAAAACTAAAACTTCAATACTATCCCAGTGAAATTTATCATGCACATAAGCATCGTTTATGTGGATATACCAATGCATACTCATAATTCTACACAAACATTGTTGGTGAAATCGCTCCTCCAGTTTTATATAAAGACAATAAGCCACTCATGTCTTACATCTATAAAGTAAAAAGATCAGCACATACGAATAGTATACCTTCATCGGTCTTCCTTGTGATATGCCTCATTGTTACCTAGGTTGAAATATCACCACCTTTTTCCTGATAGTGAGTCCCAGGACAGTACAAGTTTTGATAAATCCATCGAAGAGGTGCTGCCTGACGTTCTCTGAGTACAACAGATCTATTATCAGAGATATAAGTAGCTTGGTTTTTGTTGCAGAACAACTGATGTTAAACACATTGCAAAAAGTATAAAAGCGAATGCAGACACCTTGGTTACAGTCCCTAAACGCCATGCAGAAAACCCAGAAGTACAGTGCGAATAGTGTAGACGTCAGGATATCCCCTGTTCCTCTCAATTTTAAAGTACTAGTAGTTCTTTCCCGCCAACATTAACCGATGTCATATTGCCAACATGAAATGATTGCAGCACAAGAAACTTTTTAGGGCAGCCAAGCTTCCTTGGAATCTTCCATAGTGCAATTCTGTTTCCAGTATCAAAGACCTTCAATTATGCCAACCAAACCTGATATCTTGTAAAACCTATACCTTGTAGGACACACTTTTCCTATAATTGTCATCCCGAGAAAATCATATCAATGGTCCCACAACTAGTGTGGATACCAGAAATGACCCGACAGTATTCTACATAATACTTTACCCGCTTCAGAGAGTAGGACCATCCCACTGTAATTTCCACAATCATCTTCACTGTCCTCGCCTTTAAATCCTTCCCTTTGAATGATACAATCATTGAAGCATCTCCTGGAACAAATTCAGGACACCAAAACCACCAACTAAATAATAAAGATATAGCAGGGTCTTATCACAATTATATTTTAGCAATTTGGCATTAATACGACCGATCGATGGTAATTTTCTGCTATTTAATCTCTCAACATTTGTTCCATCTTCTCTAAAGACGGGAGAATCTGCACAGCTATATTTCACTGAGCTACTTGGAATGGTATATCATTAAGAAAAAGGATGGAGGTGTCTAATGCTGGTGTACTGACCTCTTTACTTTATGGACACAAGACATGGGTGGCCTATTTCTTGATATCAAACAGCTGGAGCAATTCGACTGACAATGTTTTTCGTAGGTCTATAGGCACGTAAGTGATATTGAGGAGCTTGAGAAATTACATAGTGATAACATTAAACACAATCCTCATCAAGAGTTGAAGAGCAATTTAGAAGCTCATCCAAGTGCTCCTGCAACTTTTTCATGATAGCAACCGGGTCTCGAATGAGTGTCATTCTATCCTTGGAACGTAGTGGATTGACTTGTACAGAAGACAGTTCATATACTTCCTGTGCGATTATATAAGAGCATTTGAGTCTGATGCTGGTTGTATCTCATTAGCCTTTCACTCTAACAGTTATCTTTCGTATCACGGAGTTTTTGCTGCACACGAGTTTGTGCTTCCTCCATGGCATTATTAGATCTGTCCCCTTCTTCACCAGTGAGAGATTTGGACTTAGTTCTCTTTTCTCCATAAATGACTCTTCAAACTCTAAATCATTCTCATCAAACCAATCTTGATGATTCGTCTTTAGAGACTCTAGAAACTGACTTGTAACTCTTCATACCGATTCTTTGGAAGTGGGCCGATCATTTCCAATGTCAATTGCGTTTTCGATCTCCTTTTGAACATGTATCTGTGTGCGTATGTGTGTATGTGCACGTGCGTTTGTGCGCACATGTACGTATGTGTAATATACATATACATATATATTTATAATCATATATAATTTGTCTCCAATAATCTCATCACTTCCCCTATCTCCCTCTCTCTATATATATACATGTGTGTGTGTGTATGTGTATGCGCGTTTGCTATATATATATATATATATATATATATATATATATATATATATATATATATATACAAATATATGTGCGTTTGCTGCATATATATATATATATATATACATATATATATATATATATATATATATATATATATATATATATATATATAGAGAGAGAGAGAGAGAGAGAGAGAGAGAGAGAGAAGAACAAACCAGGTTAATAGATTCATAGGACTAGTTATTATTGATATTGATCGGGGACGAGATTGATGTCCATCCTATATGGACACATAAATGCGTTCATATACTTCAAATATCTACATAGATGCATTAACATTTATACAAGTATGAATGTATAAATGCACACACACACACATACACACACATAAACACATACACATATATATATATATATATGTACATATGTAAGAGTATTATACACATATATGATATGTTATAAATGATGTATACATATATTATTCATATGTTATATATATACATTGGTTTTCATAACGTGAAGAATTGATTTACATATATATATACATTTATATATTCTTTTAGATTACACACACCCACGCAACATAAAGACACATATATGCGTGTGCTTGTGTATTTGTGTGTAGATGTCTGTGTATATGTGATCTTTTTCCCCTATTTCCCTGGCTGAACGTCTTCAAAAGTCTACAAGGATATATTACCAAATAAAATAAGTTGGAAACGGTTGAAATCCATTTGACTGACCATTGGTCTTTCATTAAGTCTGCCTTTGTTGAAAGAAGCGAACACTTTTACACCGCAGCAAATTACAGGTGCTCGGCCGCAGTACTGGAACATCAAAAGGAACCACAAAGCCAGAACCACTGGCCACTCCATCATTTTCAGAATTGCCAAGTTTCCACTTAAGGCCAGCCTCGCATACGTTAGATTTTAAAAATGAATCGATATCGAGGCTTATGCACTAAAAACAACAGAAACAAAGACATAACAAAACAAGAAGAAAACATCAATAATACACATCTATACACTGGTATGATTAGTACGAATCTCATTCGATATGTAGATATTTTCACGCCCTCCGTCCGTGTATGTAATTGTAAATCCTTAGATCTCTATATTAGCGCAATCTCAGCTAGACTGTAGTGATATTGTTTATAGAATTATGTCATTTGTAACTTTTAAGTGTCACAGATTTTACTAGTACTTAATTATGTGTGCACAGGACTAGGTTTTTCTTCCTTGATCTCTCAAAAGCTTATTGTCGTTACGTTAAGGTCAAGTTCTTCCCTTAACCGATGGAAGACGTCAGAGTGTCATCTTGTCTTTGCTGCAAACTTTGAGCTGAGACAATTTACTCAGTGGTGCAATCTCTTCTCCAAGTAATATGCATTTGGATATACTGGGTTATGTGGTACTGATAGCACAGAACATTCCCTAACCTAATAAAAGTCGGGATATAGTGTTTGAATATGCTGTCAGAATCTGACATATTGTACTACTTTGTATTTTGGTGAGCAAGATAGAGGGTGCTGATCTCTTCTTCAACACACAGTAGTCTGTACTTGGTTATATGGACCCAATATAATGGGCAAATCTCTTGCTTGATCGAGACCTCTCTAATATCGTGGTATCAAGACGTTTTGCAGTACTGTATTGCGTAGGGGGAGTGGATCCATATCTTTCGCAAGTGCAATAATTGAAAACATACACGAAATCTTCCTTAATCAATCACAATAACTTGAACCTATCGGGAGGCTTTAAGAAAGATATTTACACTTAATTGTGGCTATTGCCAATACATTTGTAGGCTTGTAAAATTTTCAAGATATCGGGATGATCTTGATTAGTCTTAGAAAGTTTATCTTTTTGAACCTAAAAATGTTTCTGTGAATATGATTCGACTTTGTATTGTCGGACAACCTGGCTAAGAGAGAGAGAGAGAGAGAGAGAGAGAGAGAGAGAGAGAGAGAGAGAGAGAGAGAGAGAGAGAGGAATATCTTTCAACTTCAAGAACTCACTTGTGCTGTGATATCCTAAAATCAAAAACTGTAAATAACGGCTAAGTGAAGAATTGGTACCAAGCGAAGAATAGACTTACACATTATCGAAGAGAAAGATGAGAAATAAGCGTTCAGAGAATTTATTTACGTACCTATGAGCTGCAAATATCTCTTTATGTAGGTTTTATGCAAAAGAAAAAAAAAACTCTCAATCCTTGTGCCAAAGATTGGGGTACGCCCTTTACATTATTCCTCTTATTGGAATCATGAATTTCAGTGTGAGGGTTCTCTGCTCACAGTGCTTCTTTTCCCTCGAGAGTAGTTATATCAGCTGAATGAAAACCAAATAAAACTCTAGTCTGGCACAAGACCACAGTAATGGGACACTCACTATAGTTGGCATCCAAGCAGAGAGCGTTCAGTGCTTTATATCTAGATAAGATAGTGCATTTAGACTTCCGATTTATAGCAGAGCAACTGATTCTTCAATGCAACATTGGAGCAGCCGTCGTCACGATCGGAAAGATAAAGGAAATATTGTCAAATGTTAATTTCTAATTAACATTCGGGAACAACATAGGCCTCGAATCGCTATGCTTTATATAATTGTCACATACGTATTGATTATCTATACAGAGGAGAGAATGTAACATAACCATGGACGTGGCTTCACCAAAGAGAGTTATAGTTAGCTAAATCAAAGGACACGTCTCCAATATTCGGTCGCATGATGTAATTAAAAGAAGACTGAATCAAGTACATGTGGAATCACATGCATGAGGACGCATCACTATGTGCTGATGTAGATTTGGTCGGGGAACGCATTTATAAAGCAAAGAGGACCGATTTGGGGCAGTAAAACGATGAGTTATGTTGTCTTTGAATATTACTACTACAGAAAATCACTACCTGATTATACTATATTCGATGTATGATTGATATATGTGTATAGGAGAATTTTCCACGACTATATTTACCGTATATACTCGTGTGAAAATCGATCTCAAGTAGTCGACCAACTTTTTACACCTTACAAAATTAGATTTTCCCATGTATATCATGTAAAAGTCGACCCCACTTCTTCAGGGACAACAGATCAACATTTGTGAATCAAAGTACCATCCTGAACATAAATATTATGATGAGGGAATTTATTTTTCTACGCCATTACGTTCTGTTATATGCATCGAAAAACACATCTTACTAAACATTTCTCTGAGATATCATAAATAAGAACTCGGCGCTATTATAAATACCGAAAATTACATTTAATATTGACCTGCAATATCTAGATAAACCATTGCGCCTGAATCTTGTGGTTAGGAAATATTTCTTGGGAAATATTTCATTTTCGCTCTGTTTGCTTACCAGTCGTGTAAACAGTCACAGGTAGAAACGCAGCTAGGCTGAGAATTCATTAAGGTTATATTATCACTGGGTTAGTAAATCATATCATCATTTCTTATATAAGCTAAGCCAATATATATTTACCGGTTGTTCACTTTAGATACTAAATAAGTACTTACGGTAATTACGTTATATTTTTCCTTAATTTGAAATCACGACAGCACAAGTCTACCTACCGTTTGCAGATCAAAATGAAGTTACAGACAGCGACACCGTTAGGCTGCGCTGCACTACCGACACATTATTATTATTACTATCAGTTTCATAATATCAACTTATTCAAAATAAAATCTCACTGATCTTTTCTTTTTCATAGACGCTTCGCTCTTGTTTCATGGTATACCAACATTTTGATTCCTTCCTACCTTCGTGTTGAATTCGATTGAATATGCAACTGTTGGTGAGTTCTCTCGGCTACAGTGATCAGTGAGACTCTATAACAGTCAGATGTTATCGGAAAAAATACCAGTAGCTTAAAATGTTTGTCCACTCATTAAGAAAATAGACGGGAGAAAGATGAGAATTGGAAAAATTTGGCAAGAAAAATTTGAAATTTTATAAGATCTACACAGCTTTTTTTTTTAATGTGATCTGCTTGTAGGACTTGTGTTTTGGTGCATGGACACATCGGTACCATTAATATAATTCATTGCTTTTGTTTCTTATTTTATTGAGACTATTTGGGTCTCTGTTTCTTGATATAATATTTTGAATTATAGTATGAATTCGAGCTCCCTTCGAAAGTAGTATCCATGTAATAGTCGACCAAACAAATTTAATGCTCCAAAATAGTCTGAGAAATAAGGCTTTTACACCAGTATGGTTTATATAAAGAGAGATAGATCGCAAAATATAAACTGAGAGAGAGAGACAGAGAGAAAGAGAGAGAGAGAGAGAGAGAGAGAGAAACAGACAGAGACAGACAGACAGAGATAGGGACAGAGGTAATGAAAGAGAGAGAAAAAAAAGCGCTAAAGAAAAAGAGGGCCGAGTGAAAAACAGAGACGAGAAGAGAGAGAAATACAGAGAAGGACAGAGAGGGATAGAGTGAGAAACCGAAAGGATGGGGAGGAAAAAGCAGAGTAGAGAGGGAGAGTTGCTTAGTGGCAGAATCATATAGTATTTCCCAACAACCACTCTTATCAGTTTTGGATCCGGTATTTCGAATGCAAGTTTTCAGAACAAGCAGCCTTTGTCCACTTTGAAAATTGGTACCACACGATCCTCCTACCCTGAACTCTTCCTTCATTGACCCTGAACCAGACTGAGCTGACCTACGTAAATATCTATATGCTTCGAGTATCTATCTATCCATCCACCAATCAATCTAAAGATTTTAAACAATGACTCTAAGCAAAATCGATTGCCATAGGCAAAGTAGATCTGACTAATGCACAAAGGACATAGGAATAGCTCTGCTGCATAACTTTTGAACAGTTTTGAATATATTCAAAATCTTTTTTTTGAAAGAGATTGGAATCAAATGCAAGATTTTGCCAATGTTTTCAATTCAGCAAGAGATTTAGTCTTCTTCTGTTTACGGGGAGATAAATACCGCCGATAAACATATCCTCCTAGACTCACATATTTGTATTGGTTTGCATATACAATTCTTGCATAATCAAATGTCTGGTTGAAAGAAGAAAAAAAAGGAAGAGATTTGAAGTATGCATAATCGTAGAAGAGCTCGAATGAACAGCTGCCGTCTTTTTGAAATGACAGTGGACGGTTGGGCCAAAATAACGGGTACTCAAGTGCAAGGAGAAATCTTCTTTTTTTTTTCTTTGCTTCCTCCATCCCTTCAACATTCACCCGATGCAAGACTGCGGTTTAATGTAAAGTGAACATTCGAACGCAGATATTGCTGTCTATTTATTCAAAGAGAATTATGCATATTGGGGTGGACTTTTGACTTTTGCCGAGGAGTTGAACAATGGCGCCGAAATATGATCACATGGATGGAATTGCACGGTGATATAATTAACTAACATCTAACAACATATACGGACAGACACAAACATGCACACACACAAATACACTCAAGTACTAACATATTACACTTATATGCACACATACAGGGAAGTATTGATTTTTACTCAAACGTATGAAATTTCAGAAAGAAAACCGCATAAAATCTTTCATTTTACCAGTTTGATTCAGTTCATCTCTCCGTCTCTTTGTCGCTGCTTCTTGCTTTTCCTAGTTTGTCCTCTCTCAATCGAAATCTTTCTGAGACTACTCGTAATTATCTATCTCTCTATATCAGTATGCTCAGAATGATTCCAGTTTCTTTTTTTCTAAGCATGTTCATACTGTTGGGAAGGCCGAAGTAATTCCTTCAGGCATTCTGGTAATCGGCGTTCGAGCCCTGGTAAAACAACGGAATTTCGAATGCAAAAAGATCGATCGATAGATAGATAGATAGATAGATAGAAAGATAGGTAGGTAGGTAGGTGGGCAGATATGGACAAAGAGACATTGAAATCAATCAAAAGATAGATATGCAAAAATAAATATGAATAGATCAGAGACATGAACAACTATCTAGCTAACTAGCTGGATAGATCAACAGATATGGACTGATCTAGATGTGAACTCAATGGGATAGATAGATTGATAGATTGATAGATAGATAGATAGATAGATCAGTAGGTGGGCAGATATGGACAAACAGACATTGAAATCAATCAACAGATAGATATGGACAAATAAATATGAATAGACCGGAGAGATATACAGCTAGCTAGCTAACTAGCTAGATAGATCAACAGATATGGACTGATCTAGAAGTGAACCAAATGGGATAGATAGATAGATAGATAGATAGATAGATAGATATGCACAGATTGAAATAAATAGACGGAAGATAGATATAAAGAGACATAGCCCGATAGATATGAAGGATTTGTGATAAACGTATAGATGGATTTATAGAGAGTAAATATGTGATCAACAGACTGAGATATCTACATCAGAAATCATCATTTTCCCTTAGCATTTTCGGACATTTCCCATCATGCATTGTACTGTTCACGTAATCATTTCTGTTATCATCTCGTGCTACTCCTCAAAACAATTTATCAAACTTGAAATCTTTTATAGTTTTTCAAGTGCGACGAAAGTTGACAGTTCTATGAATAGCAAAATGTTTTTCGTTCCGGCCAAATTTGAATCGAGTCATAAGAAAGAGTGAGTAGCGTGAATAGTGATTAAAGGAGTTTTCCCCCCTTTTACGTCACACTACATCATATGGTCAAGATCAATTTAGATCAAACCTCGAGATAAAAACAGTGGGAAGTATGCAAAAGAAAGAAAGAAAAAAGTAAAGAAAGAAAGCAGACCATACATTGATTATAACTAGTGTATACACTTCATATATATATTTAAAACTTTTTTCCTTTTCCAATGAGTTATATTGAGTTTCGGGTGGTATTTCTCGTTTTATCTTTGATGCAATGATCTTTTTTCCAACAGGAATCAACTTGGAAAATTATTTGGAAACAAATCAATTTATTGCTGAAACAAAAGTTGCCAAATATGGCCAAATGGTGTCAAAAATTGTACGTACTATGTTGCAGGTTTTGAACAGAGTCTGTTCTCTCTTGTTGTTATACATTTCCATGCAACTTCCGAATCTTCACTTGCAGATGCCATTATGAATGATTCCGAGGGAACCACTCTCCAATAATGATGCATTACTTTTCTCTTAGCAGCTGCGTCACTTAATATATGAATGAAATGAAAAAAATATATCTCAATAAATGAAAGGATTCCAGGGTCGACCTCAAAATTTAATCAATTCTTTAGTACCCCGTCGGTCAATCTCCTACAAAATGTCATGGAATTTTATTGAAGAAAAATAGACGGCGTTTTGTGGACACAGACAAATAAAAGTGAGTGAATGAATATAACTCTTCTAACTTGGTTGGCAGAGGTAAACAGAAATATTGAAATGACTATCATGTGATTCCATGAGCAATGTTCTAATGGCCATAGAGAGCATTTTTCTTTATTGTATTTTTGATTTCTTCAGGATTATTAGTCAAATTTCTGACTCAATCTATGATGAAAAGAATAAAGATTATCTCGACAGTTATTTCTCCCCAAAAGCTTCTATCCCTGCCCTCAAGGCAAGCTAATCACTACACGTGAACATTTACTTTGACTGGAAGAATTAGGTTCTTTTCCGATTTGATGAGTTGAAGGCCGAGGTATATCACTTCAGGATTTTTCTCTTTTTTTAAATCTCGTTTTTCGTTCGATAAAGACCGTCATCAACAGAATATAAGATTTGTGCGGTTTAGGCAGGGAAATTTGCTAAGTCAACTACAGAAATTGGCCGGATATGGTCTCTGTGATGTGCTGAATTAGGAGATAAATTGGATTTTGCATATCTGAAAACGAAAGAATATTAAAAACGCTTGTTCAAATGAAGACATTCTCTAGCTGCACAAGGAGAATCCAGGGAAACAAAGCATTCTCGATGTGAAGAATATGTGTCTACCTCCTTGCGTATCAATCTATCTCTCTAACGTAAATGTCAATATGTTGTATCTATCCAAGACAGTTCATAACTTCAGCGCCACTCAGGATTTTTGGTACAATTGATTAAAAAAATAAATATAAACTGTACAATATCTTCAGAAATAAATGGTAATCTGCCAAATCATCATCAGAATATTTCAATAAGATGTCAAAAAAAAAAAAATTATGAAAAAGATCATTTTTTCCAAGTAACATGTAGAAATTAAAAAGAAGAAATCGAAAATTCGATCTGGACAGTAATATTAGCATAGTTTATTTATATTTGATTGTGTGGCCCCTTCGGCGACGATGATCGGCCTCAAACAATACTTTCAGCCATAGACTTCTTGCACTTGTCAGCTGGTAGTTTCTCCCAATCTTCCTTTGCAATCCATGCAAACCCTTAAATGTTTGCAGCATTCCTGTACCGTATGGTACGTATTATAAACATGATTTTAGCTTTCTGCTTTTTCTAAATAATTTTTTTTTTTTATTGATGCAGAGATTTAGACATTGTTGGAAGGGGCTTGAAACAGTTAATGTCGATTTTCCATATATTCTTGTATGCTTTTGCAGCTTAAATTTAAGATATCCCTGTGCATCAAATACAATTCAATTCAAATTATCACATGACGCGCTAGATCGTCAGGTTATCCTGTCAGGTCCGTCATGACATTTTTTGAGGAATTCAAAGCTACTCAGTGGTGGCAATCTCCTATTCAAGCGACAGTTGGTCATGTAAAAACTGAAAAACTGTCGAAAAGCTTTTGATCGGGTGCTTCCAGCTATTCGTATATATATATATATATATATATATATATATATATATATATATATATATATATTATATATATATATATATATATATATATATATATATATATGTATATATATATATATATATATATATATATATATATATATATATATATACTTCGTTATAATGAGACCCCATGATCGCTCCATGTCTAGTCGCCATCAGCTTCTGAGCTGACCTCTCTGCTTTGTTTACCTGGCCTAGTGATCCCCTCGAAAGCTACCGTTTTGAATGGATCTTGCTCTCATGATAATATTGATAGATCTAAGACCCTGGTTTCGATTTGTTACAAAAAATCTTCTCCATTTGCTTCGGTCTTGCTTAAAAGACTGATGAAAAGATCAAATCTTTGAGCCTGCTGATCTTCGTCGGAAGATTGCTGAGGCCAAGATATACGCTCAAAATAAGATATTTCGACCCATGTTAGATACCAACTCCAGTGGCTATAACATTGATGGTAATTCAACGCTCTGTACATCTCTGTCTGTCTGTCTGTCTGTCTCTCTCTCTCTCTATATATATATATATTCATATATATGCAGATTGATAGATAAGATGATAAATGAATCTGAGAGTAAAATAAATGAACCCATCCAATGAATCAAGCAAGAAAGAATCTACTTGATAGATTCACAGGTCTATTCATTGTCCAGTCTGATATGTAGACCTCCCTCCATCATATCGACTCTCATCCTCTCAAAACGAAATAATGAAGAATTATTATCGAAATTCTTTTTCGTAAATTTTTGTCTAAAATAAACAAACGATTCAGCCCAGCCATCTGTCGATTCGAACCGACATATTCATAAAAGAAAACTATTTTCGCTCGCTATCCACAGCCACCCGAACACAGCTGTCGAATCGCTTCGCTGGAAATATCATACTGTTAGAAAAAATCAATTGCGTTTTCTTTAATGCCAGTCTCTCATTTACGCAAGTCAATTTGAGAAAATTGTGTTTTCTATTCTCTGCAATTACACCAACGGGAATTAGGAGTCGATGATTGAGAAAAATGCAACAAGCTTCGACACAATGTTCGCTATTATTTCATCTTCTTTATTGAAATCTTTTTTAGCGACTATTTAAATACTGAATAGTAAAAATCAAATGAGAGGAAAGAATGAAAGTGAAGGAAAAAAAAAAAAAAAAGACCGAGCGGGCGAACGCAAGAACATATACGAAATCACGTTGCAGACAATGCCTGTTTGTAAAACAGCCTCGATACCAGTTTGTCTTTTTATTTCAAAGACAGTTTGAATGTCGGTTTGCGGCAAATTATTCGATGAGGTTTTTTGTATAGTATCCCGATCTTTGTTATTTTTATCGTATCGTCTCAGCCTGTGCGTTTCTAACCATCCTTGTCCTGAAGTCAATCACTGCTATTCGCTTCTTTACAAAAGTTCGCTCTACGCCAACTTTTCCCCCAACTTTTACGAAAAGCTGAAAAATAATGTCCGGCATTTGTTTACACAGCATGTCGTTATGAAGGTAATACACCCCCTTCCTCTCTTCCTCCTGCAACCCAATGCATCTACTACCACCATAACCCCCAACAACTCAACATAGCATAAACGCCATTTTTTGGTCATGAGAATGCTAAAAGAATTTCCCTGTATAAATTGCTGGTAATTATTTCTTTGCTTCGGCTCACGAAAACTTTTATTGGAACGCTCTAATGTTGGTTTGTAAGGAAACCCATGTTTTCCGCAATATTAATTTTTGCCATTTCTTTTTCAATTTTATCTTTGTAATCTTTTTGCTTCGTTTAGCAGTCTCGGTCAAGAAGTCTCGCAAGGATAAGGGATGAGAGTTCAAATCTCGTCGTAAGCTAATTCTCTATTTCCAATTCATCCTGTCTAATGCAAAAACGACCCAAGTGTTGCAATAGAAGTCAACAAAAATAAAATGAAAGGAAATATAGTCAAAAGTGATAAGAATGACCATACTTCATCTGGACTACTTGAGACTATTAAGGCCTTCAAAACGAACAGTTGTTTCCCGTATTGTCACAAATCTGATTCAATTTTTATTAAAGATCGTGGAATAGTAATGGTCAAATGAAATCGTTGAATCAACATGTTTTTCCTTATTTTACACAGTTTTGCATTTTTTAACGAGATAATTAAAAGGATTGCTTTTTAGATTCCATCTTCGCTCTGTGCCTCCAGATGTGCGGAAAATTTTTCAAATTCTTTGATGAAAATATCGGGAGGAAGTTCAATATTTAGTGGTCACCGAAATTTAATGTCGATGATTTAAAAAGCTTTTAATCTTCTGTTTAGAATTTTTTCATGACTGAACTCAATTAGCCGATATTCAGGAAATTGAAATCATGACATTTACTTCCGATTCCATCTGCCTTAATGGATAATTACCCAGAAAAAATGACTAATTTAGTATAAGTAATGAATCTGTGGCTTTTGAATATTTGAATATTTGAATATCTATCCATTTATCTATTTATCTATCCATCTAAGCTAAGCCATTTAAATATATCTGTCTTCGGGTCAGCTTGGAGCTATGAATATCAAGTTAGACAGACCATTAGCTTACGTAGAAAGTTTGATCCTCATGTAAAATTCATCAGTATGGCTTTGGGCCAAACTGCAAAAAGATCTATCTATCTATCTATCTATCTATCTATCTATCTATCTATCTATCTATCTATCTATCTATCTATCGCTATGAGTAAATATCCATCATTTCCACAAGTAAGGGGCATATGGTGAAAACTAAACTCACAAGTAATGATTTGTAAGGTCGGATTGTTAACATAGCACTACTACTGGGCGCTTGACTTCGTGAGTATTAATATATATATATATATATATATATATATATATATATATATATTCATATTTATATATATATATATATATATATATATATTCATATTTATATATATATATATATATATATATATATATATATATATATATATATATATATATATCTATGCAGAGCCACACACGTACATCTACCCTTGGAATAAACTATGTCTGTTTCTGTCTTTCAGGCTCTAAAAGTAGACTCTTCGATTGAAAGGTAACATTTTTTCAGATGAAAAAAAGCCCTTCCCTCAGAAATAAAGGACTCTTCAACTGAAAGTAGTTCAGGAGCTCTTTTTTCCTATAATTATCATCTAATAGAAATCTGTTTTTTTTTTATTCCTAGGAGGATAACTGTTACATACAATAAAGGCTTGATGAGAACATATGTACTGTGAATACAAAAAGTATCCTATTCATTTCACAAAGTTCATTTTGACATTACAAATTGATAGAATCTGGACCACAAATTTCTGATTTTCGTACATAGCTTTTCGAATGTATAATTTTGTTTCATTATTTGTTCTTGTCTTGTATGATCTTTGGTCTATATTCTGTCAATGTTGAAAATGTATGAGGATATTAAGATTAAAAGATAAAGGAATAAATCGGATACTTTTTACATCGACTGTATATGAACTTTTTACTGTAGTGACGGACAAAAAATCAGTCTCTAACTGTGTTTTCAGTCCCTATTTTCCTAAAAAGGGGTGTTGGCAAATATTGCTCAAACCGAATAATATTAAGTTAGTTACTCCATATAAAATGTATGGACAACATAAATAGTATATACTTGGTAATTATATATATATATATATATATATATAT
The DNA here is from genome assembly GCA_963457665.1 of Thysanoteuthis rhombus. Taxonomy (NCBI): domain Eukaryota; kingdom Metazoa; phylum Mollusca; class Cephalopoda; order Oegopsida; family Thysanoteuthidae; genus Thysanoteuthis; species Thysanoteuthis major. Next base: position 67,714,863 of record OY735204.1, on the reverse strand, counting down.
ATATATATATATATATATATGTGTGTGTGTGTGTGTGTGTGTGTGTGTGTGCGTAAGTTAATTGCGTTATGTTATATTAAAACTCTATTTGAAATGATCGGTTATTACACAGTGAATGCATCATTTGGCCTGGGCGGCATAAAAAGAATAAATCATTAAGGAGATAAGGCTAAATCTCTCTCTCTCTTGCTCTCTCTCTCTCTCTCTCTCTCTCTCTATATATATATATATATATATATATATATATATATATATATATATATAACGTAAATAATGAATGTGTTATAAGATTTTGAAATGATCTGCTGTTAATACAGGGTGAATACCGTTTCAAAAAATTGAATTTATAATTGTATCTATTGATTATACATCCATTTCTTGATAATATGATGCATATATATATATATATATATATATATATATATATATATATATATATATATATATATATATATATATATATATGTATATGTATGTGTATAAGTATATATCGCTTACATATACTATACAGCTTCTATCGAAGGTCGTAATGGAAATATATATTTGAGAAAAACCTATGTCTATTCTTTTTTATTCTTTGCAATTTTGTAACGTATCAAAGAAACGATCCAACACATTTCTGTTTTTTTCTTTACTTTTCAAAAAATGCCACACTCTTACATGCTCTGTCCTGTTGTTGTATGGGGTCTTGTGACCCTCCACAAACAGCCAACTTCTACACTGATTCATTATCTTGACTAATGAAAACCTTCCGGTTTTTTACCAGAAAATTCTGTAGAAATTCCACGGTGACACACTAAAAAACCAGCAAGAATCTAACTAATTCACTATGTGAAACTGTGGAAGTTCCAAGTTGGATCAATACCACGGCCTTTGAAAATTTGACAAGGTTTAAGTAGATGAATCCATGGTAATTTCACAGTGATCCAGTAGTTGGGAGCTTGGAAAATTCGCGCTGATTCATTATTTAGTACCAAGGAAATTTCACAACGATTCATTAGCACATTAGAAAGCCCAATGGAATATTCAAGGTTATTGACTCACTCGATCCGTTGGAATTCCACGTTGTAATATCAATTTTGGGGATTTTACCACGGTTCACTCGATGAATCCAAGGAAATCCCAAAGTAATTCAGTTACTTGACCCGTATTAATATGATTATCAAAATATAAGATTCGAGGATATCTGCAGGTCTTCCACAAAAAATGTTGAAGCATATCATTATCAGCATAATGTACAAAATATTCGCGTTCAAAAGACGATTAAACACTTTTGGCCGGAGAATCTATTCTAATCTAAAAGCTCCGGCAATATTTTTAAGCTGCACATTTTGCATCATTTATGGTAACTTTTCTAAATCGCTGATGGCGCTGTTCATCTTCTCTTATTACACGTCTCTTCTCTGTATTTTTTTTATCATTCCTCTAAGAGCAATCCGTGCGTTGAAAAAAATTGCATCGTAAAAATATATTTTCTAATTAATTCTCTGAGTTATGCTGATAGAGTTTTGCATACAGAGGCAATTACAAAACTGAAAACCTAAGCAAAATTCCATCTAACACTAAAATTATATTTCCAGCTGTTTTGACATCCGATAATTACTCTGTGTATCCTATGCAGGGAATAACGAACCAAACTTGATACAGCAATGCTTTGAATAGTGTGGCTTGGATTTGTCCAGGTTTTGATGATGCACAGTTAAGCTACCAACCAACATAACTAGGAATAGGCTGAATAAAATAATAGATTATATGAATTTGAACAGTGTAGTTTCGATCAATACGGTACTTTTCAAGGTATAACCGAACGAATGCGCTACTTGGAAGTGTCTAAAATGAAAATTATCATCCTTTTTATATTGGCTGTTTTTTTTTTTACCCACATTAAATTGGTAATTCAAATCCCTCTATATAAATATCAGAAGGTTTATTTTGATTAGTTAGAGACAAGAACTTAATTCCACAAATTCAGAATTTATTAAAAAAGAAAAATACTCTGATGATCATTGAAACGAACTTTACTGTCAATAAAACAACCTATTTGTTCGACCACTCAAGAGAACAATGTGTAGCAAAGGGTATGTGTAATGAGAAAATCAGCAAAATTTCTTCTAAGCCCCCGTAACTATGCAAGGGCATAAGAGCGCTGATCTTGAGGTTTCCAAGTGAATCCTGAGCCCTACCCCCGGCTTGATTAGACGGAGCAGTACTAGGACTCATAGGGAAAAACGGCGATCAGTAGAGGCACTACATCTGCGTCCATCAGGTCATTAATGGTCTATAATGCTTAAAAGCATAATCTCAAATGAAAAAAAAAATCCCTATAGTATCACACAGACACTTACCACTGAACCACAGTAGGCTATTGCATTAACATGAAATAATACTCAGGCATTATGGTACCTTGTCGATCGTTTACCCGATTAGACAATGACGAATTCAATGTAAGGATAACCTACGTTCACAGGGACACAGGGAAGAAGGTACAAGGAGAATTGAACAACCGTAGCCATCAAAGAAGGCAAAGGATTTTTCCTTCTTTTTTATATGTGCGTGTTTGTGTTTTTTTTGTGTGTTCCTGCTCTTCTGACAATACTTTTTTGTTTACAGACTTAGAAATGGGCATCAGTACTCCACTGCACTCACTTTTATCCCTTTATAAAAAAGCTTTTTGATAAATTTTGGACCTTACTTGACGGATTCATCATTAACATCTCGAGAATTCGTCAGAATCTATATATTTCTATATGTTTTTTTCTACTTTATTTTACATGTTTTTCCCTTGGAAAACTCCAATGATGTCAAAAATATAATTTATTCTGACCATATCTATTTTCTGATTCTTTTTTACCGGACTTCAAATTCTGACGCTACTGTCGTTTAATTATTGACCGTGATAGCAAGTCATATTCTACGTCAAAACTCAAATTATTCTATGACCCAGAACATCATCAGAGTAACATACAAAGACCTTCATGACATTTCTCAACGCAGTGGTCATCTCTTCAAAAAGTAACATGTGACAGTTTTTATTTCTATTATTATTCGAACCATCCTCATCTGGGTTGTTTTTGATACAATGTTTCGGCCGTTGTACTCTACGGCCTTCATCAGGTATCATCACACTGGGATTGAATGGTTCTAGGTTCAATCCCAGTGTGAGACGACTATAATACTACTAATGCTAAGAGGGGAGTGCGGTCAATATACCCCCGTCGGATAAATAAAGGGTTCGGTTCGTTACTTCCCCACACCTGCCAGATGATACCTGATGAAGGCCATTGAGTACAACGGCCGAAACGTTGTATGAAAAACAACCAAGATGAGGATAGTCCAAATAATAATAGAAATAATAATAATACCTCATCTAAAAAATTCAGAGATATAGAGACAGTTTTTGTTGGGTTACATGACACCAGAAGCAAAGTGTAATCTCTGTCGTGACATATTGAGGAAAGCAGATTTATTGCTTGTTTAACGGATTATCATCAATTAAACATAAAATCAATCCATCTGAATGTTATTGTCTCCTGCATATTAGGTCAGATACGGGTGGGTAGATTGAAACTGTACCCCACGTACCCTGGGACAAAAAAAGGAGAAAGGAAAATGATGATATTATAGATTATGGAGACGTAGATATGGATACTGATGCAGATATTATAATATCCTGTCTACCACTTAGCAGATTTGGAAACAAATGATCTAATGGAAGTGTAACGTACGCTCGAGGGAACGAGTAAAGTAAGAAACAACAGATTTATATCATATTTCATCATAATTTGAGTCCAAAATAATCGTCTGAAATTACAGCAACCTGTCTACCACTTAGTAGATTAGATTTTGAACGATTCGATGAAGGCTTACCTTACGTGTGCCGTAACGAACGAGGGAAGAAATAAAAAAGAATACAGTTACGGATTTCGTTCGTAAATATTCTCATTAGATTTGATACAAATTAAACGTAGCAGAAACAAATGACAGTAATTGATAAACACGTCATGGATAGTCACCAAAACAGTATCAGATAATCGTTTTTGAATAGAAAGGATGAAATTATCTAATATTTGAGTTGAAAGTTATGATGATTTTGATTCTGTTGAAGACATCATTTGAGAATGAGGATAGATTGTAGAAAGTGAAACCATTGTTCAAGTGCCACTTTCTATAACACACATACACACACGACTTAGTTACATTTACGTTGACACTTCGGACAATATATATATATATATATATATATATATATATATATATGCACATATATATATATATATATATATATATATATATATATGCACATATATATATATATATGCGTTCGTGCGTGCGCATGTTCATTGGTACATGACTTCTTAAGCTCAACATGCATTTATTATAGCTGAAATAACGGCAAGTCCAGTTTTAGTTGAGTTCATGCCAGCTCATGTTTGACGCTCGAATAGTTGAAGGTGGCCGATGGCCTCGGTGCGTCGTCTGCTTGATTGGTTAGAAATGTTTCCCGCCTTTCTGAGCGTCCCTTTCTGTTCAAGCAGCGCACCCCTTTTTTTTTTCTTCAAGTTTCACCGCTGCTGTTTCCTCTTATTGGTCGTTAAATTTTCGCCCTGAAATGCCCGGATGCGTGGCATTGCAGAATTGTTACGATGTGAATGAGTCAGCTCAAATGATGCGTATGGAAAACACGTTTGTCAGGGAATAAATGTCCTGCCGAGGCCATCAAGAGGAAAATCAGGATTGAGAGTAAGATATCACTCAGACGCACACAAATATGCACATACATAAAAAAACATACACACAATCGCACACACAAATATATACACGGACGCACACAGACAAATAAAGGGAGTCATCTTTTAATCATCATCATCATCATCATCATCATCATCATGTTTTAACATCTGTCGTTGGACCTTCCTCAGGATTCACCACACACTTCTATTATGGGCGTCGCAGAGCCAGTTCTTTCGAAATTTGTCTAGTTTGTCTCCCCATCTAGTGCTCCGCCAGTCTCAGTTGCGCATATGATCTCTAGGGTTCGATATTTCGAGTCTTGATGTCCATCGGTTGTCTGCCATTCTTGCAACATGGCCAGTCTGTCACTGTTGGAGTTTCTTAATGGATTCTATGATGCCTTGGACTCATATCCTCTCCCAGATATATTTTGCCGTCTTGTGGTCTCTTCTCTGAGGCTGAGCATAATTCTCTCGTGTGCACGGTGCATGGTTCTCTGTTTGCAGGTCTTTCTCTTGGTTAAGTTCCATTCTTTGGGAGAATGCATTGGTTGTATACTCTTCTTTCTAGGATAAATGTGATCTTTTTGTTTTTGAAGGTTGATATGCCAAATTAAGTTGGATATACCAGTTCTCGTGCGATAACCGGAGTTAAGCAACGTCGATCCCGGTCAGTATTTAGATGGCTGACAAAGTACGTATACCAGCAGTTGTAAGTGTCTTTGGATCATGAAGGGAACCTACCAAGCCGATGCTGGTAATCACCCTAAAGGGGACTGATCTCTACACTTAGCTCAGTAACGCAAGCAAAAGTGCGCTCCAGTCCCACTGTTACCTAGTGGTCTGGTTGCGAGCAAGAAAAAAAATGAACGTATCCTTTAATCAAGTTTCTTTGTTGTGTGTTGATAATTTCCCTTCTATCTCTAATAGAGAGGAAACTTTCATTGGCTGAGACGTTCACTAGTGCAAATAGTAATATTTACTTACGTTAGGCGCTTTCTGCATTTTCTTGCCGACCTCTGCATTTTCCGTAGGCAACGAATGGCCTTCATGTTCAGAATGATTGAAGAAAGCTTGGCTGAGCATCGGAGATAGAAATAAGTGAATTAAGCAGGTCGTTCCGTGATAACTTCAATCTTCCGCGGGAGATTTGACTTCAATTTCGATGATTTACCCCCTTGGTGCTTTCGATGGGATTCAACTTCTGAAAATATCAGGAAATTCTGTTTTTTACCAACACTAAAGCATAAAAGTTGAAAAATTACTTAAAATTATATACATGTACCAAGTGTCGTTCAAAATATCGGTAAATTTGTTTTTGCCAGGAAATTTGTGAAAAATCGCTTGAATACATGCCTGAAGATTACTATGATGGAGGCAGTAAGATCTACGTATAATTCTTTAATTACATTTCTTTCATGGTGAAATGTCATGAAACTTTCGATAGCACTTCACATATATATATGATATAATTCCTCCTATATATGTTTATGTTTACACACTCACATACACACACATACACACACACACACACACACACACATATATATATTTATATATAAATAGTAGGATATGGATTACTCTAAAACAACTTAACTTCCAGAATAAAAAGTTGTATGTATTGAGCACTCTATGAAATAAATCCATTACATTTCAGAAGTGGCTTTATATTATTGATATATAATTATATTATGTTATACTGCTAGCCTGATTTACACCACATATACTATATATATATATATATATTCGTCATTCCGTATCTTTTGATATACCGGGATGAGTCAATAATTATCTACACTTTCTACGGACTAATTTGTTAGAAAAACAATGTAGAACATACAATATTTTGTTTTCCAATATGGTCACCTTGATTTGCAATGGACTTGGTCTGACATTCAACGAGTTTGAATATGCCTCCAGAAAAAAATGTTTCAGTTGGCCCCTCATTCACGTATGCACCGTGTATTTACACATCTTGATCCACGGTAAATCAATCAGTCTATGAGAAAAGCAAACAGATGGTAATCCTTGGTACCCAGGTCAGGACTGTAAGGAATTCCATAGTGCACATGACCCTTAGTGAGTAGTTGTTTAGGGACAAATCTTGCACAGATTTTATGAAAGCCAAGCCTCGTATGGATTAGTCCATACGCAGAGTCATTGCTAATTTGCATATGATTTGATACATCATCAATAGTAATTTGTCAGAAGTATGATGCTGACTCAGTCAATGTTGATGGGTGTTTCATTCCTTCGTCGTGTTTAATAGATGTCCACCCATTTTTTTAACTTCGCAGTCAATTCACTCACACTCCACCGTTGTAAAACATTGTTCCCATATTGTGTTTAGAGCTTCTGATGGATTTTGGTGCTGTTACAACTTCAATCCATACAAAACAGATCACTGCTCGTCGTTTTTCCTCGTTGCAAAGCGTTTTTTACTCTACTTCAGCACAAAAGCAACTGACTGATCAACGGCTAATCATGACTGTAGCAACAACAGACAAGTCACAATTACACATCGACCCAAACAAAAATACAACAGAAGTGCAGATAATCATTGACGAACCATTTGTCAATCCCTATGCAACGAGTGAGTTTTCTCAGTGCAAAACTTCCTGAACTTTGATTTTCACTTGAATTCATTGCAATAGAGCATTGCACTTTCGTACTTGATATGCTAATAGAATATTCACAGCGCTTTAATTAAGGAAGAATTCTGTTTATGTTTAATACCGATGTACATCAGGTATTCTAAGAAGTTTTCCTTCTAAATCTCTCCATTCTTTCATTCCATACTGCCATAGATATCAATGAATCGTGAGTACATATATTTTTTGAAATGTAGTGCTCAGTATTAATATTGATAGAGCTATGTAATCAAATAAATGAAAATATAAAATATATTCACAAAACAAACCAGTTTTTTGCTTTCATGTACTTATCAATTGGGTGAAATATTACATGAATTTACACAATTGCGAAGTACAGAGTCTAGAGTTTTACGTTATGGTCACGTAATTTGAGGAAACATTATTTTTGAATCAAATACATAGAATTCGTCGAAAATCATTGCAGCACAATGGAAGAAATTGACCCTTTGCCTACTTTGGTCTACAGACTCATAGCCAAACCACAAATTTCTCGCAGCCATTCAACTAAATAAGTAGGTAATTTTTTCACAACAGAAAAGGCTATTTTATATTACTATTCACTGTTATACAATCCTTAGTTAAATGCCAATCGCTCAGGACAACCAGACATTCGGTCGATTTAAGAAAACTATTTTTACGTACAGAAAATATTTAGCTAAATTTTTTGCACTATTACCATTGTGTTACTGATTTTACTCCATTTATTATAGCTGTTTTTTTTTAATCACAACTCTTTGGGTCAATACACTCTTTGACCAACAGAGCAAGCAGTGAAAAATCAGAAATGAAAAAAAAATATCCTTTGACGGAATTCGAACTGGCATAGGGGGCATGTCTTTCTTGAGTGACACCATATCCACCTCTGCCTCTGAAACCTCGATGATTAAGCGGGAAACAAATCCATAGTGATTCTGACTTCTTTTCCTCTCTGATTATCTATGTAATCTTTGTTCTAATCCTAAAATTTGTTTAAAATAATGATTAAGTAGTAAAATAGATGGCTGTAAGTACGTTTGTCATATTATTGTTTTCTGGCGATTCTTTTTTCATAGTTCTCAATGCTCAGCAGAATGAGAGCCAAAATTTGCTAAATCAAATTTTACGTCAAACCTTTTTTTCTCCTGCCAAAAATGTTTCTGTTTGTGCAGAATTTCGTGGAAGTGAAGTTAGTGACTGTAATGGTCAAAAGTGGTTCAGGGGGTTTTCAATTTGAAATGAATCGATCGAAAGTGTACCCTATGAAAGACGACTGGTAAATAATAACAATGAGAAACTGAGGGTCCGTGTTGTGTCTTATCAGCGTCAGACGCCTGCATTGACACAATATATGTCTGCACTTGCAACGCATTAGAAAATGTACACATTAGTGAACGGGTACCCTAAGAAATTACTGAATAAAACAGATGAAGATTCTCATTGTCTTTAATTACGAGCCTTTTTTTCTTGAGATCATTGGAAAATAATCTGCTCCCACTCATTTTTTTTCCTACAGAGAAATCCTTGTGATAAGGGTCCAGAAATGAAGACAAAGGAAAACCAGGACTATCAGATCATAAACTGATACATAGGATAGATCATTTCAAACGGGGTTCTGCTGAACTGTGGCGATCTGCAAGAGTGTGTTTCACGATAATCTTAAACCAGCATAAAAAAGGGAAGTAATCAGGACAGTAACTTCCTGTAAAATGTTTTTTCTTTGTATTAAGCCAGTTATTGGAAATTTTCGTATATGTTTGCCTTCCAAGTTCTTACGATATTTTCATATGTTTATAAAGTGTATGGAAAACATTAATTTTACGAAAAATAAGCTAGGCCTATCAACATTTTCCAACAATACTGACTTTCGTTTAATACTTTTCATACGTAAAATGTCCTTTGGGTAACAGGGTACTAAGAACGCTCACCAAACGAAAAGTTATTTAAAAAAAATTATCTTTCTTATAATACTGATAATTACTTCTAGGTTTTAATACATATGAATATTTGATGACATTGACGTGTTGTTAACCATACATATACTATTTTCATGCAGGGATACCTTGAGATATGAAAGTTATTTTAAAGGTTCATCCGGTCTAAAACGGTTGGAGAAAGGCTAGATAAATGAATCAATAACCGATAGCAAGCGTGCAATCTGTAACAATTATTTAAAGAAAAGAGAATATACGGACTATCTTACCCATAAGAAATCGAATATTGTCCTGAAAATACTTATACTTGTGGTAGGGCACGTTGAAAAGAAGGTGGAGATGGAGGTGGCTTGCATATCTGAGGAAATGGGTGGAGATTTGGTGCAGGGAAGTGCGTGTAGAACTTCCATGAAATTCCACTAGTCAAAGAGCGAAACGTATAATTAATTCCGTTATAACAGTCATTGAAAAAGTGATTTAGTCTTTAATCAATGACGTCTTAATTTCGAAATGGCCTCAATTTCAGAGGGTGCGTAGTTCGTGTACATCGACGGTTGGGGAGAAATAACGAAAGGGACAGAGAGAGAGAGAGAGAGAGAGAGAGAGAGAGAGAGAGAGAGTATGAAAAATAAGTGTGGAAAGAGAGATGAAAGGGAGAGAGATGAAGAGAGAGATAGGGGCAGACTTTTTGGAAGGAAGAGATGGATAGATTAAGAAAGAGAGAGAGAGAGACAGAGAGAGAGAGGAAGAGAGAGAGAGTAGTGAATAGTTTACTAAATGAATCTGTCTTATTTTGTACGTGTTTACAATGAGGGTACAAATAAATTTGAGACTAGAAGTGAAAAATATTTAACTAACTATTAGGTTGGTGCAAAAATGAGTGTGATTTTGTTATTTTAAAATGCTATACCTATTTTTGGAATAAAATATTGTTCAAGTATGTTCATGGTATATACCATTTTAAGTCATGAACTTCGCTCCATTATCTAAATCGCATTCTCTTTTGACATTTATTCTGGTTTATTCGAGGAATGTCGGACCAAAGATGAAAAAAAGCAAATTTGAGTTCAAAATGGGACGTAAAGCGATAGAAACTACTCGCAATATCAACCAAGTATTTGGTCAGGGGACCGTCAACGAGAGTAGAGCTCTACATTGGTTCCCAAATTTTCGAAACAGGGACGAGAGACTCGAAGATGAGTAGGGTTGCAGACGTCCTTTTTTGATCAGCGACATTCTATTGACCTATGCAAAACAATTGGGGAGGTTGTAGGACTGAAAATTGGCCATTCAACAATTGTGCAACATTTGCTCCGAATTGGAAAAGCAGAAAACATCGACCAATTGGTGACACGCAAGTTAAACGAAAAAAAATATATATATACAAAAAAAAACATCTCTACGAAGATAGCTCTACTTTTGTGGAACAAAAATCCATCTCTTGATTGCATCGTGACCTGTGACGAAAAATAGATTCGCTACTAGAATTGAAACCGTTCCGCGAAATGGCTTGACAGAAGTGATGCGCCCAAACCCTTCTCCTGACCAAATCAGCATCAAAAATAGATTATAGTCAACGATGGATGGCAAGTGGAATAAAACATCACAGCTGAGAAGTATTACCTGCAAATCGACAAAATTCGCCAAGAGCTGCAGCCTTTACGTCCAATATTAGCCATTCAAAGAGTACCAATTATCATCAATGACAACTCTTGGAAGAGTGTTGCGAAAATAGCTCTGCAAAAATTGACCGAACTACGATACTAACTAAACCTTACCTAACCCAGCTTACTCGTAGGACCTCTCTCCGACAGAACACCATTTTTTGAAGCTTCTCGACCATTTCCTGCAAGGGAAGATCCTTCACAACCAAGCAGTGGTTTAGAAAGCCTTCGAAGACCATAGAATTCTATGCTTCCTTATTATTATTATCATTATTATTATCATTATTATTATTATTATTATTATTATTTCGATTAATATTCATTATTCTGAAACGATATATACTGGTTTAAAAGTGAGAAATTCATTGATTCCTTACTATTATTTATGATTATTTTTGCACCGACCAAATATCTATCTCTGTTTTAGGCATACATTGAATAGGGTGGCTGACATTCTACTAATAACTTTACCAGCTTTTTTGAGTAGGTCAGTGGTGATGTCATCTGCTCCAGGGGCCTTTCTTTTTTTTGTTTGTTTGCTAGCTTTCTTCACCTTTTCTGTGTTATTTGTTTGATGAAATAGAGATGTCTCAAACAAAGCAAAGTCTCAGGAGATTGGAGACTCGTAATGAATAATGCTCTTATGTGAAAAAAGGAACCCAAGAGATCTCAACATCCACAGGCCAATGATTCTACTCAATTGCATCAATAAACTTTTCACCAATGTGATCACCAACCGAATTACCAAAACACTTGATGAAAACGAACCACTGCAACAAGCTGGCTCCAGAAGAAGCTACTCAACCATAGCCAATCTCCATTCGGTAAATCAACTAAAAGAAAAAATTACAGAATATAAAATACCACATGCTATAGTATTTGTAGACTTCAAGAAGGCCTTCGACTCAGTGGAACTCCCTAAGGTTATTGGTGCTATCTTTAACAAAGCGTAGAGCCAGTATATGACAGGGTATTGCAACTTGCCTACAGACACACCAGTCCCTTCATCAAGCTACATAAAGACTCGGACCCCTTCTAGCTCGAAAAGGGGATAAAGCAAGGAGATACTAGCTTACTCAAACTTTCCACAGCCTGCTTCGAGATAATCTTTCGAAACCTGGAGTGGGAAAATAAAGGGATCAGAAAAATTTTTGCTGAGAATCTTCATGATGTCTAGATGATGCTGGGTCGGAAGTTGTCCTCCACATACATTTCAGTAAAACAAATATGATGCTCTACAAATGTGATGAAGACAAAGACACAACAATCAGATTGAAGACACACAACTCGAGAAAGTAGATTACTACATCTATTTCGGACAACGAATATCCCTGAAATCCTCGAAAGGAGAAAAAATCGAGCGGAAAATCACTCCAGGATGGCAAAAATTCGGCTGGGTAAGTTCAACCTTTAAAAACAAGAAAAAATTCCGCTAGTGCTAAAAAGAACGTTATACAACCAATGCTATTCCCCCGATAGTGACGTATGGAGCTAAAACGTGGAACCTAACCAAAAGATTGACCCTTAAACTGAGAACTATGTGACGTGCACAGAGGAAAATCATGCTCAGCCTCACATGGGGGATCGCAAGACCGCACAGTGCATTTGAAGAAAGACTGGGATCCATGATATCATAGAATCCATAAGAAAACTTAAATGGCAATGAGCTGGTTGTGTTGCAAGAACGTTAGACAATTGCTTGAAATCACGACTTACAATCCCCGGACATAACGTGAGAAACTGGGACCAACAAAAAATAACATAGCGTGAGGATGTAGATAAATACAGAAAGTTCTAGCTCCGTGATGTCCATGATAGACAGATCTGGCGAATCTTGTGGGAGGTCTATGTCCAATGACAGCTGTAGCTGCTGCTGATGATAATAAATATCCATGAATTCAACCGTCGAGGCTTTCTTAGAGTGACTCATATAGAGAGTATTGAAAAGACCCGTCATTCATATTTGTGAAATGATGTGAAATGACATCATTCAATGAAGACACTACACGCCTCTTATCACGTAATTAAGTAAATGTACATCGTTAATCACGTGATCAAAAAAAAACACGTCACAGACTTAATACACGTCATACTGATGTGGATTCGACCATGAAAGGCATGTATAAAGCGACCAGTAACATAACCATACCATTGTTTGGTCTCTCTCTATCCTTTCCGCATTTGTATAAAGTCAGACTTTCAATTGCAGAATAGCAAACTGCGTTGTATTTCTTTCACTTCTAATCTCCAGGAAGAAGATTAAATACTATTTCATGACCGACAAATATATTACAAGCCGTCAATCAAAACTGTCACTAAAACTCTCAGCGTAGGTTTCCTCAGTTTCTAAGTTGGTCTGCTTGGCTTGCTGGCTGACTTTGTATATACCACACAATCGACTTGAATGAGCTGGAAAATTAACATTTATTCATCATTATGTTTACAAAAAACATTTCTTTTCCTTTTTGAAAATCTGTCACCCACCACCAGATAGTTTTTGAGGAGGTTCAATTAGTAGTTGAACTTTATGATAAATCGCTCCCTCAGTTTGTATCCAGCAGGATTCACAATTTTCTTTCGAAAATCATACTTTTTAGTGATCACTATCGAACGGAAAGCAAAAGGAGTCGCTTGTTCGCTGCATTTACCATTTAATTGATCAACCCAACACGGCATGCTGCTAAAAGACGATAAAAAATAACCGTTTCTATTGAGTGACTAACCAGACCTGCTTTATCGTAATTGAAGCCATAACCACCAAAATCATTATATTACAATTTGTGCCGTAAAAAGTTCTGGCATTTTAAGAAAAGAGAGCCAACAGAATTTATATTGTATTACACTATCCATCTATCTATCCATCTATCTATCTATCTATCTATCTATTTGTCTGTCTATCTATTCCGGTGTACGGAAACGGAGACCAATGCATAGGAAGTTTGCCGGATCAAAAGGTTATTGAGGGGAACAGTTATCTTCAACGACATAGCGTGACGAGACATAAAATGAAAAAAGAAAGGTGGGGAAAAAGATATGAAAAGAAAAAGAAAACGAAAAAGGAAGAAAAAAAAGAAAATAGAGACACGGAAAGTCATTGCAACAGTCAGGTAAATACATTGGTTCTACCGCGGGAAAGATTCGACAGAATGTTCTTG
>OY735204.1:67670750-67695750 GCA_963457665.1 Thysanoteuthis rhombus | reverse complement strand
CCAATTTGCTTATTGATCAAATTCATTACTTTGAATCCTACGAATTACAGCCAAAAAAGAAATTGAAAAAAAAATATAAATAAAACATCTACCCCCTTACACGTCTTCAGGTTCAAATAAATGATGTAAAAACCTTCCCCGGGTGATGCAGATTCAAAAAAGTATAAAATACTATTTTATGGATCTAACTTGAATATTTTTTGAGAAAATCACAGAAAAGAAAATATTTTTGACAGACTTTTTTAGTAAGTGCAAACGCAGAAACCAAAGAAATTGACAGATTTCTAATGCAAATTCACACCTCCAGATGTATGCTGTGGGTAATTTGACACCTATTGATGCTACCAAAATTACATTAGCACCGAAAGAAAGATTCACAGTTTTCCTCTGATGAATGGAAAGTGAGTCTTCAGTTTAGCATCATAACTACTTCGCGAAATTCGACCTAAAGATATGTGCCGTCGGTAATTTGAGACCTGCTGATTTTTATGCCTTGGTCTAGCATATCACACACGCTCACACCCTCCTCTCTCTCTCTCTCTCTCTCTCACTCACACACACACATATTCAAATAATTGTACAATGCAAGTTAGCAAGATCGTCTCAAAGACTAAATGAAATGAGTTCAAACCTGACTGGTGCTCACTACTTTCGCCTCATGCCCAACTAAGCTGAGTAGCCTCACGTACAGACTATTATTATAGTAGTGAGTTCGATCTCAGTGGTCCATTCACCTATTCAATCTTAACGTCGGTCTGACCAGAGTGAATTTAGTAATTAAATAAAATGCTGATTTTCAAAGTGGATGAGTCACCATCACTGATTACATCACTTTCTTTCATCATTTTTTTATCTAAGTGAGTTTTAATCTAAACTAATACTCATCATACACTCACACAAGTACACAAGCATGCAGAAAAATATACACACAAACATATATATCAATCGCCATGACAATAAAATTGAAAATATAAAATAAAATAAGCGTCCATGAAAACGATTGAAAAAAAAAAAAGAATTTTCTACACAACTTTAGAATATGCTGTGGTAGCAAAACTGCAGTTTTGGAGTAAATAAATAAAAAAATTTACCCAAGTATTGATAACTCATATATATATATATATATATATATATATACATATATATATATATATATATATATATATATATATATATATATACATATACATATATATATATATATATATATATATATATATATATATATATATATATATATATACATATATATATATATATATATATATATATATATATATATATATATATGTATATACATATATATATATATATATATATATATATATATATATATATATATAAATATATAATGTGGGGGGTTGTTTGTATGTACAGGGTACGTATAGGGAAAGCAATTTGATCAATGGATAGATACAGCAACAGATTGGTCGTGAGATTGGAACGAGTTTAATTCCCCGACTAATCAATAAAGTGTGTTTCTCCCTACTGTACAGTTATGACATATTTTGATCCAAAGAAGATGATCAAAAGCCAGCAAGATTGAAAAAAAAATGATGTAAAGAAGAAGAAAACCCTAAAATTAATTACTTGACATCGTTTTGAGACGATCTTTAGTTGGGGCGATATGCGTTCAGAATCATGTATTTTTCATATCGACAAGTCTTTCTCCACACATACGATTGCGCACATATGCATACGATCCACTATCCAGAGGCTTGAAGAATTGGAATAAAAAAAATCACTTACTTTACACATAGATTACAGTGCTATTTTCGAAGTAGTTCATTGCTTGCTGTTAACAAATCTGGATAGCAAAACGTACTGTTCAGAAAAAGGTAGCGGCAAAAGTCTTATAACATTCGATTCGCTCGTGCTTATAAGATTCTTAGCACCTCGTATATATATATATATATATATATATATATATATATATATATATATATATATATATATATATATATGATCTATTGCTAGTGAAATAAGTCTCACTTTTACGGCTGATCTACTTCTGTGGCCCTTTTCCAGACTATCTAACAATTTTTCTTTCAATCTATCTATCTACGAGAGCTGATCAATCTTTTCTAACGTATAATGTTTTAAAATCTGTGGTTCCATCTGAGTAAGCCAAATATGATATTTTTCATTGCTCTCCACAAATTTGGTATTGCACACTATCAATAACAGAATCTCAAATTGAAATGGTAAATTATCCTTATTATGGACGTTCTTATTCTCACGAAAAAATAACTTAATATCAAAAAACAAGCGATCGAATTATTTTTGTTTGTATCTAAAGTAATTGTATGACAGCCAAAATTTGTTTTATAGATAAAACATCGAATAGTATTTCATAGAATACCTCTCTTTATATATACAAATGTATATAAAATATAAATTGTGTTATGCTATATAAAGACTTATTTGAAATGATCTCCCGTCGTTACACGGTTAATATATCACATATATAGAATAAACAATTAAAGAAAATGGGCCGGCATCTGTTTTTCTTAAATGGTTTTTTCTACTTCTGTTGTCTAGGATGAGTGATACATGTAACAACAGGAGATCATTTCATATAAGTTTCAATATAATACAACGCAATTTATAATCATTCTGTCGGATCACATATATCCATTTCTTATCACACACACACACACACACACACACACACACACACACTCACACACACACACACATACACACACACATTATGACAGGACACGACATGCTGCATATATGAGTGCGTATCTATATAGACCATTTCATGTCTTCAAAGCGAGTTGATTACGTAAGCTGATTACACAAATGACTTTCCCATAAAAAAATACTTCAGAAAATCTCTGAATGAACAATATTAGTACAAGCACAGGCGTGGGTGGATAAGCTAGTTTCGAACATGTATCCGTTTATGACATTAATAAATACCATTTTGTCACTAGGAAATGAGTCCTCTTTGTGCAATACTTTCGTCAGTCCTGATTACCTCCAGTTTGCAGTCTCATCTTGACTAATTTGGACGGCGAACAAAAGTGGGTTGTCAAGACGGTTCGTTAATCTCACCTAATGAAGTATTCAGCTGACAAGAAAGATTAGTTTATCAATATTCTCTATATTACTAAATAAATCACACGAAACTAATGTTGAGAGATAAGTTTTTCCTATCTGCTATCATGACTCGTGTCAATAATATCATTTGGATCACGATTTTGAGAAAAACAAGCATAATTACCCCATTTTGTGAGGCCAATTTAGGATTTAATTTTGTCTAGGAATTCTTCAGAGAATAGGTCATGCCCAACTGAATACCATGGGATCTGCAACGGTGATCATCATCATCCTTTTAACGTCGTAAAAACCTGCTCCAAGATTGTCAAACCTCTCTATCGTGGGCGTTTCAGGGCCAATACTTCCTCAACGTGTCTAGTTAGTCATGCCATCTCATATTTTTGTAGACCCCAGTTTCCCAAACGATTTCTAGGGACCCACGCCTTGAGTCGTGATATCCTGTGGTTGTTCGCCATTCTTGCAACATGTTAAGCCCATTGCCATTTGTATTTTCTCTATTCAATGATGTCGCTGAAACCTCTTTTTCGTCGATTATATTGTGCAGTCTTGTGATCTCTCCATGTGATATTGTGCATTATTCTGTCCTGAGCAAGTTGTACGGTTCTCAGTTTGACGGTAAATCATTTGGTTGGGTTCCATGTTCCAGCTCCATTGATGTCTATCAGGAAGATGCATTGGTTGTATAACCTTCTTTTTTTCTAGGGTTGATGAGATTTTCTCGTTCTCAGAGGTTACTGTATCGAAAACCTGCTATCCCAGAGTAATTCTTCGCTTAATTTCTTCTCCTTTTGAGGTTTGTTTTCCTTGGTAAAAGTACTGGTCTACTTTCTCCTGATCTGCGTTTCTGATTTTGTTTGTTGTGTCTTTGTTTGTTATACATGGTATTCAATCCATTAAAATTTATGTGGAGACTAACTTTCTTCATTCAGTTCCTCTAGTATCATCTTGAGGTCATGAAAGTTCACCGTCCAAGGAATGATGTCAACTGCAAAAACCTGGCATAAGGGAAAATCATAAACCACTCCTGTAAAAACTTCCTTAAAAAAAAAAACAAGGAAAATCTTTGATGAAGGGCAGCAGCAGATTACGTATGCAAAGTTTCATCATCATCATCATCATCATCAGTCTTTTAACGTCCGTCGTTGGATATAGATCTTCCCCAGGATTTGCCACACTTCTCTATCATGGCCGTCGCGGAGCCAGTACTTCCTGAACTTGTCTAGCTCGTCTCGCCATCTAATATTCTGCCGGCCTCAGTTGCGCATGTGATCCTAAGGGGTCCATGTCGTGAATCGTGATGTCCATCGGTTGTCTGCCCTTCTTGCAACATGACCTGCCCATTGCCATTTTAGATTTTTAATGGATTCTATGATGTCTTGTGGTATCTTCATGTGAGGCCCAGCATTATTCTTTGATTTGCACACATCCAATATTATCATCTTTTTCGCTGCTATCACGTTCGTTCTTCTCCTCCTAGGTTATTTTCAAAATAAAAAAATCTCCGCTTAGTATTTACCACCCTGCGTTGTTGTTATGTCGTTCACTTCTTGAGCCTTTCCCCATTAAATCCATGCGTGCAGAGCAAAGCTATAAGCAATCGGTCTACTTCGTCTTTCACCCGTAAAAATAATCGCGACGGATATTTGATGACTGCAGTGGAACTTCGCTCTCCCAACACCAGACACTGTTTTCACGACCATCGATTACACTGGATTCAATAAAACATTTTGTGCGCTACCTGGCAATAAACATTTTCCCCAATATACTAGTACAGAAGAGATATCGATTGATTTCAATAATGCAATAAACGAATTTTTAGGCGATCAATCTGTGTTTAGACAATGTATGTGAAGGTAAAACCGTGTTCAGCCCCGACAGAAATTGCTACCGCCATGGAGTAGATCAGAATTTAATTATATATATTTTTTCTTTTTCCATTGTGTGATGTGAAGTCAGCGGCGAAATCCATATTGTGCTTGACGGAGCGTTATTTCGATAGACTGACGACAAGAACAAAGATATAGAAATGCCATTTTGACGTATGCATGCGTATATCTGTAAAGTTGAAGCCTTTGCTTTATGGTCGACCATAGAAATTCTTGAACACAGCAAAGTGTTTTATTCTCTGGGAATTTATATAGGCAGGGGAATTTATATCTGACACATTTATAAGAGCCATAAAATGTTAGTAAAACAGATAGCTACTATATATATATATATATATATATATATATATATATATATGGCACATGACTGGAGAACGAATAAATCCGAGATTTAACTATGAGGCAAATGCATTAATTCTTCTTATTTATTTCTTAAAATAATATCAGACGAACGGGACCCGATTGTAATCTCGCACTCGTGACAATGGATAAGTGTATTGCTCATTAATGTAATGTCTTGACCAAAAGAGATGCAGGATGTTGTGCCATTTGCCTTCAATTCATCGATAGATGTTGGATATTTCTTATAAACTTTTGGCCCCAAAAGAATACCAGTAGGGAGAAATTCATCAGTTATGCAAGAACTGCTTCCGGCGAATATTTCAGATATAAATGTCGCATCCTTTACCTATTGTTTTTTCTTCTTCTCGACTGTTTGTGTCTTGTGGAACGTAAACCATCCGCGAACAATGTTTCAGTTACTATATTTTCCTTTTTTCCTTCACTTGGGTGACTCGATTATCCCTTGCCGAGACAACAAGGAAGTCAGTTTATTAAATAGCGGCATCATTTTGATAATAACTAATATCAGATGAAACATTATCAATAATTATTGAATATTGACTATAATATTACTGCTAATACTATCAGTGTATAGAATTAAATCATGAAATATAACAGCGAGATGCGTTCGAGTGGAAGAAAGGATGAGTCTGAATGTTTTGATTTGAAATTCTGCAACGTTGGTTGCCGCAGCCCGAGCGGTAAAGCAGCTATCGCGGTCAAAACGTAAAAGGAATGTTGAATTGAGTCTCACCGAGAGCTTGTTCTTTATTTACTGGCCCATACTATTCAGACAAATTCTGCATTAGATAAGTTATTTCTCTTGACGCTCCTATATATGCACAAACACGAACGATCTCGCGCAGATACAAGGTTTCGAGAAAATAATGAAAACACCATTTAAATTACCAATCCTTATTTTTGATTCGGGGTTATTGGATTAGTTCTCATTCAATCATGACAGCTGCAATGACGTCAATGAACTGGCTCATACAGCTTTTAGACAGTACCTAGAAAGACGTTGTACCGTTCCTGGAGCAAAACCTGCTCCAGCCCCTTCAGGGATGCTGGTTGAATGAATAGGTTCCCCAGTTTCTGCTCCGATGGACACCACACATGTTCGATTATATTAGAATCTTGTGATTGGAGAAGCCTATCTAAGCGTTTAACTTCATTTCAATGCATTTCAAATCAGTTTTAACTTCTCTAGCGGAGAGAATGGCTGCACTATCGTCCCGAAAGACGGCAGCGCTAAATATACTGGCACCATAGGATGCAACTGATCAGCAGAAATTTACCATTGATCCTAAGAGTCCATTTTGGACCAAGAGAATTCCGTAATATTACTGCTCATATCATCATAGGTTCACCACCATAACAACACCGACAACTAGACTATTCTAGAACCCAACTAAAAAGATATACAAAACTGACCGCTTTAGAGAAAGGTTGAAATGTTTTGATTCTCCAAGATCAAATTGCTGTCAAAGCTTAATCCCAAAATAACACCAGTAATTGAGTCTCTAGTCGCCAAGAAAAAGAAAATGCAACTTGATCACTTTTTTTTTTCTTTTCAAGCTTCCGTACTTTAAAATTATGGACGTCAGCTTTAACTTGGTAATAAAGAAAAAGCCCCGACTAAAGAATTAAACAAAATGTTGTTGAATCAATGTCCGCCCCTCGTACCTCTGGGGTGAGAAGGAAGAGGGCTATTGTTTTTCTTCACGCTTCTCTCTTGGCAACATTGAAAATGAACGGATTCATCAAATAATCTAACATTTCTTCGATAGCTGTGAATAAGTTGCAAGATCATTCCATTAGATTTTGGATGGAATTAATTTGTTCACAAGAATAGTGAAGATGTCTTTTTCAACGGGTAGAAGTAGGTGGGAAGTTAAAATCTTTCAAAATGCCAAAGTTTCCTTCAAGCAAAAAGTGCAACAGTCTTTTGTTAATGCTGTGATGGAGTCTATTGGAAGAACATAAAATCGAAATAATGTTTAGTCTTGAGGATCTGTAGAATCAGGTTTATTGATCGAAGTTAGA
This sequence comes from Thysanoteuthis rhombus, assembly GCA_963457665.1. Taxonomy (NCBI): domain Eukaryota; kingdom Metazoa; phylum Mollusca; class Cephalopoda; order Oegopsida; family Thysanoteuthidae; genus Thysanoteuthis; species Thysanoteuthis major. The sequence continues at coordinate 67,688,407 of OY735204.1, read as the reverse complement.
AATTTTATATCATAATTGCGAAAGTTTTAGAGACTTCTTCTTAGAGTCTTGTTTGTTGGGTGTGAACTCTGGTTGTTTTTGAGATTGAAAGCTAAATCTATAATATTCTCACAGACACTTTACAGGTGGCATATGATGACAGCTGAAGATAACGTTTTCCTATTCCATAGTATGGCTGTCTGAACGGACATAAACATTACAAATATCGGTCACCAGGGGATAATCATCAAAAATGCCACAAACAATGCTCAAGTCTGTATGAATCGTTCGAGAAACGGAGACAAAATGATTATATCCAGTATCACACGACACGACTACAACTGGGCTGAACTGAACTTATCTTCATCATAACTTGACACGTCATGATAAAACTGACAAGTTGCCAGTTAAAGAGAAAACAAGCTTGGTTGTGCTTAGGTCAGAATCCCTTGTTTCATTCTAAAAAGTAAACAAAACAGAATTAATTTCTCCATTCAATACTGATAAAAAAAACATGTCTCATTACAACTCCTTTGTTAATAGTTGCTGAAAATGATTTTTGCTAACTTCGACGGAACAGGTCAACTTGAGTTGGACTTCAGAAATAGGAATGAATTGGTCAACAGCTTTCGAGCATCTCACAGTGTCACTGTTAATCGTGCATGATGTCACACTTTTTTTTTCTTCTGTCAATGTTACATACAAAAATAAAGACAAAACTCAGTTGTAAAAGTTTCCTAGAAAAAAGGAAAAAACTGACCCAACCCAATGGTTAATCAGTCACTAGCATCGAAAGTAAGGAAAATTAGGAAGGCCTACTCAGCCTAATGATTAATTCACTACTGACCTTGAAAACAAAGTTGTTCATAGTTGGATTCGATCCCGAAATAAATTGATGACTAACTGAACGCCCTGTAGCACTTGGCCACGGAAATACTTCTGAAAATTCAATTTTGATTATGAATGAAATTTTTGGGTGAATACCTCAAAATCACGGACGAATATCTACTGTCTTTTAAAATCTGTTTTTAAATTGTTTAATGGTTTCATTATCATACACACTGTTTTGATAACATCCTTACTGACAAGGTAGTTTTCATCAAAAAGAAAAATAGGGTATATATCATCATCATTATCAGCAGCATTAGCATCAGCATCAGCATCACCATTCTTTTAACGTCTGTCATCGGACACAGACCTTCCTCACAATTCTCTATCATGGGCTTTGCAGAGCCAGTACTTTCTGAATTTGTATAGCTTGTCTCTCCATCTAATATTCTACCGGTCTCGTTTGTGCGTGTGATCTCAGGGGATCCATGTCGTGAGTCGTGATATCCATCGGTTGTCTGCCATCCCTGCAACATGGCCACCCCACTGCCACTTGAGATTTTTGATCGATTCTATGATGTCCCTAACTCTTGTCTTTTCTCAGATGTACTGTGCTGTTTTGTGGTCTCTCCATGTGAGGCCGAGCTTCTTTCATGTGTACATTGCATGGTTCTCAATTTGCGGATCTGTCTCTTGGTTAGGTTCCATGTTTCAGCTCCATAAGTGACTATTGGGAGGATGCATTGGTTATACACCCTTCCTTTTAGGATTAATGGGATCTTCTTATTTTTGAAGGTTGAGCTTGCTCTACCAAAGGCTTGCCATCTTAGAATAATTCTTCGCTTGATTTCTTCTTCTTTTGAGGATCTCATGGAGATTTGTTTTCTTAGGTAGATGTAGTGGTCTACTTTCTCCAGTTCTGTGTCCTCGATTTTGATCTTAGTGTTTTTATCCCCGAAGTGGTTGTTGCACATGATTTTATTTGTAATTACATAAAAATTATATTTTCATGACAGAAATCAAAGTTAACAAAAAATACTATGAACTTGCTAACGCAAATCGACACGTCACGTAACCAATCTTTCTTTTCACGCTCTATCTTAATCAGGCTTTGGATTCTCAAATCCAAATGTCTGAAATTCCGAGACCTAGCGAACTCACGATAATAAAGTCAACTCTTTGGGTTTAGCAGTAATCTGATTTTAACTCAATGGGGCCTCCATACATACTCAATCCATACGTACAACTTGATGAAAATCCATCAAAATTACAGAGGGTGAGGATTATTGACCAATCCCCTAAGTTTTCGAATATCAAAACAGTGTTATTGATTAATAACACCATTTCAGGCAGAATCAAATGCACGAAGAATGAAACAAAAATTAACAAAGTTTTTTCTTAAGCATTTAAGAATTACATAAAATTTAGAAGAACTTTATGAAATTTTTGATAGTATGAATATCTTTTTTAAGTTAATATTTACAATATAATTTAATCAATAAAAAATGAAAGAATGTCAAATAAAGAAATAATGTGCGTTATTTTGCAGTTTTTAACTATCTGATGAAGGGCCTAATTTTGACCCTAGCGATCGAGCGGGCATTTTGCTGATATTTCTTGATCGGTGGTCTCAACATATCAGAGAAAAATGATGCTTTTACAAGTAAACTTTTTGATAAATAAAGCTAGTTGTTATATAGACAGGTTCATTAAATTTGAATAAGCAATTGAATTTGTGTAATTTCTTTTCAAATGCAGGTGTTCAAATTCTATTCCTATCGTAAAAAAGTTTTGATAAGTGGAAAAACGTCAAACACAAATATAACTGTACTATTTGAAAGTCTACTTATTACCCTAATCTAAATCTATTGATTGTTTTTGTTCTTATAGCTTTTACTTTTTACTTACTGACGGAGGATAATTTCGATAAAAAAACTACTAATAATTAAAACTGAGGTAAAAAAGTTTTAAATATTCAAAATGATATAATGATTTATAATTCTCCATCTGATGAAAATTAAAAAAAAAGTGAGTTGTACTTTTATATTTGTTTCTATTGAGAGAAAATAATCTTTATATCAAAACATTCTCAAACTTTTCTTTGTATTGGTATGCAATCTATGTTTGTTTTTTTTATGCAATTTAAATGAATTTTTGGTCAGCTCTCAATCTTGTAAAGTTCACGGGAATAACTAAGGTGTGTCTTATAATAAGACCAATTTATTGCAACCAACACCTTGTTAAGAAATGGATGATAATTCAACAGAACAGAGATAAATGCCTTATTTCATTTTAAACTACTTGAAATGACCTCCTGTTATTACGTGATGAATGCTCCAGTTGGCCCAGACAACGTATATTGAATAAACAATTAGATAAAGAGACTGCTACAGGAATCGAACGTACGACCGATGCGAAGCCGTCTCAACATGACGCTGCTATTACCTTTGAGCAGCGGGCTATTCAGCTGAATGGTCTTCGCAGAAATAGGAAAACATATACAATCAGTCTTATCACGATTCCGAACACAACACTCGGGAGCCGTTTCTTCACCAATGATTTACTCATCTAACTTCACAAAAAGAGGCAAATATTTATGTTTGTGCACAGCTTGCGTGGTATGCATTACTCACGTTTATTTTATTCCGTGAAACAAATTACCCCCTTCTTTTGTTTCCTGTCACGTTCAGCATCCTTGCTAAGCACTTCTAAACTTGTCGTTGACAATGTTTTCCCTTCTCCTAGCACTGTTCTGCCCCTTCCTCACCCAAGAACTAGAGTAACGACTCCCAGGAAAAGAGGCGATTTAACGACGTGACTATGTTCACGATGTCCTGTAGGAGAATCAGACAGAAGAGGTTGTCGAGTCTTCAATCTCAAGTATATCTTTTCTAAGTAGAGGTTCCCATGTGATGCTTATTTCTATGCTTGACTTACTAATTGAGTTTTCTGAACATTTCATAGCATATGCGCCTATTCTTTCTTCTTATTATCGTCTAGGGTCTTCAAATCCATTTCATCTAAAAATTGTTGAATTTCTCATTCTAAAATCTCTTGGAGGAACAGAAAAAAAGTTGTTCTGTGCTCTATAGTCGCCATTCATGAAGCACTTTTTATAAATCAGTTAAGAAGTGGAAATTAATCAGAATCTATTGAGGTAAGTTCGACGTAGTCAAAATAAATTATATTACGTGGTTATCTTGTATAATTGTCGAATATGATTGGCTGATAATTACTGGCGAATATGATGGCTGATAATTATTAGCGGATATGATTGGTTGATAATAACTAGTTGATGTGAATGATGAGTGATGATTGGGGTAAAAGTAAGAGGATGATGGCACCTTTAGTACTGGGTTGTCAGAATTATAGTCAAGTGTGCCAGGCTGTCTTTGCATTACGCGTAATTTATTGAAGTAGAACACTCAGAGACCGATGTTAAGTCGTGTAATTACATAATTTCACTATGCACATTCATATTAATGAAGCAGAGACGATTACAGGAGAAACTTTTGAGACTGAGTCGAATATGGCAAAATTTATTTCCACGGCAAATACTGCCTAATCGAATGTTTGCAGCACTATATAATGAGGTTTTCATAACTGCAGGAATATTGTTGTCCCGTAGATCACGTTTAGAAGTCCACTGGGGACGCATGTGTCACGAAAAAAATGAAGTAAATATAATTGTACCGACTTTAACAACTACAGACAAAGACGTTGTCATAGCATGAAACCCACACAGAAATAAGTTTGCATTTTATGACTGAACAGGAAAGACATGTAAATGAAGAGATATGTCAATTCCTCCTGTCCTAGGATGACTGTCTAATGAGACAAATGCCAGCATGATTTTGTTTTTCAAAGAGTGAAAAGAAAACCTATTTAGCGAAAGAATTAATCAGTGCTTGAGTGCACTGGCTCGGTGGAGGTGTAACTCGGTGTCACAAAGAGAGAAATGTTGACAGTTACGGGTTCAGACCTATGGAAAACACCAAGCATGACAAGAAACAAGAGATGAGAACAATATATTTCGCCAGACAAAATAAAGAGACGAAAATTCCTTGAAGATTACCGTAATGTAATAGATACTTGAAAAAGACTACTTAGACCGTAACATGGTAATAAAAACAACAAAGATAAAGTTGCCAACACAAACATTAATTAAAATCTTGTTTGACCCTTTCGAAACTCCTGTAACTTACGTATACGGAAGTTTCTCACATACTTGAGATTTATATATATATATATATATATATATATATATATATATATATATATATATATATATATATATATATATCCAATAGATAAGATTTAGACGTCTACTGGGAACTGGGACATTTATCAGAAAAAATAATGTAAATGAGATTATCTCGGTTTTTACTATCGCAGACAGTGACGTCATCAAAGTACAAAACTAACGCAGAAATTAGTTTACATTCCATGACTGAACAGGAAAGACGTGTGGGCGTAATGATCTGCTAAATCTGTATTTCTCAATAGTCCCAATATAAATGTCCACCTGAACGAATGGATCCCATCACGATTTTGGTTGTTCAAAATATAGACATTTTTTGATTCAATGAAAATGTAGTTACCGATGACTATTAAATAGAAATTAGCACGTTTTTCCTTTCTTGATACTCTTTAACAAATTCAGCCACATTCAGACAGAGTTATACACTTATTATACACCCGATGAAAGGTATGATTTTATTGAACTGTTTTTTAATGTCTGGCTGCATTTAATCATAATTTGTCTCCGTCTCAGGTAAAAGCCTGCTTTTCTCATGCGTTCAATACATCAGATCTTAAATAAAAAATATTATTTACTATACATTGATTCATATAAAGTGGTTCCCTCATTTTGGTTGCTATAGTCCCAACATTTGAGCCCTCACCCTCTCTGACCTCCTTCAGGTGCCTGTTGAAATTTGCAACCTTGTGAGAATTTCGGACCGATTAATTCTTGGACTGCTGGTTGAACACACACACACACGCACACACGCATACACACACACACACACACACACAAACACATGCATATACATATACATACACACACACACACACACATATATATATATATATATGTATGTACGTATGTATGTATATATTTATATATATGAATGCATCATATTATTTAAAACGCTATTTAAAATAACCTCCTGTCGTTACACGGAAAATGAGTCACTCGGCTTAGACAGCGTAAATAGAATAAACACTCATTTAATTTATTATTCTAAAAGAATTCAAAATTTGCTGTTTCAAATAATATATTTTGTCGGATTATAGAAAGCTGTACAGCCTCAAACACTAAACATTGAAAAATCTTCTGAAAAATATTATTGAGTCACTCCAGTCAACTATTTCCCACTATCTGTCAATGCAATTCACGTAATATTCATCTTTTTTTACATATTATTTATGCAATGTATAGATTTTTTTTTTTTTTTTGGGATCATCAGTTATTCACCATGTGACTGTTTCTGGGTATTAAAAACAAAACAGTTAAATCAACATTGCACCCTAGCAGTGCAGATCAAATACCACCTCCCCTTCAGCTTTAACTTAGATACATAGCTTATATCATTCATGTACTTTCTCATTTCATATAGGATATTATCATAATGTATATGGATGTTGTTTCATAAAGACATATCAGTAAATGAATACTAAATATATTGTTGACAATTTTATCCACTTACCTTAAAGTTAATTCTTCCACATCGTATACCAATATTCCATCAATCTATTTTTAGATTTATATTATGTATACTTATTTAATCTTTTTACCCAATGGTGTACACACACACATATATATATATATATATTTATTTATTTATTAATTAATTAGCTGATGAAAAGGATGTGGCGCGACTCTGATCCCAATTTAGAAATATCTGAATAATGTATATCTAAAGAAGATATCAGATGAACTTAGTTGAGATATTATTTGCTCCCAGAAAGCTGGAGATAACATATGAATCTGAAAAATACCAGAATGGAAACAGTTTTATGACCGAATATTATATATTTGGAGAATTGAAACAACATGATGGAAACTCGCTACTGCACTCAACATTAGAACAACTTTTACTGACATTTCCCAACCGTGATTTGAAATCACGACCCAGGGATCGGTAGGCAGCTGTCTCATCAACTAGGCCAAACTGACAGCTCTTACTTACCAACAAATTCATTTATTATATACACAGTAGTCGAAAAAGGGGCAGCAATCATCTTCAGTTGGAATAGAAGTAGGTGTGGAGTTTGACTCTGCAGCAGTTTGATTTGTCTTATCTCCAATTATGAAATGTCCGGCTAATTAAAGAAGTTGAAATCAGTGGTCAGTTCTTGATACGGAAAGAAGCTAGTTTTTAAATCCTGCCATCCAACTCGAATAATTGGCACAACAATTTTCCTATACTCATTTACCTCCATTTCCCTTTGTTTCAGACTAAGCTGATCCTAACGTATATTGATGATGTATGAATCTTTTTCAACCGGGCATCACTAGATAATCTCATCAGTGTGAAATTTTTGCTTAACTAGCTCTCTCTTCTTAGAAAATAATATTTAACTTCCGTCTTTCCGTCGCCGATTCGCATTTTTCACCAACTGAAGCATTTTATGAGTTTTGTCGTCTCAGACTTTTCGCTTGGAAATACCTTTCACTTTCTCTCTCTTTTTCTATCCTCCTCCTCCTCCTCCCTCTCATTCGATGCAACTGTATTACTTCGAGTTCTTTTTGGAAGTTATTCTAAGATTGGAACTTGATTGGCTGACCCGATGTCGTTCTGGGACGCTCTAGTCTCTTTGCAAGTCACGTTCTGTTGAGTTTTCAATAAATATCTCTGTTCATTTGATAGTCTACGTTTTGTTTTCTTTTTTTCTTTAGATGTTTTAGTTACTCTGATGTTTTCAGTTGTTGTTTTTTTCTTCCTTTTTTTTTTACCTCTCTCAATCGGAAGATGTGGTCTGCAAATAGCGAAAGTTCTCTCTCCTCACTTTCTCTCCATCTGACTTGGTGAACTCATCACTCTAAAATTGTCGATATCTGCAAATAAATCTTCGTATAATTATCATTTGGAATTTATTTGTCGCAAACTTCATAACCTCAGCATTTTCCAGACACGGCAGCTGTTCTCATATGTTTGACAAGCAAATCAACGTAATGTTTTTGACTCCTGTTAACTTATAAATCTATGGAGATCAAGTCGATAACGAAGCCGGTCAACTGTGAATTTGAATTAACGAAAGACGATTCCTAAGATTGGTTGTAACGTTTAATAAATGGAAACTGAAGAAAGGTTATTTGTCCAAAAAGAATTATGAAGAGCAACACATTTCTATGTCTAATTCATCTAGATTTCATATATTTTTTTGATCAATTATGAAAAATTTCTATTTCATTTTTTATTACAAAAGACGGGTTGTTGCTATATTTTAATTGCTGTGGGGTTCCAAAATCAAGTAGGCAACGTTGGCTGGAGATAAAAAAAGTTAGCATCGACGAGAATTGAACTCACATCCAATATCCTTGGAGGCTTAGATAAAACGTGAACTTTCAACTTATCTTATTTTTCTTCTTTGATAAACTCTAGTCCCTATATTGGTTACTGTTTTTATACTCGTGATATCAGCGGCAATAATAATGATAATTGTTTTCTACTTTATTGTTTGTTGCACTATCTCTCGCGCTCCTTAGTGAAGAAATCATAAAGAGCACGAGAGATAGTGCAACAAACAATAAAGTAGAAAACAATGGAACAGTAAAGCAAACAAGAAAAGAAAGATGGGAAGAGAAAAAATTGTACGGCGAGTTTAAAAGACAGATACAAGATATAGCAGACAGAAATCATGGACGTGGTTACGAAAAGGGAACCTTAAGAGAGAAATGGAATCACTCATCATGGCAGCCCAAAACAAAAGCATAAGGACAAACTATATTAAAACAAAAATCGACAGAACAAAGACAAACAGCAAATGCCGCATGTGCGGTGAAAGAGATGAGACAGTAAACCACATAACTAGTGAATGTAGTCAACTCGCCCAGAAGGAGTATAAGCATAGACTCGATAGAGTAGCAACGATGATACACTGGGAACTAAGCAAACAAATGGGATTCAGCCATGTGGAAAAGTAGTATTAGCACAAGCCAGAGGCAGTTTTGGAGAATGACAACCACAAACTACTCTGGGACTTTGACATCAAAACTGACCACCTCATCCAGGCAAGAAGACCGGACTTAGTAATAGTAGACAAAAAAAGGAAGGCCTGCCAAATAGTAGACGTTGCTGTACCTGCAGACCATAGAGTAAAAAAGAAGGAGGGTGAAAAAAGGGAAAAATACCAGGACCTAGCAAGAGAGTTAAGGAAGATGTGGAACATGAAAACCAGGGTAGTACCGGTCATAGTGGGCGCACTAGGAAATGTCCCCAAAACGCTGAGGGTGAGACTGGAGGAGATCGGGATTAGGGGAAGGATAGAGACCGTACAGACCACAGCACTACTGGGAACTGCACGGATACTGAGGAAGGTGCTAGAGATATAAGTACTGCAACGAATTGTAGCTCTGTCATGATATGCGAAAGAGAGAGGAGACGTTAGCTGAAAACCTGAGGAGACTTATTGTCACTCAGCCTTCAGCGATAACCACTGGGCAACCGGTGTGAAACTGTAAATCGCAGAATTACTGCGACCTATGAGTACTAGGAGAGGAGGGCTGGAGACTTGAGGAGACTTGCTGTCACTCAAACTCCAGCGGTTACGACCAGGCAACTGGTGTGAGATTCCAAATAATAATAATAATAATAATAATGATAATAATAATAATAATAATAATAATAATAATAATAATAATAATAATAATAATAATAATAATACAACTGGTGTGAGATTGCAAATAATAATAATGATAATAGCGATGATAATATTTATAACAATGATAGCAACAATGATAATAGTAACAATGATAACAGCAATATTAGTATTGATTGCAATACTAATAATCATAATAATAAGATAATATGATAATAGCAATAAGAAAAATAACAATAGCAATAATAATAACAATGTTATCAGCTGTAATAATATTAATGACGATAATGTTGATAGAAACAATTGCAATAGCAATAATAATAATAATGATAATAGTGAAAATAATAATAATAATAATGATAGCAATTATAAAAGTGTCACAATGTAACACTCATGAAATGGTCACACGAGAATTATAATATAGTTATGAGAGCATTCTACGCGGCGTTAAACAAGCCAGCTGAGAACTCAACAGCCTAGACATACTCTATGGGGAGGGGAAAAAAAGTGGGCAGAAATATCCGCATTCCCATCGATGCGAATAAACTTGTAAACGTCCTCAGGGACTTTGTAAGGAAAAACCGACTAACAGCAGCGGAAATCGATGAAATAAACAACACCACTAACAACATCGAACCGGCAGGGGTGAACCAGCTGGAAAATATCAGTGAAATGATGACAAAAGAACCTTCAGTACATATCCGAGACCTGACAGCGGAAGAAATAAGACTAAATACCAATGATATATCACCTGGAATTGAGGTATCACCTGTAACAATAAATACGTCTAATGATGAATTTCTAAAAAAACGTTGTATAGGTGAGATAAGCTCAGCGAGAGAGAGCATAGTCTGGGAATCAAGTAAAACAGAAAACCTAAGTCGTCATGATTGACAATCACTTCCTAAAATCCAACAAAACAATGGAAATCTCCTTGCGATAAGAATATCCAATAGAGCGCGCGAAATCCAATAAAGAGAAATGAATATCACATATATATGTAGTTGAAATAATGTAATATACGCTACTGCAGTAACAGAAGGCGTCGTGTATAGAACAAAGAGACAAAAAAACAAATAGGAATATACAATCAAAGTGGGAGGAAACGATGCAGAAGGAGGCATTGCCTATTGTACAGTACAGCGTTAACATCATTTACTGGAACAGAACATAGATACGCAGAATGGACGCAAAAAACAAAGGCACTTCGCACCAACAAGAGAATAAACCACTAAAAAGTAAAGCAACTCTCCCTCCCCTAGAAAAGACGAAGAAACAACTATTGGCTTACCAGTTTATCTGCAGGCAAGTAACGACAGGATATAAACTCTGGTGAAAAACCATGAGACAGCAAAAAGGCTTCACTGTTTCGAGGGAATTCGCAGCATTTTGGGATGAACTAGATATAACCGACATGACCCAACAAGCTCCAATACAGGCTGCGAACCAAACGAAAAAGGATATCAATGTGAAAAGAACACCGGGAAGAGAAACCACTTCATGACCAATATCCACTTTGCATCTAGAATGCTGACGTAGATAATAACAAAACCAATCTGTGGGTACAAAGTTCAGGATTGAAAGCCGAAACAGAGAGTTTTGTCCTTGCTGTTCAAGACCAGAGCATTTCTACCAGTAACCTCATTGAATACGTTATCAAAAACAGTGATAGCCGCAGCTGCAGGTACTGTGACAGCGCAGCTGAGACTATCGACTACATCATATATGGATGATCTGTTCACCCCCACCCAATGAATACAGAATTAGACACGATAGAGTGGGTCAGTACATCCACTAGATAATCTGTAAGCACTATGGTACACCACACAAGCTACATTGGTATGAATACCACACAAAACGTGCAACTAAAACAAGATATGGTAATATTATGGGATTTCCTATACGGATCAAACCATCAAATCCAACCACCCAGACACAATTATTAAGGACAAAAGAATAAAAAGAGATGCCTACTAATAGATATGACTATTTCATCACAAGACAACACAATCTATCAGAAAGAAAACGGGGTCAGAGATATCATGGAATCCATTAGGAAACTCAAATGGCAACAGGCTGGTCATGTTGCAAGAATGAAAAACAACCAATGGACATCACGACTCACAACATGGATCCCCAGAGACCGTATGCGCCACCGGGGCCGAAAAAAACAAAAAACAAAAAACAAGATGGAGGGATGAACTAGACGAATTCAGAAAATACTTGCTCTACAACACCCTTGATAGAGAAATGACGCAGATCCTGGGGAAAGTCTATGTCCAACGATGGACGTTAAAAGATTGATGAAGATTCCATCAGACAAAAACATATCTGTAAAAAAATAAGAAAAAGTAGGTACAAAAACCTCGAAATTGAGATCACAAAGATGTGGCAACTCAAGACTGTAACAATACCAATTGTTATTGGAGCCCTTGGGGCCATAAGGAAAGTTGACGACAAATATCTTGGTTTGGATACCAGGGAACCCTAGCATCTATGAGATACAGAAAATTGTCTTCACAGGCATCACTCATATCTTTGGCAAAACACTATCCATGTAAATATATTTTGTCTTTTTAGAAAACTACGAACTGTTTCTTGTGCAGCCTCTTGTACTGACCCCGCTATGCATATATGGAACAAAATGTCTCTTACAGCATATCAAAACAAACGGCCTAACAGAGCTCAACAACTTTATTTCCGCTGAAGCGAGAATGGTAACAGAGCTCTTCACAACACAAGGAAGAACCCCAAATAACTGGAGGAAAAACATAAGTGGGGAAACAAGATTCGAAGGATAGATCTCCCTACTTCAGAAAAATGAAGGACTACTGAAAAATGCACCATACAAGAACAGACCACGTGTAAGACTATGGGACAAATACAAGTCATGACAAAAAGTGTCCTGATGGCAGTGGAAGATATACATCAGAAGAGACAAGTCAAAGAAGCAAGACTAAAGAGATCTAGAGTGAGGACTGCCCAATACACACAGAATCGCACATTACAAAACAACAGGAGAAAGTTTTACCAAGATCTGAATGGAGAAAGTAAGCAAAGCATAAAGCCGGATGTCACAGAGACGAAGAAATTCTGGAACAGCACATGGGGACACCCCAAAAGACACATCGAAGCCTTTGTTCAATAAAGTGAAGGAATACAGTGATGACATTGGGATGGAGTTTGGAATATGAAAGTGTAACCAGCAGAAACCGGAGATAGCTCTGGAGAATGGAAACCACAAATTACTTTGGGACTTAGACATCCAAAGAGACCACCCCATCCAAACAAGAAGACCAGATCTAATAATTGTTGACAAGAAGAAGAAAACCCGTCAAATAGATGTGGCCGTGCCTGCAAACTACATAGTTAATAGGAAAGAGAGTTAAAAGCTGGAAAAATACCAGGATCGGGCAAGAGAGCAATAGAAAATGTGGAACATGAAAGTCAGGGTAGCACCAGTGATAGTAGGTGCACTAAGAACTGTTGCAATGACATTGAAAGTGAGATTGAAAAAAACTTGGGATAAAGGGAAGGATCGAGATTATATAGACCTCAGCACTGCTGGGGACTGCACAAATACAGAGTAAAGTACTAGAAATATGAGATCTACGACCCCAGCTATTCACAGTAGTCTAACACAGAAAAGAGGAGAGAAAAGTGGGCTGGAGACCTGGGGAGGTTTGCTGTCACTCGGTCTACAGATGTGACCACAAGGCAACTGGTATGAAAATGCATAATAATAATAATAATAATAATAATAATAATAATAATAATAATAATAATAATCTCACCAAGTACAAAGTCCATTCCAATGTCGTCACTCAGACTGTTAAGAGATCCAGTGACGACATCAGAATGGAATTTGGACTTGATATGTGTGCAAAAGCAGCTTTTTTAAGAGAAAAAATTAACCGTTTTATCCACCGTTAACTCAGGCTTAAATACTAAAGTCTAAGAATTACATCAATAATAAACCTGTGAGTACATAAGCGTATATGAAGATAAAGACACAGCACAAAAGCATGGAAGGGAAAATAAGAAACGAGTATCATAGAAAATGAGATTAATGATGTAAAAAAACTTAACCTGAAAAATAGAATGCAGGCCATTAACTTACTAGCTATCCCAGTGGTCCAATGTAGTTTGAGTATCATCAACTGAAACTTATTTGAAATCTAACAAATAGACAAAAACAGGGAAATTGCTAACAGCGAGTAAAATGCACCACCCTAAAGCAGATGTAGTTCGACTTTACAGGCAAAGAAGGGAGGGTGTTAGGGGCTGCATTCAATTGGGACTCTCATAGTTAACTCCCACTATCGGAGTTGAAACGTACATCCAAATTACCAGCGACTGGATGATAGAACTGGTAAAAAAGATATGAGAGTAGCGAGAAACCGGACTCCGTCCCAAAGGAGACAAAAAATCACAAGAAAAAACTTGAGTTCGAGGATGAAAGCAAACTAGAGACTGATTCACCAACTTAAACAGCCAAGATAATAAAAAGACAAGACTAAACAGGAAGGAATGAAATACTACACGAGTACTGTAAAGAGAAACCACTCAACAGCCATTACCCACTTCGTACCAAAGGAGCAGATGTAGATTAGAATAAAACTTAGCAGCGCCTAACGAAGCTATAGATTGAATGGTGAAACGGAGAGTTTTATACTGGCTGCCGATGTCCAGAGCCTAAAAACTACCAGACAAATATACTAAGAAGTGGTACTATTCCTACAGGTAGACTGTGATGATAAGACTGAAACAATCAACCACATAGTAGCAGGGTGCTCGGTCCTTGCAGCAAATGAATATACAATGAGACACGACTGAATTGGGGGGTGGTATCTGCACGGGAACATCTGCAAATATCATAACGATGTGACTATGTTATGGGACTTCACTATACATACTGATGGAACGATAAACGTGAACAAGCCAGACATCAAAATGGAATACTATGAGGAAACACGTATCTCTAAGTAGATAAGACTGTTTCAGCTGAAGAAAACACGGCTGCGAAGGAATTCGAGAAACTTGCAAAAATACGAAGACATTGAAATAAAAATCAGTAGAATGAGGCCCAAATAATATTTACAATTTTTTGAGCCCTTGAATTACTCAAAGAAGGAACACTGAATCTGCTGACAGTATATCTGTACATAAAAAAAGGAAAAGAAAACCTAAATGATCTCAATAACTACAGAGCTATAAGCGTACTCAACTGCATAAAAATCATCACCAACCGAATCACAGGAACACTAAATGATAACCAATGACGAGAGCAAGCTGGCTTTAGAAGAAGCTACTCGACCATGGACTTCCTGTATTCGATAAATCAGCTGAAAAAAAGCAGCAGAATATAAACTACCACTCACCATAGCATTTATCGACTTCAAAAAGGCGTTTGACTCAGTAATAATCCCTAAGGTCATGGAGGCCATCATTCTACAAGGTGTAGATGCAGTATATTTGGAAGTGCTGCAACATATATAGAGTCACAGCAATCTGGTTATATAAAGACTCGGATCCCTTTCAGCTCCAAAAAGGGGTTAGACAAGATGATACCAGCTCACCAAAACTTTTTACACGCTGCCTCGAGATGATTTTGAGAAGACTTGATAGGGAGAATAAAGGAATCAAAATCGACGGCGAGCATCTGAGCAATCTCAGATTTGCAAATAACGTTGCCCTTTTCGCAGAGAACTTATATGACCTCCAACTAATGATAGATGAACTAAATGAAGAGATCAAGAAAGTCAGCCTACATATGAACTTCAGCAAGACGAAGATCATGTGCAATAACCACGTCAGAAATAAGAAAGTTAAGATCAAAATCGAGGACACAGAACTGGAGAATGTGGACCACTACATCTACATAGGGCAACAAATCTCCATAAAACCCCCAGTAGAAGAAATCAATCGAAGAATCACTCTAGGACGGCAGGTTTAATCTTCAAAAACAAGAAAGTCTCATTAATCCTAAAAAGAAGAGTATACAACCGATGCATCCTCCCGATAGTCACATATGAAGCTGAAACATTGAACATAGCCAAGAGACGGACCTGCAAGTTGAAGAACATGCAACGTACACATGGAAGAATTTTGTTTAACCACAAGTCAGTACAATGCATCCAGGGGAAGATAAGAGTCAGGGACTTCATAGAATCCATTAAAAAACTCACTTGGCAATGGGCTGGCCATTTTGCAAGAATAGCAGACAACCAATGAACATCACAACTCACGACATGGATCTCCAGAGATTACATACACAACGGAAGCTTGCAGAGTATTCGATGGAGAGCCGAGTTAGACAAATTCAGAGAGTACTGGCTCCGCGACGCCCATGATAGAGAAGTGTGGCGAATCTTTGGGATGGTCCATGTCCAACAACGGACGTTAAGGGACTGATGATGATGATGATGATGATGATGATGATACCAGTAAAGCCCAGCATATGTACATATATATACAGAAAATACCTATTTCCTGCACTGCATACATCATTTGGACATTCCGTCAAAGTGAATGTTTGTATTACACCAATACGTGGAAGCATATTTATAAAAAGGTTGAATCTATGTGGGTATATGTCTATATATGTAAAAGCCATGACCCCAACTTTTTAAAGTTTGGACTATCATATCTTACAGGGTTGCCAGCTGCAGGTCCCCCGGTTGAGACTTACATAAACTGAAATCAAAGTGAGCAAACAACAGCAACAATGATAATGATTAGGTGGCAATAGTGTGGCAACTGAAGACTATAACAATACCGACTGTTACTTGAGCCCTTGGGGTCATAGTAAAGGGTGCCGACAAATAGGTAAGTAGGAGAGTAGGAAACATGCTGGATGAATACGAACCTCTTGTCCGACTTTTTTGGTAAGGATTAAAGTGTAGTATCTGTTCAACTGACGCTTGCCTGCCAGAGATGGTGTTGTGGTAAACATAAGACCAAGTGCGCAGGTGTAATGCGTCAGCCAATGAGGGGGCACTATGGCTCCTTTGGGAACCTTTGGACTCCTCCTTGGGTTCTCTTTCTATTATTCAGCCCAGCGGGGAAGCAGTTCGTCCAATTGCTCTAAGAGGGACAAGTCGGGCTCTTCCCGACGCTTTTTAACAACTACAATTGCCTTAGCAACCACAGTCACGTCGGCTAAATACAGTTCCGGGGTGACGCTGTCCTATTGCTGTAAGAAGGACAGGTCGAGCTCATCCTAACGATTTTGCAACCTCGGTTGCTTTAGCAACCTCAGTCTCGTCGGCTGGAGCTATTTTTGTAGGCAGTGCTCCATTTTCCCACGTCAAGCTTGATCTTGTGTTGTATTTTACTCCAGTGGGAGTGCATTTAAATGAATCCCTTTTTTTCTGGCCTTTTCGGCATGGATTAAATTGCTGTATCAGTTTCCTGGCAGAGCCCGAGGCACCAGTACTTACGCTTGCCCACCGAATAGACCAGAAATGGTGTGTGTCAAAGCCCAAGTGCGCCGGTGCAATGCATCAGACAATGAAGGTATAGTGAGGCTTTGCATTGCTACGCGCATTGGTAGCATTTGGGTTCGTCCTTGGGCTCTCCTATCAATACTCAGCCTAGCTGAAGGGGATACGGCGCCCCGGGGCAGCACTGTTCCATTGCGCTCAAAGGAACAGGTTGGGCTCGCGCCTGACGCTGGAGCTATTTTTGAGGGGTGTCTCCTATTATCCTCACGTAAAGCCCTTACCTTGTTTTACATTTTACTCTGGCGGGAGATTGAATAAATAGTCCCCTTTTTCTGGTCTTCCTGGCATCTATCAAAGTGTAATATCTGTTCCACGGCATAGCCAGAGACGCCTTTGCGACCTCGATTGCGTGTGCTCCTTCCCAAATTGTACTTGACCTTATGTTGCATCTAGCCCCTGTGAGAGCGCGAGTAAACACATACTAGAGAACTCATCTATAAGATACAGCAAATTGTCCTCACAGGCACCGACCATATCCTTCTCAGAGCACGGTCCATTTAAATGTTTCCTATTATATAA
>OY735204.1:67663250-67665750 GCA_963457665.1 Thysanoteuthis rhombus | reverse complement strand
TAATGCACTGACTGTCAGGTTGTGCTATTGAATCTTGGCATTGATGTCACACACATACGGTATGGTTCGCGCAAACCCCCGGGAAAACCTGCAGAGGCACCCACAGAAAAGACAACGTTGTTGGTGCAGTTTTTTTTTTTTTTTTTTTTTGACCGCTCTCAAAATGTTTGAAAGAGGCAGATCGGGTTTCCGATAATATGACATTCATGAAATTTTTTTTTCTATCTTAAATGATATTTGGCAATCCATTGTTTTGTGTGAGAGAAAAAACTCGACCATTGTTGAAATCGACTACAGATACAGAAAAGGGTAAAAACAAAACGACTGAACTCATACAAATAACTAATTGTATTGAATAACGATTGTAAACCGTGAAGTTCTACACACTCACTCGAACAATGTAAAAAAGCAACATCGACACTTGGGTGAATGAGGATGTGAAAAATTTACAAAAGGAAAACAGAAGATGATACGTAAATTATACTGTTATTACTTTGAATATCACTATGCGTAAGAATACTTTCTTCTGCGTCCGTATTCGATTTTAACGAAGTTGCCCGATATTTTTTTCAACGAGAAGGAAAGTAATTCTAAGCCTTGATGGAAGTAACCGAATGCTTAAGTTTACTTCTTTATGACAGATGGAAAATAACGCTCCAGTTTATCATTGTAAATTCAACCACATCCTAAGATCATAAAAATGATTTCTGTTCATACTATCTCTTCAGAATTCTTAATTTTCGAGAAAAAACTCAGGTGCAGAAGCTAACAGTGGGACTAAATTTCTGAAAAAAAAATGTTTAAAAAATTTGGCAAATATATATTCTCTAAGTATGGTTATTGGAAAATATCTGTTTACTGATAGCAGCCAGTTACTACCATAAAACATTCAAGAGAAAACATTAAAAATTTTATCACATTTATCATGGATGTCAATGCAGTGCAATCAGTAGAGTATTCTGCTTCAAGGATCAAATCCGTTCAAATCCGAGTACGATCTCAAAAATTTCAAAATATCTCGGCTTCAATTTCGATAAAAGAGCACACAAATTGTTACTGACAAAATTATGTATGTATACATATCTATCTATCTCTCTCTCTGTATATATGCTCCTCTATTCAGGGTTGAGCACTCTTCAAGTGAGGTAACTCATCCACTTTAAGCTTATGCAGCGCTCTTCCATAGGGGTACAGCACTCTGGTGGATGTGGGATTTCTGTGTGAATAAATATATCGCTTAAATTCAGCCTTACTGACTGTCCATTTCCGAAGTCCAGAGGTAGGATATCGGCCTGTGGGTTTCAATTCTGCCTCGCGGTACTGGATGGGATAATGGAAAGTCTATAGCCACACTGAAGAGATGTAATAATCATCAGTTGATGACACAATTATATATATATATATATATATATATATATATATATGTGTGTGTGAAACAGTGATATTCTGTAGGTGAGGGGGCCTGGAAATGGGGCGAAACAAGTAATATTCTGAGGGTGAGGGACCTGGGGATTATGCTGTATGTGGAAGACCGTGTTAGTTTACCATATCGCTCAAGCAACTCGCTGCCCTCCGACAAAACCAACAATCTATTTCCATGCCTGGAAAAATGTCTTTCAATGAAACAAATGACCTTTTCACTTTTGAATATAAGTCTTCGCAGAGAAAGTTCCCGATACTGACAATCACCTGCCCGATCCGACAAAGTTAAGGCTGCCCAAATAATGGATATATGCAACTACGTAAAATTTTCGCTCCTACGATCCAGGGTAGAATACATCAATTTTACATATTTCGTTCCGGTTCTAAAGTATTTCGCCAACCTCTTTGAATTGATCGGGGGGGGGGGGGCAGTTGCTTGGTGCCAGTCAAAAGAATCGGCTGTGGTTGGGGAAGCCAAACCTTAACCCCGACCAAGTCAGTTTACGACATCTAATGCTATGGCAAGGATCATAAAACCTTGGCACAAATGAGATATTGGAATTCCTTTGCTGTCGAGCATGGGAAAAATCGCCATTCGACATGTGATGAAGAATCACTGGGGTAAATAAGGAAGGCATAAGATGTGGTGCTAAATTGTAGGCTGACCTCGAGTGTGTGACGTCAGCGTGGTCAGTGCCAGAGGAATGGAAAAAAGTCATCGGAGCGGAACAAGCTGAAGGGAGTGGTAAAATGTCAGTGGTCAGTTTGGCAGCGGACCGGAGATGACTGAGGACCGGGATGGGGGGAAATTGGCGAGAGACACTATGAACGTTCTTTCCGCGCTGGCAAACAACGACCCAGTTCACGAGAGTGTGGAACTGTTGAAGTACAAATATTGCGCGGTGTTAGTGAGCATATCTCAGTCGTAAAGCATAGGACAACTGGTTATAAGTTCTCTTGAAAGTCATACCTCTAATGGTTCGCTTGAAATCAGCCTGCTCCTCATTGTATTGAGACGCCCATTCATTGATACAGGGTAGTGTTTCTTGGGGTTGCTGATATCCGCTGCCGTCAAGAA
>OY735204.1:67585750-67658250 GCA_963457665.1 Thysanoteuthis rhombus | reverse complement strand
TTTTTTACGGGTACTAAGTTAGTAAGAGAATAAAAACGCTGAATGAGATAATGACTTTTTGAGGGTCTCGATCTTTTGTCGTGCAATAAAAAGGATGTCAAAAGCGCTCATTTTGGAAATGACTTTCGTCTATCGTCTCTGATTCGTATTAGAGAACCTCTCCCCTCCGACACTGACCTCCGTGCTTGACTGGCCGCAGTTACAAATTTGGCGCGGTCGAAAAAAAAATCTTTCATCTTTCTTTATTGAATGTTTCCCCAGACTCGTCCGATTTTCACCGTGACAATAATTTTCATTGACTTTTCAAATGTACGCAATTTATGTTCATATTAACTTATCGCAAGTTCTTTAGATTTTAGCAAATAAGTGCTATTTTTTTTACTTTCCTTCCTTTTTTAGCTCATTTTATATTTGTGTACCTTCTTGGCCTCCTCTCTTTCCCTTTTCTTTCTCTTTTCTTTCTCTTTCCTTCCAATTGATCTTTTCCTTTCGATGATTTTTGATTGTGTTCTATCGATCTATCTTTTTCTATCTAAACCAAATCTTTCTTTCTTTTTCTCCATTTTCCTTCTTCATTCATTCTCTTTTTTCTTCCTCTCTTTTCCTACGCTCCCTTTTTTTCCCTTTATTTGCCCCCCTTTTTTCTTTCATTGGTTCTTTTTTTGCTTCCCTTCTTTCTTTCCTTTTTTCATATTGTTTCTCCCTTTTTTCTCATCTCTCTTTCTTCGTTTCTTTCTTCAGTTTTTTTCCTTTATTTTTATTGCTCATATCACCTTTTCTTTTTTTCTTTTTTTACTCATCTTCCATCCATCTTTCCTTTCTTTCCTTTCTTTTGTTCATATTGTTCCTTTCTTCTTTAGCCCATCTTCTTTCTTTCCTTGTGCCCTTTCTTTCTTTCTTTCTTTCTTTCTTTCTGTTTGTGTTTGTGTTTGTTTTTCTTCTCTTGTTTCTTGGTCTTTTTTACTTTTTTCACCCGATCCCTTCCCCCTCCTTTTCCGATTTTGATTCCTGCCTGTCATCTTTCTTGTGACATAATTTCATTTTTTTTTCTGCGTACCTTCTTTCACTTCATAGAATTGATTGCCACCCGCCTTCTATGGTCTGTTATATTTCTACTATGACATACATTGATAGAACCTCTCTTTTCTTTCTTTTTACTTCTTCACTCTTTTGTCTTTTACTGTTTTGGTCTTTTCCGTTCTTTTCTTTCGCTCTTTCTTCTAATACTTCTCTTCTTCTGGCCCAGCATCTTCTTAAACCAGCTTTTTATCTATTTTGCATTTTCCCGATCTGTCATATCGATTAACTCTGTCATAGACTTTATTCCAAAATCAGTAAACCAAATGAGACAAAAGACAGAAAAAAGAAACAAAAAACCCCGGAAAAATTAATAAGAAGAGAGAAAATAAAAGTGACCACGTCTGTTCCTGGCGTTGTCAAAGCAACGCACTCATCGCAAAAAGCTCAGTAAACGAGAAATCATCTTTATTGAAGAAAGAGTTCACGATCCCTGGTGTAAGGAGAGATAATTTAATTAAAATTGTTCATGCGATGGCCAACACTCAAAAGGTCAAAAGAGATTTTTTTTGTTCGAAAAAGAAAAGCGAAATCAATAGAGTCAGTGCAGCTACCAATGTTAATTTGTGATTTAATATCGAACAGGTTGTTAATGTGCTTGCTTTAATAAAACAATTAACTCGCATATAAACTAATTTCTGTTTGTTCTTTTGATGATGAATTAAGTACCGGTCCATATCAATTTCTTTTGGAATCATTTCGTTTAGTTCTTAGGACATAACATTCTCAAAGATTTTATCATATTAGAGTGACATTTTGCTTTTGAGGAGAATTAATTATTTGTTATTGTCCCCTTTATGTTCCAAGTCCTAGTTCCGGAGTATAATCTCAAGACAGGCAATGAAGAGTATGGATGGGCTAGTATCATCGTGTCTCGCTCCCTTTTTGAGTTTAAAATGCCCAGAATCTTTATGTAGCCACATGAAGGAACAGCTGAATCGGTAGATATGTTGCAATACTTTGACATATACAGGGGTCCATGCCTTATAGTGAGGTTGCATCAATGACTTCCACTGAATCTGAGGACCTTTTCAAGTCAACAGACGCTGAAGCAAGCGGCATTCTATATCCTGCTGCTTTCTCTTTTACTTGGTTTACTGAATGGAGATAGTTGATGGTTGATTAGCTTCTTCTAAAGCCAGCTCGTTCCCAGCATGGGTTTTCATCTATCATTTTGGTGATTCGGTTGGTGATCACTTTTGTGAAGAGTTTACTGATGCAGTTGACTTGGCTTAAAATTGATACCGATGAAAATTGGGATGACGTAACGTATTAAACAAACACAGGAAACACTGGCTTCATATATCCGTGACGCCCACGATAGACAGGTCTGGTGAATCTTTGGGAAGGTCTATGTCCAACAACAAATTCTAAAAGGCTGCTGCTGATGAATTATTTACCCCTTTATTTGTCTCACTTACGATATATTAGGACCCCCCCAATAAGAGTGCCTTTTTGATAACATATCACCAGTCATCAATTTGAATATGACATCAACATTTTTATCCTGGGAATTGCAGAGCCAATACTTTCAGAACTTGTCAAGTTCGCAGCGCCATCTCATATTTCTCCAGTTGCATATGATCTTGGGTGATCCACGTTGTGAGTCGGGATATCAAGCAGTTGTCTGACCTTCCTGCAACATGGCCAGCCCATTATCATTTGAGTTTTTCTAATAGTTCCTATGATATCTTTTACCCATGTCTTTCTTCTAATATACTGTGCTGTCTTGTGATATCTCAAAGTGAGGCTGAGAATGATTTCCTCATGTGCACGTGGCATGGTGATCAGTTCGAGGGTTTGGTCTCCTGAAATTCATTAAAACCAATGCCATGTGTGACAAATATGTAGAAGACAAAGACACAACGATCAGCCCATAAGACTCCTAAAAAGATTATCGCTGTCTGGTCGCCGAGGAATTGTCTGAAACTCTTTTACCTTAAGACAACACAGTGCACAGACTAACTACATCAGTTTTTGTATCATTTAAAATCTATTGCGTTTGATATTTGTTACAATGCCTAAAGACGGTTTGCTACTGCCCTCAGAACCACAGACAGTTGCTTTAGAAGTGAATTATAAGTCTGGTGTCGACAAACAAAAAAGAAAACATAAAATGAGTAAAAGATATACGTATTTCGGTGTCCCTCATCGACTGACCTGGCTGTTCAATAGAGCCCAGAGGCAAAAAAATTCACCTCAGACGACATCACACACCCATACCTACACTCATATATATGGTGGTGTGTGTGTGTGTGTGTGTGTGTGAGAGAGAGAGAGAGAGGGGGAGAGAGGGGGAGGCGGGAGATAGATTGAATTTAGTGGAGAATATGAAAACGCAAAAGTTCGCAAACTGGATTGAATTTATTTCCGTTACATGTTTCGAAAAACTTTCTGCTCTCGTTGCCAAACGTCAAATAGGAAAAATGATGAAGTTTGCAAATAACAAGGTTTAGAGAGAAAGAGGAAGATGATGCAAGGTTATTGCCCTTCTAGATTTGTTATCTTCATCGGCGAAAAAGTAGACGTCTCCGTGTCAAAGTTCAAATCATCTGTGTATAAGTGAAATTGAGGAGAGCTTTGCGTGTTTATGCAGTTTAGTCTAGTGACTGTTATTGAGAAAAATGTATGTGTGTATGTAGCGTGTGTAAGTGTGCGTTGCTGTGAGTGTTTTGTTAAAGGGGTGTCTGTTAATTGTATCATTTTCCCATTTGACGTTAAACAACGAGAGCTAATGAACTTTGGTTCTCGTCCATATTGTCTATTAAATTTACCGTTATGTCTGATAAATCTCATCCTTTTCCTCACCATATCGATATATATAGAGAGAAACATATATATATATAGAGAGAGAGAGAGAGATTGAGAGAGTGAAAGACAGACAAAGGTGAAGAAGGGAGACAGGAGTCAGAGATATCATAGGAACTATAAGAAAACTTAAATCGCAATGGGCTGGTCATGTTACGAGGATGTAGATCCCCAGAAATCACATGAAAAACTCTCGCTTGCAAAATATGAGATGGCGGAACAATCTAGAAAAGTTTTAAAACTAATTTCTACGTGAGGTTTGTCTATGTTGTACCGCAAAAGGATGAACAGAACGAAGAGGAAGAAGTAGACGGACACAAAGATACGATAGGTTTAGACCAACAGAGCATAGGGTCACCTTTCATATATGAAACCGTTTGGTGTGCAACTGGTTCAAAGACTGAAGTACCGTGCAAATGAGAAGAACATCATTATTTGATTAGATGAGATATATTTTCTTCCCGCTTTGATAAAAGGTTCGTCTGGGTAAAAACAAAAACTATATAGTCCCTGCGACCAATATCACTGAGATATCAGGGCAAACCATAACCTTCCCCTTTTAGTGCAAAAGGAAGTTGCTGTCCTAGGGTTTGGATTTTGTATACTTTTTGAATATTGGACCAGGTAGTACATATTTACCCAGCGTCAACCACATGGGCAGAATGTGACTCAGTCGGTTTAACGTAGAATCTTTGGCACACAATAGATGGATAGACTGACCCTCAAAGAGATCAGTTTTCCACAACTAGTGTTGCGAATACATCAAGGCGAGCCCTTTCCTCCCCTCTCAGTGCAATGGGGCTGCTTCACCTTGGCTTGTTGATATTCTGAGACTTAGCCAGGTTTATTTGAGTCTACAGGAAACATCAGGCATAATGAAAGCCCTCATAGGCTATCGTATCGCAACTGTTCAAAGCGTTTTTAGAACTTACAGGCCACAGGACAAATCATGGGTCAGGGTTTAGGAAAAAAACCAAACTATTTCAATTAAGTATGGTTCCAGTAAATATTGGCATAGACTATAAAAATCATCTGACCACAACCGATCAATGTCGTCTGCTCAAACGTACAGTTTTGAATGCTTGATTAGTCTTTAGTGTTTACGTTTAATCTGTGCAATTGACTGCGTATCAATTAGTGTTGTGCGACGATTTGTCCCCGTCGTTCATTCACTTTTGTGTGTGTAGTGAATTAATATAGCCCATGCGATCATTCTCCTGAACGTTATCAAGATGCACTTTTTAGGGTCATTTTGCCGGATCCAAACCCAGGTAAATCAGGTGGGTTGAGTTGTGGGCTACCATCTCCGCCACGCAAAACTTACTTGGTCCTGAAACGGCTGTAGCAGCAGCAGCATCACCTTACTGATTGCAATTCAATATTGGTATCTCCCTACAAAAGTAGTGTATTACAGCTGTTAATAATAAATATTTTTACAACAGGTCTGGGAAACAAAGAGTGTGATCCTAAAAAATCGATCAGCGAAATAAAAACCAAATTTCGAATTACAAATTGATCTGAATATCTAGAAAAAAAGTCAAAATGACGATAATTGTCTCAGTAAATGATGGAGAAAAGAATTTCCGTCAAAATAGATATAATTTAATCAACGAGCTGCACATTTTAGCATTTCTCATTCACCTTTTATCAGAATTCATGATAATTTGTTTTTTGTTTTTACAGAAATGGTATCATTCTATATTTTAAATGCATTTATTTCCATACTGGTAGATAAAATATCATAGCTTAGGTTGATATCATGGAAAAAAAACTCTCTTTACTCAGTCTTGGCTCAGACAGTTTATGCTTTCTGAGGAATGCTAGGGACTGATGTTCGAACCCGTTTGAAAGGTGAAATTCCAAATACTCATTTCAATGGCGGGCAGGCAAAAGCAACACAATCTTAACTCGGATTTTCCCTCTAAATAAAATGCAGGTTTGAACTGAGCAAGAAAATAATCGTTCATCATCATCATCATCATCATCATCATCATCATCATCATCATCATCATCATCATCATCATTCTTCATTCTTTCATGGTCGAAGATGACGATGGCTTCAGTTCCCAACAGTGATCCGGCAACATCGCACTGCAGAGTTTTCTATCATGATTCGCTCGTTGTCAGACACATTCTCTGATTTCTGTCTATTTGGGTCCAGCAGTAAGACATAGTCAGGATGGACAGACCGATTAGAATGCAATGGATGACTACAGTGCGCTGCATATTTCGTTATTGAGTCGATAAGTTGAGTGCACTTCATGTCATATCGTTCAATGGATGACTGGAGTGCGCTATATGTCATGCTGTCCAATGGATGACTTAGGTGCACTTTATTCACGCTATTCAATAGATTACCCGAAGGCACTGTAAGTTATGCCGTTCAATAGATTCCTGGGTGCACTGTGTGTCACACGGTTCAGTAGATTATCGGGGCGCGTTGTGAGTCACGCTGACCAATGGATGACTGGGTTGTGCTGTATGTCAAGCCGTTCAATAGATTACTAGCACGAGCTGTATCTCACACTGTTCAATAGATGACTTAGGTGTGCTGCATGTCACACCGTTCAGTGGATGATTGGAGCACGCTACGTGTCATGTCGTTCAATAGATGACCGTGGGCACTGTATGCCACGCCCTTCAATCGATGACTGGGGCGAGCTGTATGTCATACGATTGAATGGATGATTGGAGCACGCTACATGTCACACCATTCAATGGATGACTGGTATGTGCTGTCTGTCACGCTGGTCAATAGATGATTGGGGGGCGCTGCATATCAAGCCATTCAATTGATGAATATTGTGCGCTGCTTGTCACGCTGTTCAATACATGACTCTGGTACACTGTATGTCACATCTTTCGATGGATTACTGGGGTGCGTTGTATGTCACACTTTTCAATGGATGATTGAGATACCCCGAATGTAAGACTGTCCAATAGATGATCGGAGTGCTTTATATGGCTGTTCAATGGGGAATGCTGTATATCATGTAATTCAATGGATGACTTCGATGCGCTGCATATCAGGCCGTTCAATCGATGACTGGGCCGCGCGTTAGTCATGCCAATCAATGGATAACTGACGTGTGCTGGTTGTCAGACTGTCCACTGGATGACTAGGGTGTGCTGTATATGTCACGCTTTTCAATGAATTCTTTGGGCGCGCTGTAAGTCAAGCCGTTCAACGGATTACTGGGATGTGCTGCATTTCAGCGGTACAATGGATAACTAGGGCGTGATGTATGTTATGCCGTTCAACAGATTACTGGTTCGCTTTGCATGTCATAGTTTTTAATACACAGCTAGGTCTTTTGCCATGTCACACTGTTCAGTGGTTGACTTGGGGGCAGTGGATAGCATTCTGTCCAATGGATTACTAGGGTGTGCTGTAGATCACGCTGTTGAATTGATTACTTGGTCATGCTGTACGTCACACCGTTCGACAGAATACTGGGGGTGTTGTACGTCGTGCCGTTCAATGGATTATATGGGTGTGTTGTATGTCATGCTTTCTGATGGATTACCAGGGCGCACTGTACGTCATACCGTTGAATGGATGCCTGGAATGCACTGCATATCACTTTGAAAAATGTATGACGAATGTTACGCAAATGATTACGGGGATGTGCAGAAGGTCACGCTATACTATATCACTTGTACCAGTGGTAGACCCCAAGCCCAGGGTGAAAAAGGATTTTTTATGTTGATTTATCGAAGGGGCAGGTCATACTCACTTTGAAAATCAGTGTAGCACAATATTCTTACTTCAAATCATCCCTTTTCCTGATTTGACCACAGTGAATATCCTGGTCGACAAAGATATTTTGCACTATAGATATAAATGCTATGATGAAGTTTACGAAGAAAAAAAATATAGGATGCTCAAGTCACTTCAAGTGTTCAACATGTCCTTCATAGCTGGCAAGAAAACTGAATTGTGAACATCAGCTTATGAATGGTTCGCAGTGAGAGACAATTGTAACGAAGTATTCATGTACGTAAGACATATATTCTAAAAGTGATGCTGTTAGTGACCAACATAGTAAATAATTATAGGGATTGGAGCTCACTGGTAAATTCGTCAGCTAAAAAATGAAAAAAAGTTAAAAAGTCCCTAACATAAGCTAAACCTTACCCTGCTGGCTAACCATTGCCCTTAACCCTATCAAAAACACTAACCCAAGATTATTACCCAAATTAGATGATTACAAAGATCTCAATTGTATCCCCAACCAGCTTTTCACAGTTTTAGGTGTTATGATTGCATTAAAAGGCCCAAATCACTGCGACAAAGCTTTACCAAGCTCATTTCTCCGTCTTCGTTAGGAATTTGTTGCGCTCCAGGACCCATGGCCTCATAAAGAGGCTGACTGATTTTCACTTCAGTTAGGACTCTGCTAGGATTTGTGTGACTTACTAGGCACTAAGCACTCCATCTCTTTTGCAATATAACAGTGCCAATATCTTGACCGAGGCTTGGATATATGATGTTTCCGACTCAGAAGTTTTCAGGGGGTTCAAAATGATGGCATTCCGAGTTTCTCCTTCATCTCTGTATTCAGGACAGCATGGAAACATAGGTGCACTCTTAAAAGCAGGACTGGCTATAGATATCCGAAGACAACCTGAAGATGAAATACGTCACGTGGGAGATTCTGGTTGGTTCCCGGTAGGTGTGGACTACACTGTTGGACATTAAATCAGGCCTTGTGAAACAATCTGTACCTCCCCCAAGCTGTCTAAAGCAAAAGACTTATATTGCAAAATATCAACGTTTCAATCAAAAAGGCAAAGTTTGAGGGGAATAGTAACCACTTTCTATACTTCTTTGGTACAATCAGGACATAGAACTTATTATCCAGGAACGGAAAAAAGCAACAACAAAAAAAGTTCCCCCGTTTAATAGATGTGTCTGAAATAAGTTTCACAATTGAAGAAGCCAATAACCAAATATATATTGCATTTAATGGCCTAGAGGGTGCATTGAAAGTCTCAAAATATTGCGTTGCTTCACATGTAATATAATTAAGGATGGTGGGAGCTGATACGAAAGATTGGGCCATAAAGCTAGTGGTTTCAGATCAGCTACAAATAGCTTTTGGTGCAAAAAATGTCCTTTAGCAACATGCCTTTGAGAGAACAATAAAATGCCATAATCTCCGTTTTGGTGAACCTGAGTGCTCGGTGGAGGCTATACTATATTTCTGCGTTCTCTAAAAGAATTCCAGACCATTTCCGTAGCTGAGGTAACTATGTAGACATCAAAGAATTATGTACCAAAAATATTAATAGATAGACTGTGCCATTTTAGGCTATGAACTTATCAATCAGTCCTCACAGGAAATAGCGTATCTATTGCTGATTTCTTTCTGCTAGTGATCATTTAATTTTAATCATTCTTCAAAGTAAGAGCACATATGTCTCTAACATTGAATATTGTTTCATTATTAATATCCGATTGCGTTTTACTTTCATCAGTTAGAAGAAAATAAGTATTGACACGCTTTTTCGCAAAACGTTGAACGAATGTTTTGTTCCATGTTTGATATGGAACCCAATTATTACGGGTCCTCATTTCTTCAACTTTGGATCGTGATGCAAGATATTGTTTCTTTCCTTTTTCAACAGGATTGTTCGGTTAGGAGGAAATGTAATTGTTTGATGTGGATTCATTCATCAGAGAGAGAGAGAGAGAGAGAGAGAGAGAGAGAGAGAGAGAGAGAGAGAGAGAGAGAGAGAGAGAGAGAGAGAGAGAGAGAGAGCAAGATGGGAAGTGAGGAATAAGCTTAAGAATGAGTTACGTGAAAGAGAGGGAGGAGGAACTCTAGGGCGAAGTAAAATATCAATAACTCGTCAGCACAGTCAATAATTAACAACAAGAATATATCTTATTTATGACGTCTAAAATATCAGAAAATAGAGTAAAAAAAAAACATAAAAAAAAAACTAGATTCTAGAGAATCTATGTGTTATTATTAAACCCACCAGAAAGAGCATTAAAAAGGAGAAAAAAAGTCTTTTTTCCCAGAAAAATAAAAATAATTTTTTTTAGTGGAGAACTGATGCCAGTGTTTAAATGTTGACAAAACAGTATAGCCAGGAGCGCTCAAACAACCAAACAAGCATGCACACATAGAAAAATGAGCCCTCCACCATCTTTGATGGCTACAGTCGTTCCGTTCATTCACCACAATGACAGTGACTACTGAGAATTTAATGGTGATAATAAAAGAAACGTACAAAATAATGGCAATAATGTTCATAAAAATGATTGGAACCTTTAGTTTTAACTAAATTCATCCAAAAAGATTACTTTTAATAGCACTGTGACGGCTTGCATGTCAGGGGGCAAAACATTCAAATAACTCTGCTGAAATTGTTTACATCTGGTGATTTTGCATCAAGTAATGGATACAAGTAAGGAACTCACTTTTGGGCATCAGTGAAATGAATATTTTTTCAAATTTTGCCTTCCATCATAACTTATGATAACTGATTTATTTTTCGACTGCCAAATTACTGTTATTCTAATTATATAAAACACTCAGAAAAGATAACCCTCAAAATCATCCTGCGTCCCATAAGCAGAAGGTCAGGTTCAAATAACCCTAGTTTGTCAATCCCGGTATAATTTGAAAAAAAAAAAAAAGAAAACAAAACAAAAACAAACAAAAACAGACAAAAAAACAACGACGAAAAGTGTTATATTGCTAATATGTTGATGGGGATCATCCTACACTGCGATACGTTCTGTATCCCACAGAATACAGTGATAGTTTGTAGTTTGTGTCCACTAACAGACAGAGAGTGTTGAGAGGGGGTTGAGGTTATAATTTTTGTCGGTTATAGATGATAATTCTTCGCGAATAATTTTAGTGGTGAAATTGAATAGTCTGGGTCACCATTGAAATGATGTGTTCATCTTACTTGAAAAATAATTAGGGTTATGCAATTTGTTTCTTTTGGAATGCATTATGCATTGTTTTGATATTGCCTTTGTAAAATCTAACAGCAGAACACATGCAAAGAGAATATAAGCAAGACGTATACATTCCAACAAAATACAAGGATTTCATAACACATAAAGAATGAACATTTACTTGTAGGAAATACAAACAGATACAGTTCAGAAACAAAAGTAATGGCACAATTATTATTTTTTGCAATATTATAAACAGGATTAGCGCATGCTGAAGGTATAAAGATTCAAATTTGCACAACTAAATTTTACTGTCGACGCCAGACTGAAAGCAATAACAGTAACAGAGATAGCATGACGTTATTGAAAAAAGAAACGAGGAAAATATTTTGGTTGAAATAACTAACACTTTACTTACCACATTTGGGTCCAGGACAAGCAGGGTACTCACAATGTGTTTGTCTTCATTAGAAAGAAAAGCTAAAGGAAGTGACGTTATAAGATTTGAAAATACTTGGACATTTTCGAAACGGACATTTTAAGTTTTGTGCATTACGTCGTTGTGATGTTACTGACCGGAAAAAAATTCTGTGACTGATGAACGGTTAAAGAAAAATTTTCCAAGATATACATTAAGGTCATTTTTAATCACTAGAGGAGGAAGAGTGTATTGCAAACACATGAACACAAAATGCTATCCTGCTGCATACATATTACGTGTGTTCGTTAGGCTGTTGCTTGCAGATTATATGCCCACAACTATTGCTACTATGTTGTTGATGTGCTGATTTCGATTTTTTAAAGCCAAACTGAATAGAAGGATTTTATTTAGCATTGCATTGAATGTCCAGTCTACTGAGTGCACAAACTGGAAAAGACACTGCTTCTGGTATTCCATCAGCAAAAGAAGCCAGATTTAATAATAATAATAATAATAATAATAATAATAATAATAATAATAATAATAATAATAATAATATATAAAAAATATGGTTATATCTTCAAAAAATATGATTTGTTATATATTTAAAAAAATCTATTAGAAAATAACTATCTAACCATATAATGAGCTGATATGCTATTTCCTCCTGTTTATTCATTTGTTTGCATGTGCTCAAATGGGGCGATTTCATTGGTTGATTTTCCTTTTATTGTGACATAACAATGAATATTACGCGACAGAAATTCTTGAGACTTCACATCTGATAATCACAAATAAAAATGGCTTGAATTGAATTGTGACTTGAAAAAAAAACAACTTTAAATTAGGATATTTGAATTATCAAGAACAAACTATCTGATAAAATAGCTTTAGGCTCCTTGGTGCCGATCCATGTACAAATAATACGGGATTAGTACTCATAGAAATACTTTTTTATCTGAGACAGACTTGTAGAAGTCTCATTTCCATGAAATGTTGCTTTATCGGCTTAAACATTCCATTCTAGCGTCTGGTGAACCAGTTCTTGATTGTGTTTCATGTTTGGTTTGTTCAAGTGATATATTACCAAGCATCTGCAATATCGTCATCCATGGGCCTTGTGCAAGTGAAGGTAGTAAGGTGGCTTGATGAAAATACAAAAATATACACGACAGAGTTGGAACTGTCATACACTGAAAACTGTGCAGACGAATTGGGATCGATGATACAAGCAAATGATATGAACATAGACCACAAGATGTCATGGGAAAACAAGGGAAGAACAAAGGATTGACAACCTCATCCAACCAAAAAAGCAAAATCTGATCGTCGTAAAGCATGGAAAAGATCCTTGTGAATTTAATGTCCATCGCTTGTCTGATATTCCTGCAACGTGATCAATCATTTGCTATTTGAGTTTTCTAATGGTTTCTACGATATATCTGACTCTTTTCTTTAGTGTACTTCGATGAGATGTTGAGCATGATTCTCTCGTGTGTACATTGCATGGTTTTCAGTTTTAGAGTCAATCCTCTGGTTAGATTCAATATTTCAGCTCCATAGGTGACTATCGGGAAGATGCATTGGTTGTATACTTTTTTTTAGGACTAATAAGATTCTGTACTTCTCGGAGGTTGAGCTGGTTCTACCAAAATATTACCATTCTAGAAAATCCTTAAAACTCTCATCTTGCTATAATCTGCAAGAAACTCCTGGTGGCAAAGACACGTCAGGGATTTTATTTGTTCAATTCACGTAGCAGACTTATTCTTTGTGTTGATTGGATAAAATTGATGTCCTGTTCGTCAGTCTACATTTCAAATATAAATGTGTTTTTTATTAAATTACATATAATCTGATTTATTACCCGCCAAAGCAGTGTATATTGAAAACTAGAAAATGAAATTGAATGCAATATTTCTCATTCATCATGCCGGCAGACTTTAATTTATATATATATATATATATATATATATATATATATATATATATATATATATATATATAGAGAGAGAGAGAGAGAGAGAGAGAGGGGGATGATGCTCTAGACGATGTTGACGAATTCATCTACTAGAATCAAGTAATAAAGTTAGAGAGAGACCATGGGAGAGAAGTAAAACGACACAAAAAGATCGGCTGGGAATCATTTGGTATTAATAGAGATATATTGGAAAGCCTCTTGCCAAAGTGTGAAGTATGCAATGAATTCATTATTCCAGCCCTGACCTCAAGATGACAAACATGGAAATAAAAAGAATGAACAGAGGAAAAAAACTGGAAAGAGCAATGCTAGGGATGACTCTAAGAATCGGAAAATATCAACATGGATCAGACAGAAGACTAGAGAGAAGGATATTATGCATATAATTATGCAAGAAAATGGGCTGGACTCTTAGCCAAAAAAGTTGACAATAGATGGGGAAAAATAACTAATCAATTGAAGCCCATGAGATAGCAAATGTAGTAAGAAAATACCACATACAAGATGAAAAGACGGAATAGAAAGGATTGTCAGTAAGACATGGCGAAAGTTAGTGCAATCACAGTCAGCATGGTAGGAGATAGGAAAGACAACATGACTTATAATGACTAATAATAATGATAATATATATATATATATATATATATATATATATATATATATATATATATATATATAAATACAAGATGCTACTCGGAAGTTTGGTAGAATTGACCATCAAGCAATAACTTAACAAACACATACACAAGCCTGCATACACACACACCCACCCACTTACACACACACACACACACAGATATATATATATATATATATATATATATATATATATATATATATATATATCTGCGCTTACAACTACATGCATATATATAATATGTATATACGTATATATGAATACTTTCCACGCAGTCGCACACGTGAACTCTCATACAGACACATAGACTATGACACTCACATATATCTTTACATCACATCACCTACGCATGTATATATGCACACATTTTCACCCCACACACTCACACATATATATATGTATATATATATATATTATCATAAACGCTTCATATCTAAAAACCTGGTTTTACAGATACCTTATTTTATGATACTATGAGTAATTTTCTTTCTGTTGGGGTCGTCGGTTGTTTACCAAGTAACCGTTTCGGGGATTTTAAATACAAAACAATATAACATGGCATTCCAGCAGTGTTGATGAAACACCATTCCACTTTCAGCTATGATTTTGATGTACATATCATGTCATACGTGAAGTTCATTATTTCATGTAGGATATTATCATAATGAATTGTATTTGGACTTTATTTAATCATCATCATCATCACCCCCCCCCCCCACCACCACTACCAGTCTTCTATTATCTGTCGTTGGACATAGACTTTACGTAAGATTCGCCACAGCTCTCGAACATGGGCATTGTAGTGCTAATACTTTCTGAACCTGTCTAGCTCCTCTCTCCTTCTTGTATTCAACCGGCCTCAGTTACGCATGTAATATCTGGGATACATGTTGTGAGTTGTAATGTCCATTGATTGTCTGCAATCCGTGCAACATAACCAGCCATTGTAATTCGAGTTTTCTAATGGATTCTCTGATGGTTTGGACTCCTGTCTCTCCCCTCATATATTATGCAGTCTTGTGATATATACATGTGATATTGAGTATGATTCTTTCATGTACGTGTTGCGTGCTTCACGGTTTGAGGGTTATGTTTCAACTCTAAAGGTGACTACCAGGAGGATACGTTGGTTGTATACTCATCTTTTTAAAACGCAGATTCGTTGTCCTAGGTAGATGTATCGGTCTACTTTTTCCAGTTCTGCATTTTCGATTTTGATTTTTGTTTGTTTATTTCCGATGAGATTGTTGTACATGACCTTTGTTTTGCTAAAGTTCATGCAAAAGCTTGATATCTTTGTTCAGTTCATCCGGTATTTGTTGGTGGTCATGGAGGTTCTTTACAAAACTGACGAGTTTGAGTAAGTTGGCCTTACCTTGTTGTGCCCCTGTTTGGAGCTTAAGGGGTTCGGAGTCTCTATGTAGCCTGATAAAGGGGCTACTGTGACTGTATATATGTTGCAGTACTCAGACGTACACGGGGTCTACACCTTGTAGAGTGATAACTTCAATGACTTACCACCGAGTCAAAGGCCTTCTTGAAGTCGATAAATGCTACAATAAGTGGTATTTTGTATTCTGCTGCTTTCTTTTTCGATTGATTTATCGAAAGGAGATGGTCTATGACCGAGTTCTGTGTTCTACTTCACATCATTCATTTCTGTTAAAAACAGGTTTTACCTACGTAGGTTACCCCCAAAATATATTTAACGATGGAGGATCATTAAGTGTAACAACAGGCGTGACTGCAGTTCGTGTCACTTTTATTGAGTGTTCACACTGGTGAATAATATATTTGTTGTGTTGGTTTTAATCTCAAACTGCATTCAAAGCTACTTACGATATCATCTATAAGAATAATAGTTACTCAGAAAAAACTTCAAGTTGATTTTCTACGAACATATTCAACCGAAAAAATTGACTATTTTTCCACTAGACACAATATATATATATGTATATATATATATATATATATATATATATATATATATATATATATGTTTATAAACTACACTAACTAAAAAGACGACTTTCTGATGTTTTTTTGATAATTTTCATCCATTTCCTTCTTGTTAGACGTTTTCTCTATACTTCTCCCAAATTGAATGGATGGTTATAAGGCGAGTTAAAACAACCAAAATTGCTCCAGTTGTAACTCTTGTGAAACCTTTAACCGAGCATTATCAGGGTGCAACCATCGGACAGATGTGTATCAACAAATCTGGCACTGTAGTAAAAGGGTGGATTTCGTTCATAATGAACAAACCTAAGCTGTGTATCTGGGGGCATGGAAATGGGTATGATTTATTTTCGATTCCTTGTATTATGACATCATAATGCAGATCAAACATCTTATAAGCAGGGCCAAAAAAATTTGAGTAATGACAAAAGCACATAACGAGTCATTCTATTATCTTTTGTCGTATTACCACTGGAAAAAATGTGTCACACATTTCACCCCATACTCACATAGTGGCATACATACATGAGTACACACATAAGCACATTCAATCACATACATGCGCACGTATTAATTAATAAAACAACGCTTTCCCATAATATTATGTATAAACATCATATTTTGCCTTTCCATAATATATTTATCAACAGCCACCAGATATATATTGTTGTGTTCAATTGACTAGTGCCTGTGTTGTCAAAAATGACGATTGTTTCATCTATGGTCTTTTTTTTCAACAAACAAAATAATCATCTTTAATGTACTTTCAGACAGTACTTTGTTTTATATACATTGCATAAGGGTAAATTCATTATGATAATTTTGATACTCAAAAATATACATATCATTTTGACCGTCCAGTTCCGCGTAGGGCAGGGGTAAAATGTCTGTCTTTGGGTCTGAAGCAAAGGTTTCGATCCTACCTCGTGATACTGGATGTTGGATAGTCTCTAGCCACACTGAAAGTACAAACATACAAAATGTGATGGGTTTATTTCATGAAAGTGCTCGATACAGAAACATCTAGTTCATGAAAGCTTTAAACATAATGAAATGATACATTCTCTATACGGAAACCATTAAGCTTCGGGTTTTTTTTAGGCTAATCGATAGATTAATTCGAATCCTTATTTGAAATAGTTATGTATGTAAATATATATATGATTATGTACACAAATAAATTCACACATAAAAATGTGTATATAATTTTATATATACATATATATATATATCTATCATATATATATAATTTTATATATATATATAGATACATAAATTTATACATAATCTTTATATATATATATATATATATATATATATATATATATATATATATACATATATTTCCGAGAACGTGACCGATTTATCTATTGACCTTTTCAATTCGTTAAGTAATGAAACCTTACAACTTGGGAAGTGAGAATCTGAGCTAATTGGAAAAAACTTTAACATTCCCTGCATATATACATATGAATACATAAATCACTCTGCCCCTATCTCTCTTCCTCTCTTTATATATATATATATATATATATATATATATATATATGTTTGGGTTTGACAAAATAATGGAAACACCTGCTGATGTAATTTGTATTTATGAACTACACAAATACTGCATAAAACTCCGAATGACTGAAAGACCTCTTTGAATGTGTTGCAGATTATTAAATATGTTATTTCTCAACTCTTATGTTGATTTATTAACCTTTATAGAATTGGATACTACGGAAGGGATGCCATTGCTAAACGTTTGCTTTTGCAAATCAACATGGAATGTGGTAAAAATTGGTGGGGCCTATAAAAATTGGGCAATGGGCCAGTGTGAGAATGTGATATACCCGGACGAATCTTCCTTTACATTATATATGCTGGTCAGGTTTACATCTGGAAATAGCCTCAAGAAGCTTCTCACCCTGTCTTAATCCTACGGTTAAGCATGTGAATCTGTGATGATTTGACTGACGATATTATTGAATTTTCCTGGCCCAGCAGTAGCACTGCATGACAGGGTGAACTGTCAGGACTGACAATTTTGGCCGACCACTTGCATTTCGTGGTGCAAACTCTCTTTCCCAATGAAAGTGCTGTCTTAAAGAACGATGATGCTCTTGTTCACACCGCTAAGGTAGTTAAAAACTGGTTTGAAATGCTTGAAAGTGAACTTCATCATTTGGTTTGGCCTCAGAACTTACGAGATCATAATATAACCGAGCATCCGCGGCGTCAATTGGAGCAGCAACTAAGGAACCCATACCCTCTACTAAAATCACCGAGGGAGCTCGAGCAGGCTTTGCTCGAGGGACGTCTGCTCGAGGAATGAACAAAAAATCTTCTGGATTCTGTCTGAAAGCTGTATGAAGCAATACCCCGACATATTCGAGAGGTTGATAATCGAAATGGTGTTTCCATTATTTTGTCCGACCCCTCGGTAAACACACACTCACACACACACACATGTATATATATGCATGGAGATGATAGTTACCAATGTCACGTTTATTTTCTTTCTTGCGACGTAAGATCACTTTATCTACACATAAATACTCTGAAGCAACATTAAGCCTAATCAATGACCAGAAAATTGGACATAAAAACGGAAGAGGGCAAAAACAAAATATGTGCAGACCTTGGTAAATAAAAGAACCTTATAAAAAAGGGAAAGGTGAACACGGGGAGAATGATAAGGGGTTTCAGTAAAGGTAAGAGTTCAAAACTGAGCCGCAGATCATACCAGCAAGCAATATAAGCTTTCTGTTTGCAGGTAATTTCCTTTCTTGTATACATGGTGTGAATAGTAATCTGTGATAGATCCCTCTTGCATATCTTAAAATGCTTGTTGTTATGCTGTTCTTGCCCTGAACGTCTCGTATCTCGTTTTGCACAGACTACTTCGTCTTCTGTTATGTCTAGGATATCACTAGTATCTATCGGCTAATCAGTTTGTGGTACCTCTAAACGTGATAATTTTCAGTTACTTTCATCGGATTATACTTACGTTTGATAGTTTTGCCATTTCTACCCTTTAGTGCAAGCCTCTGTTGCTTGACGGTATTATCTGCGACTCGATGTTCTTTTAACCTTATCCCTTCTGTGACAGCCTCTATGATCCTCTTCAGGTTCTTTCTATTTTGTTCTTTTGTTTATCAATTACTTAAGTCTGCTTTTTTCCCGTCTTCTTTAGTTTTTATCTCCGTATGTCTCCTCTTTTTGATGAGTTTTAATGTTGCTTTAGAGTTTTTCTCCGTGCTACTGTTTACATTTCTATAGCCTATCATCTGTGCTGTTTCCTCATAAACAAGTTAACCGGCACTCTAGATGAATATCAACCAGGCAAACAGACATGTTTTAGAAGTGTTTACTCAACTATAGACCACTTACATACAATAAATAAACAAAGAAAAAATCATCAGAATACAACAAACCACTTGAAACATACACGAAAATTGCAAGGCAATAATTTGGACTGAATAAAACACAAGGTAGCAGAGAGAGTAAGATAAAGATATAGACCCGAACTAAACACTGTGAGTTTCCAACGCTTCTCCAAGAAAACTGACAGGAAGCAATTGGAATTAACATAGATGTAGATGACTTTTCTACAATGTCAGAAGAACTACAATACATGATGACTGATCTAGATAGGAGAAGTAAGGAGGTAAGCTTGAAAGTAAACCAAACAAATACACAAGTAATGTTCAATGATAAAGTCCCCCCAAAAAGCCATAAAAGGGTGGGACTCTAGAGGAGAGGGATGAAATTAGATTGTTCGGAAAAATAAGGACTGTGTTTGTTAATGGTACTCGTTGAGTTGAACACACATCGCTCTTTCTCCCTTTACCAATTAGCCTTAGATGACCCAATATTGTTACAATGCCAACATCCAGTGACATTTCTCCGATAATTTGGCATTGGTCATGCCAACACCTTCAGTTGGTCATTTTCAATTGCAGGCAGACCATGCTATCCTCTTCATTTTCGAGACTCAAATTTCCACGACGAATATTCCGAAAATAACGCTGCACTGTACGAACGGGGCTGGTTCTTCAACCCCAAACTAGTTTAATATAAGAAACTATTTGAGGCACATCACGAGCTAGTTTTTAATCGTACAAGAAGATTATATGCGACGCTTCTTTCATCTTCAAGTTTAAATGTCTATACCGTCTAAAACTAACTGGTATAATCGGTGAATATTACTGGAAAGATCACATTTGAATCATTAAAACAAGCCATGTATATTGGTACAATATACTAATGCTGTAGGACACGACTGAAAGTTGGTATCTACAATCGGCCATTATTTTTGGAACACCCCAACATCTACCGAGGATGGATAATGGAGTTGAGGAAAAACAGTGAAATGAAACAAGCCAGAACAATTGTCTGGAAATCATTTGGTTTGATAGAGACATATTGGAGAACGAATTGCCAATGTGCATTAAGCGTAAATTATAAAATGAATACCTAATAGCGGCTGTGAACTACTGATGCGAAACATGGAAACTTCCAAAACGAACTGAAAACCAACTTAGAATCTCAAAAAAAGAAGCTAGGGAAAGAGCAATGATGGGAATAAGTCTAGTGGATAAAAACGATCAACATGAATGGATCAGGGAGAAAACTAAAGTAAAGGATATCATACAAATAGTTAATCAACAGAAATAGAGATGGGTGGGACACTTGGCAAGAAAGAATAACAGCACATGGAGTAAAATGCCAAGTGATCGGTACTTAGTACACAATAGGAAAAGACCAGGGACAAATGAGATGGGAAGATGGAATACATACACACACATACACACACACACACACACACACACATATATATATATATATATATATATATATATATATATATATATATATATATATATATATCTATAAATACCTGTGTCACAAAATGTTCCCAAAATGTTCCCGTTAGACATTTGTCTGTCCACGTGAAAAAGCCATTGTGACGACACAAGTTTTACTCTCTTCCAAAGCTGATCGAAGATCATGTGTGGGCATTATTAAAAAGATTGAGAGCATGGAACACTATCTTCTGTTCAACTCTGAGTAATTAAATGAAGAGAGTTAGACTCATGTGACCGAACGTGGGCAGTGGCTAAAGTGTGATAAACGTTAGCAACTTTGTGTCTGCTATTAAAAATCCGACATAGGTAGAAGTGTTTAAACAGAAACAAACAATTTAAAACTCAGTTTTGATAAGTATCAAATATCGAATTCCTGAAGGTAAACATTAAATCCAAAAATTGGTGTAATTGTAGCCCAGTATAAGCTTTAAATCCATACGTAATCATTTTTCGGTGATTCACCTAATCGAAAAAAACAAAACAAGACAAAAACATTCTCAAATTGGCTTGCGTTTGAATTTTATTACAAATTTTTCTTCACTTTAGGCACCGACTAAATAGATGTACCATTCGAAAGAATTGGATTTTAATTTTGGAAACAATATTTTGAAATTCAAGCCCCGTGAAAGAATATATATACGTTTTAAAAACGATGTTTATGAAAGACGTATTCTAAAATATCAATCTCTTCAAAGATCCCAACACTTTTCATGGGCACTAGTATATATATGAACGTTTTTTGTTTATGTATGTACAAGCGATAATGTTTGAAAAAAGGTATTCTTTTTGACTATTTGAGCGGTATTGTCCCTTTCAACTTGGTCTAAAAAAGCGTTGGCCACTTTCCTTTACATCTTATGCTATCCAGTCGTTTTGATATATCTAACCAGCCTTTTTGTCCGTCC
Organism: Thysanoteuthis rhombus; assembly: GCA_963457665.1. Taxonomy (NCBI): domain Eukaryota; kingdom Metazoa; phylum Mollusca; class Cephalopoda; order Oegopsida; family Thysanoteuthidae; genus Thysanoteuthis; species Thysanoteuthis major. Next base: position 67,636,681 of record OY735204.1, on the reverse strand, counting down.
CTGACAGACAAGAAGCGGGGAGGGCAGTATTTCGGATTGAATTAGAGTTTATTTTTTCGTTCATTTGCATTTAATAAATATGAAGTTAGTGATATATAAGTTATATTTGCGTAACCTATAGTATTTGCTGACAATTCAAAATATAGGCATCTGCAACTTTTTAGTAAAAACATATATGTCTTAAAAATGCAGTAGATTTGTCAGATTTGAAAATGAAGGTTCGGCACTGGAGGAATTACAATCCTGTATTTCTCAATTCACGAACCCACATTCACTAAGGTTAGTCACTGAATCAACTGATACTTGAATAAAGATATTTTTTTTTAGAGGCAAATACATATTTAGTCTCCGTTGACAAACACTTGAGAGTCGAGGAGGCAGACAGACGGATAGAGAACCAGTGATAAACGAAGGGAGGTAATTTGATGTATCAGCAGACTTGGATGTATGCTTGTCTCTAATAGATGTAAACATCGATCGATTGATTCAGAGAAAGAATTCTAGACTTAGATAGATCTGTAGGTTGAGATAAGTGAATAGACAGTGAAAGATATAAGCAGGTATTGATGTATAGAGAAGGATTCAGATGGATACATTGGTGGATATATATATATATATATATATATATATATATATATATATATATATATATAAAAACAAATGTACGATTATGTGGCAAGCATACTAGTCTCGAAGTCATTGCTAAGGTCGGGAGATCGATTCCAAACGTATTTGCCAATATTTTTTTCACCTCTTTTGCCAGACGAAGCTACGTAAATGTCTGAGATGTTTGCTTGAGAGCGACTGTTTAGAAAATATCGTCATGAATTGATATGCGAGTAGTGATTCTGAATCTCACTGTTCGCTTCAGTATTAGAGTCCTGTGACGGATTTAGGTATTCATTGTTAACGTTTATAAGGATGGATAACCTGTAGCTATGGTGATCAAGCGATTTTGTTCGATAAGTCAAGATTCAATTTTTTAAAATCCAAATTTTCTAGGTGAAGCATTATTAATCAATTCACTAGTTTATTTATCATCTTATTTCTGTAGCCTATTTTTTAATATCTCTACGTCTATCTTTACCTCTATAATATATAAACGAGGTAGCGAGCATACATTAGAAACAAAGACTTACTTTCCAAGGAAATTTGAACTTACATTCTTTATCCCTGGGAGACTATGATGTGTTGCAATAAAAGGTAACAAACATTTCATCAAAGAAAACTAGTTGAAAAATAAGAAATTTTACATCCATCGCTAGTTTTTTTTCTATTCCGTATCATCTTTATCGAATGAAATTTATTATATTTTCTCTTCAAAGAATATTTGAAAGAATAGTGTTAGCTCAAACATTTGCATTTAATGTTACTAGTATATGCAGATAAAACACGGGGGAACAGCAGAGTCCCGAGAAGGAGAGATTATAGGTATACAATGAATTTGATCAGTTAGCCGTCTAAGTCTTATAAGTAAGACAGGCTCCAAGGAATAAAAGATGCAAGTTCAAATCTCCATGGAAACTCTATCTCTGTTTTCGATCTCTACTGCTTTTGTGAACTCGATCAGATATTAACAATAAAAAGTTAGAAGAAGAGACGAAATATTGACTACTAAGAAAAAAGGTATATTTTTGCTAGCGTCCAAGAAATTTTGTGATAGAATCACTGACGCAGGAAGTAGAAGAAAGAAGCGGAGAAAGAAAGGATGAAAGAAGGATGGGTGAAAAGGAAGAAAGAAAGAAAAGGTGGAAGAAGGAAGGTTTGAAAGAAGGAAAGAAAGAACAAAAGAAAGGATGAAAGTAGAAAAAGAAAAAGAATTGCATCTGGATTCAGAATGCCAACTTACCCCACTTAATTGTTTGACTTTCGGACTCAACCCCTTTTCAGCATTTGCTACGCACCTACATATATTTGTCAGTCAGACGAGGGTGGTTGGTGGTCAAGCACATGACGGCGTATTAAAGCAGATGAGCAACGATTATATGGTCAAGCAGCAATATTGGCTTGTCTGGCCGAAGAACGACCGATCACTCAGCCGAAAAGCCGTTTATGGCTTCGAATGGCGTCACAAGTTGCGACAAGTCCATTAACGGCAGACTGAAATGTCTTTCTCTACTTGATAAATACTGGTCATAGATTGGAATTTTGAAATCCTGTCGTGAGACTGGTCATCTTTTGAGCTGATAAGATGCTTAAGAACAACGCCATTTTGGCCAAGTGTGATCAATGTTTCATCATTTACTCGAAATGTTTGATTTCTCTCTTCGGCTTCCAAGAAATCAAGATCCATTCTAAAGTGTACTGATTTCAACGAGCATAATGACCGGACAAAAGAATTCGCTTGATGCATGGTTCTATCATGCCTTCTCATTGTCGAGCCCCAACGATTGTCAAACACGTAGGCTTGATTTTATAAGAATGAATTCGTCATACATTGGAATTCAAGACTTCTGAATGTAAGACATAACTAAAAGAGAGAGAGAGAGAGAGAGAGAGAGAGAGAGAGAGAGAGAAGGAGAGGAAAAGAAAGAGTGATGTCATGACGTCATGTCATGTCAACTTCCGTTTTCCAGGTATTGAAAAATTGGAAACGAAGTTCCATTTCAAAATAATCATGCATGAATTCTCTAAGATGAGCCTCATGGCCTAGATGATTGCATATTTCCCGTTAGTGCAAGTCGTCAGTAAAAGAAAAAGCCAGGATTTCAAATATCTTTGCAAGTTTGGCCTGACCCTCTCAATCGAAAAGTAGTGCAATGAAATGTCATTGCCCCACTCCAAATTAGCCTACTGCAAGATTGAGCTAGGCTTGGTATACATCACTAAATCGACCCCTTTAGCTAAAAAAAAAAAAAAAAAATACCCCCCAATGTTCAAAGTATGAGCTGGAAATATATCTATCTATCCATTTGTCGATCTATCTATGCTCTTGCGCGTGTCTTTTAAGATACATGTCTAGAAAATTTCAGTTGGCGCCAGTGGTAAATATCACTTCATCGATTCCTCTTGAAAAAAATCTCAAAATGAAAAAAGTATGAGCGTGGAAAAAACATTCATTCCTCCTGAGGCTCGGATTGCTATCAATATTTGCTTGCAATATTCAAAACAATGCAGCCTTTTTGATACTTTCAGAATAGCATTTTTAACCGCAAATTTACTGGTGAATTCATTTGACGCATCATGACGAAGAAAAATGAATCGAAAATTACAAAGTACATGTGGAAGCCGTGACCCAGTGAACTGCCATCATCTTGCATATAACAGCACTGTTAGAAGGAGATGAAAGACGGGATTCTGAACCGTCAACACATTAAACAAAAGGAGTGGGGAAAAATCCTGAAAAGAAAACGAACATTTTTAAAATACTGGCAAATAAAGACGAAATGACCCTATAAAACAAAATGGCGGCTGGACACCTCATATTGCCAGGTATTATTGATTGGCACATGCTCACTGCTTTCCCCCATTTACTTCCGGTAGAAGAGAATTACAAGAAAAAAGCAATTCTCATTTCTCTATTGTGAAGATGAAAAAATGCATTGAAGCTAATTTAATGAATGTAAACTGCTGAAACGTGAATAACAAGTAATAAATCAACAATTGCGAAATCACTGGCAGTTCAGCATGAATATAATTAGAAAGAAATGTTTTTGATATTATTGTTATCATTATTATCATTATTATTATTATCATTATTATTATTGTTATTGATGCTGATATGTAATAAACTTATCTCTGTACGACACAAGATCAAATGGCCTAGGGTTTGGAAATCATATGCGCATATTGTATTGCACCGATTTTCTGATTAGAAAGGGTTAGCCTATCTTTAAGATCAACTGGGCTTGGCTTAGCTTTGCTTTTCTCCCACAATCTGAATGCAATGATAAGTGCCAATGGGCCACTTGTTCTTATCCATGATTTGAATCACCAAATGACGACTGAAAAATTGCGGTGCGTGGGTTACGACAAAAAGGAAATTGAAATCAAGATGAAAGAAATATTAGTGGATATATTAATAACTATTTTTAGCTCAACTTTTGGAAAGGTATTCGCCATTTCCAGCGTTTAGTTCCATCGCCAGTTATCTTGAGAAAAAAATCACGTTACTGACATTGTAATATAGTTGTCAGAGAAGAGAGTTCACGAGTGAGAAGTAAAGAAAACCAGACTCCCACAAATATCTTACCAGTGCAGGCAATAACAGCAAAAGCTGTTATACCTATTATCAGTAATGATGATAGTGAGAAAGGGATACTTTACAAGGGCAACTTTTCTTGTCTACTGTAGATAGACAAGGAAAATCGTTCTCGAAAAAGACATTCACCAAAGTTGTAATAGTTTGCCACTGGGCAATAGTAGTTGGACATTCAGTGATTATCTAACTTAACAATAGTTATCAAAGAAGGTTAGCCAATCATCACTCTGCTCTATGCCTTTTTAAATATTTTTACTCTCGTTTTCGGAAACAGCAACAACTATCTCACCACAACAGCAAAAAATTCAAAGTATAATTCAGTAAATTTTCATTTTACATGAACAGAATTCTACCGTGCCTTTCGCATGCAGAATATCGAAGACGGGTTACGAACTAAAATACAAGTTTACAATTCTTCTTTCAAATAACAGATTTATGATTGCAGTTTTTCTATCACGAGGGACTTTTGCTGTACCGTCTTGCACTGTGAGAAGTGAGAATGGAAGGCCTGTTTGAACATTTTTCTCTCAAATAACTGAGGATCAGAGGTTATTTTTATGACGCCACCTCTAGTAATTACTTTTTCCTGATCTAACCCTGGATTATTGGATATAAAAAAGGTACCACGAAGGGAAAGTTGTCCCGACTCTGAAGTTTCACTCTTTCGATCATTAGATGTTGAAACAGCGACCAAATAAAACAATTAAACAATTTTATTCATTCAAAGCAAGAATATGATCCATGCATTTACCTCTATTTTTCTTCAATTTCTTTTTTTATGATATTATAATGATTAAGGAACAGAACGGAAAAGTGTTTACATTGTGATAAGTTGAATCCCCGACAGAGTTAAATCAATTAAATTTTTTTTAATGCGATCAATCAAATTAGGGTCAATCAGTGCTAAATTTAAACACTGTAATATAGATAGAAGTGATTCATTGTTTAGCAAATTTCTCGGATTTTATTGTTGAAATACATTGTTGATTATCGGTCGGTGAAGGCTTTTGTTGACAATTTATTTAATAAACGTTGACCGACTGCCAATCCCTGGTAGTTACCCACGACACGTGCCTATACTGTTTATACGGCGACTACTAATTCATTGAGTATTTAAATCAATTATAACCGAAGCGTCGACTCGTTCCAATAACCCTGAAGGTATGTTGTTCACAATAGCATAGTGTGCTTTATTCATGTGGAAATTAACGGAAGTCTTTGATACTAAACAAAGAAGTAACATCACCGCGAAAACAACTAACACAAAGTCAGCTGCAACGAATACCAATAAATACGGTAATAGTTATAACGAGCCGACAGAAATGCTGACCTAATAATATCAATTCTACTACAGCTGCTTCGTCAACAATGAGACTAATAACAGGAAAGCAAACTGACACAAATTATTGTTACCTATGCGTGCGTGTCCCTCCACTTCATATATATATATATATATATATATATATATATATATATATGTATGTATATATATATATCAAACCCCTTAAATTTTGCCCAAAACTATTGCAGACACCTGCAAAGACATCATCAACCTGGAACAGAAACTATAGCTACACACAGACACAGAAGAATACAGAGAAATCCAGGACATCATCAATATAGACGAAAGAAAAAACCCCAACTTGACCTCATCGAAACTAAGAAATACAAAAAGCTAAAACACAACACTACACACTGAACTGAAAATCTGCAAAGCTCAAAAACATCAAATTACCTCCATTCTGAATCCACCCACCCTTAATACCTGGAAAAAAAGCGTATCATCCTCACAAGCACATAGGATAAGGAGAATTTGCTGTACAGAAAAGGAACTCAACAGACACAAGCATAAACTACTACAACATTTCACTATACGAGGATATTCATTAGATAATACAAATAACCAAATAAAAAAGCTAACCACAATACCCAGAAATACAATTTTTATGCTCTCTAACAATAACAAACCTGACTGCATACACCTTATAACCACTTTCAATAACACACTCTCACCCTTAGCACATATTATCAATAAGAGGTGGGATATCCTCACCCTTAAAACAGATGTCAAAGAAATATTCATAGAACCATGTACAATCGCCAACTGCAGACCCTAAAACATCAAAAACATGATCATCAGCAACAATATAATAAACAATAAAGTCTCACATATCAGCATCCTTTAAACCACTAAATTCTGTCCACCGTGCGATAAGAGAAATAGTCTATGTTGCAGCCACCTCAGGTACACCAACACCTACACTAGCTCTACCACAAACGAACGTTTCTACATATACCATAGCACTAAATGTCTTAGCAAAACTACTATATACCTCCTTAAATTTAAGATATGCAATTTACAATGAATAGGAAAGTCCAAGTGGCAATTCAACTTTAGACTTGATAACTAGGGACACAGAATCAAATCACAAAACCATCCCAGCCCACTTCTCGTAGAACTACACTTTTGTACCTCCGGACACAATTTCGCCACAGATGCTAGATTCACAATCATTAAAAAATCTGAAAAAAATATACCCATTGACATTACTAAAAATCTAGAGAGACGTATGTGGATCAACAAACTTAAAACTCTCCCTCCTATGGCGGTTAACACCAAACTTAACAACCCTAAACACACAGATCTCAAAATTATAATCGACTTCACATCCACACTCCCGCTCAGGTATATCTCATATTGGGAACCCCACCGTGAATAAGACCCATACCAACTAAAAACTTTGTATGGTATTTCATGAGTACAAATCAGAGCCAAAAAATTTTCAATGACCTGTAAAGATAAGACAAATGAATCTCCTTGACCTCATCATCCCACCATCCTTAATATCCTTAACCAACCCATACGATCCATTACTAAACCTGACACCCTATGGCCTCTCTAAGACCCACTACAGCTGCTAATACCCCATCTTGCCACGGACAAACACTGACCCCATCACAGACTGAACCAAGTCCCACACACCAGAATGACCCTAAAAAATTGGATTCAAACTTTTGCTTCCAAAGTAAAGCATCAAATGGTAAATTCATTTTCCACAGAAAACTTATAATCAATGAATGGCACACACACACACACATACACACATACACGTATACACACACACACACACACTACTAAGGATGGTAAAACCTCCCGAAACATGTTTAGCTCACCGTTCGATACATTCATGGATTGATTAACAATTTTTCCATACACTTTTACTCCTGAGTCTGTCTCACTTCCTATTGTTCATTATATATACATATATATATATATATATATATATATATATATATATATATATATATATATATATATATATATATATGAAAATTGTTTGTACATAGGAATAGAAAAACTGAGATTTGGTGAATGACCCTATATCATCAGTGAGATAGAAACAAACAAAAACATTGTCGCCTATGTGCGTAGGCACACACACTAATACACACACACACACACACACACACATATATATATATATATATATATATATATATGAAAATTGTTTGTACATAGGAATAGAAAAACTGAGATTTGGTGAATGACCCTATATCATCAGTGAGATAGAAACAAACAAAAACATTGTCGCCTATGTGCGTAGGCACACACACTAATACACACACACACACACACACACACACACATATATATATATATATATATGAAAGCATTTTTTAATATGTTTTATATATGTATATATATATATATATATATAAGCATTTTTTAATGTATGCTTTATATATATATATATATATATATATATATATATATATATATATATATATATATATACATTTGTATACATATATAGATAGATGCATTTATACATTCTCCATGTCAGTGATGGTGTAAGGGTCGTCCCCTACGAAACGCCTGTGAATAAATACCATCTATTCACCAAATCCATGTTTCCTCTCTGTCTATGAAAAAGTTTCTTAGATTACGTCGGATATAACCAACCCATTCAATAATCATGAGTATCTTTGCAATGCTGACTCTGAATTTCCAAGATTAAATGTTGTTACTATTATGAGAAAACAAAAACAAACTAAAAACAAAAAATGCAAGAAAACAAGACAAGTCAACTGGCCGGAAAGAAATATATCTGTAATAACACTTCGTCTGGGATTTTCAGACAAAGATTAACAGTTTGCAACGAACCTGGCTTCATACACAAAATATAGACGGGTTAGTTCCAAATGAAACTAGCATCAATGCCCGGTCACCTCATATACGTCTGCAGGTGAAGAGAACTGAATACAACCCAGCTACTATATATACCAGGAGGGTAAGAACAATTGAGGAAAATGTAGAGAAAGTCTTAGCGTGAAGATATATGATAATCGAAAAATAAACAAATATAAAGGAAGACGAGGGAAAAATCAATGTATAATAGCAGTAATGCACTCGTAAGATAAATATTGTCTCAAAGTAACACCTTCTTGGCAGATGCATATAAATCATTTTTTTCCCATTTGTTTTTTTTTTCTTTCGAAAAGGAATTTTGAGCATTTCAAGCATTTTAGATTTCAAAAGAAGGAAAATTTTTAGAATTTATCGATCTTTTAATAATTTGAGTCGGAGTGAATCTATATTTTTTCTACTTATCACTTTCCTGAAATACAATGAATTATTGATAACACCTTCTTTTACTATTGGCTGGATTGAAAAGAACGAATTTACGTTGGTTAATGAAAAAAATAAAGAGGAGAAGGATATAATACGGAGAGGTAAGACCAAAGAAAGGGGATGAAGGAAGATTATAGTGGTAGATAGAAAAGAAATGAATGAAGAGAGAGAGAGAGAGAGAAAGAGAGAGAGAAAGAAAGAAAGAAAGAAAGAAAGAAAGAAAAAGAGAGATAGAGAGAGAAAATAGAAAAGAAAAAGAAAACAAAATGGTTGAAAAATAGCTGTTAGGTCTCCATTTTCTTCGAGGACGCTACTTATTCGAATTTTTCCCAATATTAAAAGATTTGAGCTCAGTAATTATTCGTATCCTTCTTGCATTGAGAGCTCCAGGCACACAAGTTATTCGTATTCTGCCTGCATTAAAAGCTTCAAGTACACTATCCGTACTCTTCCTGTACAGAAAGTTTCGAGTACAGAGTTTATTTGTATTCTCCTTGTATTGAAAGCTTCGAGCACACTTTTTATTTTCATTCTTCCCGTATTGGGAGTTTCGAACACACTGGTTATTCTAATTCCCCTGTATTGAAACCTTTGAGCCCACTTTTTATCTCTATTCTCCCTGTATTGAAAGCTTTGGGCACATTAGTTATTTGTATTTTCACCTGTATTGAAAGCTTTGGACACATTACTTATTTGTATCTTCCCCTGTATTGAAAGCTTCGAGCACACTAGTTATTTGCATTCTCCTTGTATTGAAAAGTTTGTTATTAGTTTTGAAGTGTCTTCCTATCGAGAATTGTCCATATGACTGCTATTGTGTATCACCTTCCATCTTTTCTTGAATCTTTTTGATGGTTTTATTTAGTTTGGTCGCTTCAAACTTTTCTCTTGTTGCTGTAGGTGGCTCGTGATGACTACGTTTATCCATGAGATTAATGTTTTCTTCTGAGAATTTACGGATCATTTGTTTGCATTTCGGTTTAAACATATTGGCAACTTCAATCAGAGCAGTTGCCATTTTGTGGTTGAACTCGTTGACGATCTTACAGTCGTTCTCTCTTGGTTCAGCAAAGAGAAAGAATAACTCAGAAGAAAAAAGATAATATTAAAGTGACTAAGAAGATGACCTGAATGATATATGTACGTATCTTCGTTCTATGTTTATACCCGCATCAACAGTTAGATGCACACGGGCAATTGATTGATTAAGACTCAGTCTCGGCTTTCCAGGCTAGTCAAAGTTTTGTTCTACTTACGGTACCTGGTGCGCCCCAATAGTCACTTATCTAGGTATTGACCAGACTCGACATCACTCATCTTCAGAGACCAAGTGTGTCTAACGTAATTTGGCTGTGAAGCCTTAACCCCTGGAGTAAGGGTCCCTCATCCCATTCTATGTCCTGAGCAGTTTGCAGAGAAAAATTGAAAACATATGATAAACATTTAAAATCAAAGTCCCAAAAGGTTAAAATGGCCTTTTTCTCTTAAAAATCCGTGAGAAGATTTTTAAAGAGGATCGAGTAGAGTACTGGTGCCAATATTCAAATTTGTTAACAAAACAGTATGGCCAGGAATGCTGGAACACACAAACTCACACACATAAAAAGGGATAGAACCCTTCGCTCCCTTTGGTAGCTATGGTTGTTCAACATCGTTTCAAGTATACATACTGAAGTCCGTAAAGCATTTGGCGGGTAGGAATCAAATGGACACGTACCATCGTTCAATCAATATATATATATATATATAAAAAAAAAGATTATCTTTCAGCGTCAACACATTAAGTTTCAAAGAATAAATATTTGTATATTAAAAGATACAAATAACCGAAAAAAAAGCCATTACAGTACCCAGAGAAAAAAAAAACAAAAACTCCCACACTCTCTGACAAAAATAGATCTGACTGAATACCACTTATAACCAACTTCAACGATACACTTCCACTTTTGGCTCATATAATCAATAAGAGGTGGAATATACCCACACTGAAAACGGAACTCAAAGAAATATTCGTAGAACCACCTGTCATCGCCTACTGCAGACCCCAAAGCATCAAAGGTATGATTAGCAGCAACACTATGATGAACAATAAGGTCTCACATAACAACACCCCTGAAACAATCAAATTCCTCCAATCATGCATCAAAAGAAATAGTCTACGCTCTAACCACCTTAAGAATACAAACACTAGTTTTACCATTAACAAGATTTTCTACGCATACCATAACTCAATTCGACATTAGACTTAATAACTATAGGCACGGAATCAAATCACCCAATCATCCTAATCTACCATCAGTAAAATTACACTTCAGCATTCACGGACAGAATTTTGCCACAGACGCTAGCTTCAAAATCATTGAAAAAATAGGAAAAATCCACCTACAAATACAACAAAAATTCAAAAGGGACATGAAGATATGTGGACAAACAAATTTAGGACCCCTAATAGACTTCATAGAGTCACACGGACCTTTAAATATAAAAAAAAAAAATGTATGGTATTCCATTTGTACAACTCAAACCTATTAGACATTCCATGACCATTTAAGGATACCAAATGTGAAATTCTTTGACCTTATTACCCCATCAACTCCTAATAACCTTGACAGCCTATGGTCCTTCAAGACCTGCTACCGCAGCTACAAAAACATCGCGGAACAGACTAACACAGACTTCACCACAGACTGAACAAAATCCCTCGGACCATGATGACCCAAAAGGAATCCTCTTTCATAATTCCTATTTTTGCCTCCGAAGCAAAACATCTGATGTCCATTTTTTTTTCGGAAGCCTTTTGACCCCATGCTCCTGAAAATGGGACCCCCCTGAAAGATGTATAGAAATTTTCAACCAAAGCAGTCACCCAAAATGTCAAATTAGGTTTCGTCGGTTTTTTAGCTGGTCTGGATTGCTAGCTATGTATATATATATCAGCATATTGCACGTACAGATTGCATCATTAGTGCGAAAGGGCTGATAATCTAAACATTTACTCCTTACGTTTTGAAAAGCGTTTTTTTTTCTGACCCACCCACCCCTAAATATGGTTTTAGTGGATGATCAATTTATAATGTAATGTTTTGCTAAATTCGTTCCGGGGTTTGTATCCGGAGCATTCATGATTATTCATTGAAAATTTGTAAACTTTGTAATGATCACTATCCAACAAAAGGTGCGAGAAGTTACTTATTCATTGTCAACTTTTTTTTCTAAGTTTTAATTGATCTCCTCCTTGTTGCCAAAAACCCTCAGTCAGGTGACAGTTTTTATCGAGTGAATAACCAAACAAACAAATATATATATATATATATATATATATATATATACATATATATATATATTATTAAGAAATGGATATATGATCCGACCAAATGATTGTAAATTGCATTATATCATATAGAATGTACCATTTGACTTGGACAACGTAGATAGAATAGACAATTGAAGAAAAATTGTGGTGCTGCAGGAATTGTTTATTCTATTTACGTTGTCTGGGCCAATGGTACATTCTGCGTGTAATAACAGTTGATCATTTCAAATAGGAGTTTCTTTATGATATAACGTAATCTATAATCATACCTACGTATAAATGTACACACACATATGCAAACATACATTTGCACGTATGAATGCACAGAAATATATGAATATATATACGAACACGCACATTTTCATATATATATATATATATATATATATATATATATATATATATATATATATATACATACATATATATTTGTATGTATATATATATATATATATATATATATATGCATGCATATACATATGTAAACTTTATATATATATATATATATATATATATATATATACATATATATATATATATATATATATATATATATATATATATATATATATATATATATATATATTTCGCGCTATAAACGCGTACATACACGTATAAGCATACTTAAACGCATATATTTACACAAATGCATATATCAGTTTATTATTGCTTAGGTTATTATTGCTTATCTATCATTGATAAATTCCGTAAAAAAAAAGAATTAGATTATGCACTGTTGGTAAGCACTTAGAAAATGGAACGTTTTTGCAGTATCTAATCTTCACTAATAGTGCTTCTCTTTCGAGATTCTCAGATCCAGTATTTCTGATAGAATTTCACTTAAAAATAATACTTTTGATTAGCGATCTTAATCTGTTTTTGTTGCTTTGGTATCAAACATTTTTCTGTCCATTAATCATTCAACCATCGAAATCGAAATAAAGAAGTAGTTTCCAACGTGTTATCACACTGTAGTACACTGGTTAGGATATGAGTATCCTTGACCGAATGACGAAATGATAGAAAATTATATGATACAAAAGCAATAACTAAGGTAGTAATTTAGGTTTTCATTGTGTGCTCTACACTTGCAGCCTTGTGCCAATCTAAAGTAAGCTCGGCCCCACTATGGAGCAATGCTTAGCAAACATAATCACTGTAGTAGGTCGGATCTTGATAGGAAGTTCAACGCGCACAACCTTGTTCGTTTCAAACTTCCTAAATACGTATACCAGTTTGGAAATTTAGAGAATTGTTTATTTGCCACGTGTTAGTGTCTGGGCCACACCATGATTTGTAATGCTGACTCCAAACCCCCTTTATATATATATATATATATGTGTGTGTGTGTGTGTGTGTGTGTGTGAATTTAATAGACAAAATATATTCGTTTCCATAGCTGGTTTCGAGTGACTGGTTTCTCTCGTTGTCATACGTGATATGGAAAAATACAAAATTTTCGAATAACAAGGTTCGGGAACGAGATGGGGAGACGATGTGTGATTATTATTTGTATTGTTCTAAATTCTAATCCTATACTGGCACAAAGAGACGTTTTTTCGTGTCGAAGTTCAAATCACTTGTGAAGTGAAAATGACACTGCGTGTGTATATGTAGCTGAGTCAGGTAACTGTTTTATTGAGAAAACTATACGTGAGTATGCAGCGTATGTGAGAGTGTGATATTGTTGTGTTGTTGAGAGGGAACGTGAATCTACATTAGTATTTGCTGCGTGAATATGTGTCAGTAATCCAAGATTTATACATTCATATTGCGCCGGGTGTTAGCATTATTGTCGCATAAACCATCCTCTGAAGCTTTTAAACCTTTAAAACTTTTCCCTTGGTCCATTGGTATGCGTGCCAAATTGGGTATTTTACATAGCACGACGGATAAACACACGCATACAGAGTGTGATTAATATATATTAATATATTATAATTATAAATTGCACCATCCACAGACAGCTGTTTCGTTGTATTACAACTCTTCAGTGTGGCTATAGACAATCCAACATCTAGTACCTTCGCTTCAGATCCAGAGGCAGACATTTCACCTCTGCCCTACGCTGTATTACCGAACTAAGCATGTATTTATTAATTTACGAATAATTTCCCGTCTACGAAAGTGCTCTATTTCAGAGTTGGAAGAGCATTGCATAAAGCAGTGATAGACGGGTACCCCACTTAACAATGCTCTCTCTCTCTTTCTTTTTCTCTCTCTCTATATATATTCATATATATATATATATATATATATATATATATATACATGCATATATATATATATATATATATATATATATATACATGCATATATATATATATATATATATATATACATATATATACTTAAGATTACGGAGAGAAAACACCCAACGCATCTTCCATGGTTTATCAATCTATCAGTAGTTGGGGATTATTTTTAGTTTCAATCTAATTACTTTAAACATGACGTTAGGTCACAGTATCTGACAAAAAAACTAAGATAGATTTTATTACTTGGATTTTACTCATGGAAATCTTCACGATAATCACAAACTTATTGCACTCAAAATTTTCCACGTTTGGAAAAAAGCGTTATTTTGTCATTCTCATGACGTAATACTTTAATTCTTATGAATGAATTTGAATAACTCGTAGAAGATAAAGTTGATATTATGATGCATCCATTTTCAATTAAAACTTCAAATATATATATGTATATATATATATATATATATATATATATATATATATATATATATAAAGCATATGAAGCAACTTTCCCTCGATGACATATTTAAAAAGATAACCAAGAATAAAACTTCATTTTACTAAACTATTTTTTCTTAACCACATCCCTATCATGATGCAACTATCATTAGTGACACAACTAGTAATCCAGATAGTAGTCTTTTTACAGATCTTCCTATAAGTTTATTGCGCAAGAAAGAATCTTACAATACGTTGCGTAGAGAGTGGTATTCTAAATTCTTTGCTAGTACACCACTGTATTTGTTTGAGTAATATATAACTAATCAATATGTCATTTATATAATTATATCGTATTTACTCTTTTATTTTACATTCGATATTATTCATGCTCTAAAATTACAGGATATGCATTACTTTATCAGAGGTGTGTGTGTGTTTCTGAGTGTGTTAGTGTGATTAGACGTTGTTAATGTTTATAATGCGTACATGGCTGTTATAGGAGAGTGGTTCCCCCAAATGCTTATCTACCAACCCTCTACTTCATCAACCATCATAGAATGCCAGTGATAAGCCTTTTCGTCAGTGTAGCTGGCGATTAGGAAGAGCATAGAAAAAATGGATTCAGGCCTTTCCCAAGAGTTCTAGTACAAATTGAACATGACCTCACTCGGAATTCGAACCCGGTTCTGCTATTCTGTTCTGCATCTTCAACGATTGTGATAACCCTAACAGATATACATAGCTTGCATGGGGACTGAGGTATTAGCGTGTTTTCCGCAACGACCGTGGTCAGGGGTCGAGTCGACTTGAAGGCAAGGATTTTGAATGCTGCTTTTTAAGTTCTGCAAACCTTGATGCAGCATAATTAAGCTGTCAATCGTTTTTTCCCATCCACTCAAATACCAAAGAAAACTATATAGATCTGCCTCTAGATACAACCAAAAGCGATGCATATCAAATTAGCCCGGTAAGTCATTAGCTAAAGATACGAGAATGATCTTCAAATATACACCATTGTCACGGCTCTGTGCCAGACTAAGGTAAACTCAGCATATCTATCTAAAATGACCGACGTATATCTATTTTATAAGATGTACATTTGATAGGACATCTGTTATTTAATGTTGTTCTGTATTTCGCTGAGATTCCTAAAAAAATCAAATAACATCTTTACTAGATCGGAAACAAACGTATCTTTAATAGACAAAGCAAGACAATGTCTCTATTATTTAATGGAAACAACCAAAGTGAATAACACCCTCTCACGATAAGTTTTTCCAAAATTGTAATTGTCTACATGCAATACAAGATGGACATTTTTCTATGATAAAAAAAAGCCATTTACCTATAATTGGAGACTAGAGGAGAAAAAAGACCAATTAAAATGGAAAAGACAAAGAACCAGAATAATGCCACTCCTGTCTGCCATAATGAAAAATGGCGTCTGTTTAAGGCGGAAGTTAAGCGCAAAGTTTCCGAACTAAGTGAGCAACTCTTTTTTTAACTTCTTTGTTGAGAGAATAATAAAGTGTTTTCTACGACACGCCCCTCTCTTCCGTCCAAATAAGCTCTACTAGAGGAAATCCTCCTGCAAAAATTGTCCGAGAAATCGCTGCAATTTTTTTTTTTTACTTCCGCTAACTAAGTTGAAGAGGTATTTATATATTCGATCCTGTCTTTCTGTTTACCTTTCCGTCGATCTGTCCGTCTGCACACACGATGTATCTGAACACATTGAATTTCAATGGAAGTTTCGAGGAGGGTAGGTGATGGGGGAAGGAAGAAGTGATTAAATGTTGGGGCGGATATACTCATGACTGTCCACACGACATTTCGAAAAATTCTTGGAGAATTTTGATGAAAAAATAGTATAGTGGAAGGATGGGCAATAGGCTACAAACTATTTTTTTGGGGGGGGGGGTCAACACAAAGTTATGTCTCTTCCATCATGATTATATGTTTATACCACCCAATATAACCAAAGGTTCATGTTTGTCCATGCTATATCTCAAAAGTGATTAAATCTCTGGGCAGAGCGAAATTATTTCCCGAGGCAATGGCGATATATGCGCTCTCTGAGTGCTTTTTAGTGATATATATATATATATATATATATATATATATATATATATATATATATATATATATACGAGAAGCACTCTGCATTTCAGTTTCAGTACATCTTCCTAATCCGTGGCTTTATGAGTCACAAGGAGCTTGGAACTATTTTCATCCATTATTTGGAAACAGTTCTTTTTTTTTCATTCTGATTAGGACCAAACTTGAAAGCACACATCTTTTATCAAGCTTAGATATACCAAAAATAACCCCCCGACTCAATATGATCTCAACTGCTGATTTTGTAGGGACCTTGTTAGCGAGGCCTTTCTTTACTAGAAGATTTCTTACTGTGACCTTATACAGTAAAATCGAATTTTAATTGTACCCTGAGATGATCTCTAATCAATACATTTTTTGTTTATCGTCGTATATTAAAGAAAAAACCCAAAAGATTATTGACATCGATGCATGTAATAATCAACTTGAAGTTGCATGTGTTCAAAAAATCAACTGAAGAAACAATTGACTGTGTCTATAAGGATACAAAGGGTGATTCAACTACATACACACACACACAATCGTGCACGCACGCTACACGCACACATACACACAATGAATGCCCATTTAATAGCACAAAACGAAAACCCTTTGAATCCCCGATAAGCTTTGTTCGCACAGCTTCTTATTTGTTCGAATAAATGGATCCATTTCTAGCTCGGTAGTTTTTTTCATGATTTAAAATACTTAACGTCAGTGATCATACGAGATTCTCTCACGTGACATTCTTGAAACGAAATGATACGGCTTTGACGAAGTCGAAAGTTGAAACATGCAAGTATGATAAACTTGATTTAAATATCACTATTTTCCGTACAGTCCACTAAACAATATTGTTGGGCATCCCATTTACAAGCAGACTCTATTGGAGGTAAATTACTTCATTCGTGAGAATCTGAAATTGCTTACGACGCAAAGGAGTCAAGCAGTGGTTGGTCATCTTTTGGGGATTTTGGGTCGAAATAATCATTTGAATATTTTTTTGACTATCAACTCGACGAAAATATTTCTAATATCCCTCAGTATGTGAACTGATGACGTCAGCAGTAGGTTTGAAAAACGACAATAACGGATTTGATAATTGCATTGGCTATATTACGCAATATATCAATTTTTATATGTTTTGTATCCATGTGTTATACATTATGGTAAAGCTTTAACAAAAACAACAAAATACATACATTATGATACTATCCTAAGCCAAAATAACTAGGTATAAGTATTATATGTTGACGGGAAGTGATGCCTAATCAGAACGGTAAGGGAGCTATGGTAAGATAACTATTTCGTTTTTAAATCTCAAAATTTCACTTATAGTACTTTTAAGATTGAGGTTTGAGTAAAAAAAAACAAAACCTTTGATCATCTTTGACCAATAAGTTTTTTGTAAATGAACAATGAAGACGAACAAAAACAATCTGCAAATAAGATATTTAGTGAAAATTTCCATACTAAGAACTTAAGTTTTTGAAGACGGAAAAAATTTATTTAACAATAAAAGAAAACATTTTTCAATAATATCTTTAGTACTAAAACCTTCTTTCCAATATATATATATATATATATATATATATATATATATATATATATATATATATATATATATATATTGAGAAATCTGTTAAATTGAAAATCAAAAGACTTGAGACTGATTAGTACATCTCAAATTCTTTATTGGTAGGCAACATATGGTCCGAAATTTGGACTTCTCCAGAGCCTATGGTCAAGAATGTCGTGAAGAAACGACTGTAATTCTTTATCAAGCAATGCTTGGATGTGATTTGTTCATCATAAGCTCTGGAGAAGCCCAGAATTCGAACGAAACGTTAGTTACCAATATATAATCAGCCTCAAGCCTTTTCCTTTCCAAATTGTCAACTTTCTTTACATCATCTTGTCGGATCTATATCCATTTTTCTAACACACACACACACACACACACACACACACACACATATATATATATATATATATATATATATATATATATATATATATATATATGGATGTGAGTGTTTGTGTGCAAATGTTCCAAGCACTCTTTATTAAAAACTAGAGATTGATATTCCACTGAAAGAAAAAACAACACACACACACACTCACACGTACGTATATAAGTGTGTGTGTATCTTACCCTCCTTCTAGAATTATATTGAAACTTTATAATATATATATATTTTCATAAACCTTCAAGAATACAGAAATATGACATTGTCATTATAAATATTGATATTATATAAATACATATATTTTTATTAATATTTATGCGCATAATCTATTTCATATGCATATATTCTTGTTTTTGTTTGAATCTTAAAATATACACATATATGCACGTACTTATATGTTAAAGTTATCCATACATAAAAGTATATGATACAGCTACTTGTATATTCATGCATTGCTTTATCTTATAGGTAAAAAACAGTTACATACTCACGGGAAAAAAACGAACACACATACACACACATATACATGTGTATGTAGGTAGATGGATTGGTAGGTAGGTGTAGGTAATAGAAATTGATAGTTTTTCGGAAATAGTTGCATTGTTATAGAAAACATTACAGATGTCGCCCAATAATGAGAAGAGCCGATCCCTTGCTTGATCTCCTATTCAATTTCCCAGCCAGCTACTCAGACAGTTTTACATCGATACATAAACTCTTGTATTGTGTCTCCAAACTGATTTATTTTCTCGTCTCATCGTTCCAGGGCGCCAGAGACCAGTCGAAGCCATTCACTTCATATTGAACATTTGCCGAGATCGGTTGGGGGGAAATAACTGCAATGCTGGGGCAAACACAAGTAAATAAAAATAAAATGGTTAGAAATTTATCATTGCTCAATAATATTCAGCCATTTTTTTTTCTATTTGTCTTTGTTGTTCGTTACTTCCGGCCTAGGTGGTTTCAAGGTCTCTTAGGAGAATAACTGAAATGAATGTGAGAGGAAGCTATTCCTTTCTTTACTATTTCCTTGATTGACTTTTATATCTTTTCTTATCGGGGTTTCTTTTCCTTTCATAATCTAAGTGTTTTTAATTGTTGACTTGTTTATTTCCTTTGATAATCTAATCGGAAGGTGCCGTGGAGTCATCAGGGTGAGTTCAAATTTTGAGTGTGAAGCTTGGTGAATCCAATCTTTCAAAACTATCACCATACCCTAATGAATATCTTGTCATTGTCATGCCACGATGAAGTAAAGTACAGACAAGTCTATGATTTACCTTTATGAATAGTACCGTGTAATTCAGTATACCTGTTTCTCTTTGGAGGTTGGTCTATTTTGGTATGAAGATCACCACGATTCACATCATCATTGTGCTCTTCTTTACTATCATTATTTTAACTATCATTACCATCATCATCATCTTTGTCTTTGTCTGTAGCATCCCCATATCATCATCATCGTCGTCATCATTTTTACTTACATAACCAACAATATCTATTTCATAACTTTGACTTCCCAGTAATGGGAAATTGCCTCAAGTGGTTGAAACATTATTCTCTCTCCCAAAACTGTGCTTAACCCCTCGAAAATCACTGGGATAGGTTTTTAACAATATTTCCAAAATTTTGTAGCAAAAAGAATAATAATAATAAAAAAAATTTCCCTCGGCCAAAATCTAATGTTTACAATATTTGAGGACAGAAGCCTCAAAAAATATTGCTAATTGTAACTACTTTTTCCATTGACTCGGCTGTAACCTACGAATAATGATGTACGTCTGGCAGTGTTTAAATTTTAACTACATTTGAAAAAAATACGGAAGCCAAAGAAGAAAAATTCATTCGCCTTTCCTCTTCTACTAAGAACACAATTTGTGAATTTTTGCTAGAAAAACGCTTCAGTAAAATATATAAATTGATGAGCGTATAAAAATGATTAAGATATACTTAAAATGCATCTCATAATAAAGTTGTGCCAAATTAACATACAATGAAAATTTTCTAATCGATCTCTCATGGAAGTCTTCGCGTAATTCCACCTAGTTTTAAACGTGTGATAGTGGTTTCTGAACAATTCATGTCTGGCTTTTCAATATCTACAAATTATTCCCAAATACCCTCGTCAAATGAATGCTGGTGTCCTTCAGTCAAGTCCAAGGGGACGCCTTTAACAGGCTTCCTGGTTGGTTCCAAGATTCTCAAGGGAACTAAAGTCAGTTGAAGTTCCTGACCATCCATCAAATGCATACAAAATGGTCGATTTTTTTTATATCCTTTGTATCTTACATATAGGAAGCAACTTAACAGTTCAGGGAATTTATCTGTAAATGACTTACTTCACCATCAATTCCTTCAAAGTAGTCCACTTGAGCTTAAGTAAAACGATTTCAAAAAGGTACTACTTGTAGAGAATAGAATTAAAGTCTGTACTACATTTCTATAGTGCTGGCTGTGAGATTTCCTCGAACATTTGGTTAGCAATTTGAGTTTGTAAATTTATGACTAAGTATTAAAATACTTTAAAAATTACGATGCTTATTCAGACATTACATTTTGATCATTGACACTGGGTTTTTGGAACGATGTAAATAGATGTTATATGAGTGAAACAATCCTAATCTCTTTTTTTACTGGTTATTCAAATATTGAATATCAATGACGATCTCTCCAGCGTCACTTTCACAGTTATAACACACACACACACACGCATATACACAAATACACTGGCGCAGATACACTAATACAAACACGCACAATAAGATTAAAGACTGAAACACACAGAACAGCTAACACACAGACACAAGCAAGAACAGGGACACACATAGAGATGCAGACTCAAACACAATCACCTAAACACAGACATGTTATTAGTGTTCAAGTTATGTCGTTGATATTTATATTTGGTAGAGAAAACTATTTCAGAAAAAAAAAATAAATTGTTGTCTCTTTTCTTATTGAATCCAAAGGCCTTCAAGATATTTATTCATTTCAGAAGATGATTAAAAACACGCCTACGCATTCAAGCAAGCATTACAACAATTCATTTGGTCGACTGAGATAAACAGCTAGAGAACGCTTTCTACTTTGGTGACAAATATTACAAAATTTTCTCTCCGTTACAACTGTTTCTTTTTCTCTCTTTCGTTTATATTTAAATTTGAAGTCAAGCTGATCTTGATATTTCAACGGTTGTATCATAAAAGGCTAAAGATGTGTGCATATGGGTAAATTGACCATTGATGAACATAGGATAGGTGGTGCTGACGTCTGATGACCTCTCAAGGTCAATTTAAGGTCATGTCAGTTTTGGCATTTTCAAAATGATCATTTTATAATTTCAAATCTAACAGGAACGGCTTCACCCTGAAGTTTGAAAATCTTTGACAAATATGAGTTTGCCCTCAAACAAATGATCGCTTGCAATGGCCATTGGTGACCCATGAAGGTCAATAGGTGGAAATCTAAGGCAGATTGCTGCACTTTACAGGTTGCGAATCTGTGTGCGAGGTCATATTGTCCCAGGTATGAACATAGGATAGTTCATTAAGGTGAATTCGAAGTCAAATTTTCATTTCCAAAAGGATCAATTTTGGCAATCTCAAATTAACTCCAAATTTGTGTAAAAGGGTAATTTGACCACAGTATTGCCATAAAATAGGTGGTGGTAACCTCTTATGAACTGTTACGGTTTATTTAGGGTCAGGTCAATTTGGGCATTTTCAAACCTAAAGGAGGGGGCTGTACCATACTACTTGCAACATTGTTTACATGATACTACGGTGAACATAAATGTGAAAAGGTCAGATAAATTTTGGTATTTTCCCAAAAAGTTCAATTTTGGCATTTCTGAACCATCTTAATGTTTGCAGTTCCTACCTTGGGAATATCTATGTTAGAATATACTACATGACCTTTCATAATTAATTGATTATGTGTTCCAGCTAGTATCTATCTATCCATATATATATATATATATATATATATATATGTATGTATATATATATATATATACATATATATATATATATATATATATATATATATAAAAAGTGGGTTTCACTAAATGTAAGAGATGAGTAAGGAGTAAAAGCCCACGCTGATAATAATTTGTATATTTAGTAAAAAGGGTTTGAGATGTCAGTTGTATTTCCTAATTCACACTAAAATCGTTTCCAATCAGATTATTAAGAGAAAAAATTCATGCATTGGACAAAACCTTAACCACAATCTGACAAATGTCATATAAACTCCCAACTTATAGTTTTTAAATTAACCTTGGAATTTACCAAGGTACTATAGATGAATACAGATTCTTAGTAGGAGTGCTCGAAGGTTGTTTATAAAAGAGAACTTGAAATTAGAGTTTGGCAGAGTAAATATTGTTCAAAAAAAAGTTCTTTAAGTTTTTCTTACAATATTTTTACCACACACACGCGCACACATATACATATAATATATGATTACGGGATACAATCAACACATTCAATCAATGGCAAAAATGAGTCACACGCCTTAACACTCAGTTTCGATCATATCGTGAAATCATGAAAATACTTCACCTGAAAGGAATGGAGACACGTCTGCAGAATCTGCTTCAAGTAAATACAGAAATGGGTGTTATGACATCATATACTCGTGAAATGTGAGTGAATATTTGCAGCTGTGTTTCAAGTAAATGTCTTTCTAAATGTAGAAACAAGAGACGCTGTACAATATAGAGATATAAAAATAATGATACGTTGCTCTCAGAAACATTGATTCCAATATTACTTTCTTTAAAATATACACCTATAACGAGATAGGTTTTAGAGGATTCTCAAATGGATATGAATCTATATACAACGGTGATTTCCATGTAGGTTTTATGATTCTATCCGGCGTAGCTGCCTATGGCACAAGTACACAATCCGTGAGACAAACTAACAAAATATTGTTCCATGGCATGCCGTATGTTTGGCACAAAGCCGGAATAGTGCAGAGCTCAGTGTTTAGTGTCCTGCAAGACAGGCTCGTTAAGAGTCGTTCTATGATGGGTGCAATGTGTACGTTAAGTACGTCTGGTACAAGGTCATACAAATGGGAAGATAAAGATGTTAATGGTCTGAGAAGCGAGCTTGCAAAGCTTGCTGAGCTTCGTTCTATGACAGTCTGCATGTGTAGCTATTAAGCTTAGTAAAACTCACACAAAATCACAGTAAGGAATTTATTTGTGTGATCCATACATTGAGAAAGGGTTTAACAGAATAGCTTTCTATCCATAACTCTAAACGAGGACTTCAGCGTAGAATTTGATTGAGCAAGTTCGGCACAAGGCTGCAAGGCTGCAAAGGTGAGACACCAAATCCATAAATCCAAGTCATGAGTAATGGTCTATCAGAGTAGCTAATTAAACATCGTTGTTAGGTGTCTTGTGTAAACAATGACTAAACTCGGTATGTCAGGCAAAAGGCAATAACCATCGTAATCCCAGTAATAATCAACCTCTATAGATGATAAACTTTTACTCATTAGCTTCTATGATGGCTTGATTAACATTACAATAAGATATGCGAAGACATAACGTATCTGAATCGAGGCTACAATGGCGGTACACACAGAGGGTCGGAACACTGAAAAAATGGTATGCATAACTGACGCTCTATGTATGGCTTCCTTATGCAGTTTTTATATATCTAAGTGTATTTTCATATGTAAATCAGGCTGGAAATACTGTTGTTTATGTGAGCGCAGCTGATTAGTGTCTTTTTTACTTGGCATACTACCTATTGCTAAAGCGAAGGTTTTGTCCAGGTATAGTGTTTGTGTGTTTCTAAGTACAACGAACGTGAGTTTATAAATATATACAGGATGTTTTCAATTATTATTTTTAGGGTAGTCTTTGAAGTTGAAGTTGTATGTAAGGGTGGGGGCACTTCCATGCAGTGCATATGAACTCAAATATTCGTCTCAGTATATAGTATTATTTTACATTTCTATGCACAACAACAGCAAAAACTATTGCAACAACAAGAACAAAGACAAAAGAAAAAAAAACAAAAGAAAATACCCAAATGGTGGCACTGGTGTGATGAGCGAAGGAGAGATGGAATTCAGACGGAAGACCTGAGGAGACTTACTGTCACCCAGCCTTCAGCGATGACCACTAGGCAACTGGTGTGAAACTGTAAACCACAGTATTGCTGTGGACTATGAAAGTGTGGAAAGGAGGGCTGGAGACATGAAGAGTCCTGCTGTCACTTTACCACCAGCGGTAACAATCAGACAACACTGCTGTGAAATAGCTGAGATAGTTTTCTTTGTGATTCTGATAATTTTTCGACTTTGATGAAATGACCGCTGCCAAGTTGAAAAAGTAGTCTGATGTTTTTGGACCTGCACGTGGGTAAGTGGAATTAAATTTAAAATTTAAAATTAAATTTACAACTCTCCCCATCCTGACGAGATTGAGTTGTCCTATAGTATAGAAAAGTAATGCCTTTTCATGTGAGTGGCCACTGGCCGCCCTCGTGTACGAACCTCCCCCCACCCTTGTGTATAAATTGGCACGGCACGGCAAAAATTCGTCGCCGTCGTTCTCGTCCCAGCTGCGCGAAGGAAACCACCATTTGCTAAACAGAACAGATACCGAGACTTATACTATAAGTCAAGACTTGAAAGATTTAAGGGAGACATATGATCTTGAATGCATGTAATTCCCCCCAGACAAGGCTTAGTGTTTTTAGGTCGACAATTAGGAGTTGGTTGTTATATCACCAACTAGATTTTTCTGCACAGCCGAATGGCTCCTCCTTGTGAGGTTATACCCTGGGTGGTAAGAGCTGGTGGGGCTCTGAGGTTATCACTGAACCACATCGGTCCTGAACAACCCACCAAGGTCTAGCGCTACCTTAAAGAACCAAAAACCCCAATCATGACAGTACAACCAAATTATTTTACCGCAAAAAACAGGGCACAGATTCAAGATTTGTGTGTCGTAACCGGCAGGTGTTCCCTTGGTAGCCACCTGGAGGGACCCGATCGTCATCCTGTGACTGCTGGCTAAAACTCCGGCTCGTGTACCCTTAATAGCCTTCAGGAGGGACACAGTCGTTACATAGCTACTGTTGGCCAAAACTCATATACCACTAATGACACCCAGAAAAGGTGCAGTCCTCACCAAGTGACTGCTATAAAGAACAAGAGAAAGAGATGGTCAAGAGAGGAGAATAGACTAGTTATGTATTGTTACTTTAAAAGCAAACCTTCGGTGCGATCTTATAGGGAGCGTATGCTCCAAATATGGAGGGAAAAATCTGCTGTGGAAGTATCAAGCCAACGCCTGGCTGACCAAATAAAACAAATCCAAAAGGAGAAATGGCTGTCTGAGACTGAACTACTAGAGATCCGCACTAACGTAGAGAGAGATTCAGGTGAAACACCTGTAGAATACCCACCCCCAGCACAACTAATACCAACGACAAAACTGGAAGAATTCCACACGACACCCCTACAGAAAGCCACACACCAGAGGGTAACGACGAGGCACCAACGGAAGATGAGAAAACCAAAATACAAGCTTTGGAGAGAAAACAACACTCCCCTCCCTAAGAGACAAAGACGGAAAGAAACTCGGAGAAGTGACCGAACATGTCAACTGCCTCTTACAGCACATTGAAACGAACAACCTCCTGTACGCTGGGGGGAAAATGGTAACACAAAGCTTCACAACACAAGAAAGAACCCCAAGCAATAATAGGGAAGAGAAACCTAGCTGGGAAAGAAGATTGCAAAAACAGATTTCCCAACTACAGAGAGATGAAATACTGCTTAGAAATACACCACACACAGACAGACCACAAGTAGGACTTTGAAACAAATACAAGGTAACACAAAAAGGCATCACCACTGTAGTTGAAGAGATACATCGGAAGAGATTAGCCAAAGAGGCAAGACTGAAGAAATACAGACTAAGAACGGCCCAATACGCACAAAACCGCACATTCCAAAACAACGAGAAAAAGTTCTACCAAGATTTAAACGGTGAAAGAAGACAGAACATAAAACTAGATGCCGCTGAGGCCAAGAACTATTGGAATAGCATATGGGGGCACCCAAAAAAGACACAACGTAACTCCGCAATGGTTAGGAAACATGAGAAAAGAACTAGAAGATATCGACAATGGAGAACCAATATTATTGTATGAAACCACATTGAAACATGCTCTTAGGAAAGTAGCCAACTGGAAAGCACCGGGTCCCGACAGGATCCATGGATATTGGTTCAAGAAATTCACCACAGTACACGGCAGACTCACCCACCAACTCCAAATGTGTATAAACGAAGGTGAGGCACCAGAATGGATGACCAAAGGCAGAACCACCCTCATCCAAAAAGACCCAGATAAGGGGAACATAGCAAGCAACTAATAACGTGCTTACCACTTATGTGGAAAATCCTGACCGGGCAAATAGCACAGAGAATATATATGTCAATAGAAAGAAGGGGACTACTACCAGAAGAACAGAAAGGGTGTAGGATAGGAACCAAACGGACAAACGATTTACTCTACATAGACCAGATGATCTTAAGAGAAGTGAGGAAAAGGAGAAAGAATATCGCAATGGGATGGATAGATTACAAAAAAGCGTACGATATGATTCCACGTAGCTGGATACTCGAATGCCGAAAGCGGTGGTTAGATTCATTGGAAACTCCATGGAAAACTGGAAAGTAGACTTGACAGCCGCGGGAGACAACCTAGCAGAGGTAGGGATAAAAAGGGGAATCTTCCAAGGAGACTCGTTGTCCCCAATATAATTTGTTCTAACAATGATACCGCTCAACAGAATCCTGAAAAACAGCAAAGGATACCATTTCTCTAAAACAAAAGGAAAAGTCAACCACCTAATGTACATGGATGATATAAAATTATTTGCAAAAAACAGGGGAGAGCTTGAGACTCTGTTCAACGAAGTAAAAGAATACAGTGAGGACATCGGAATGGAATTTGGAATAGAAAAATGTGCAATCATAGTAAAGCACAAAGGGAGGCTTACAATGACTGAAAGATTCGAACTCCCAAACAACAGCAAGATTAGGGCATTGACCGCACAAGACCGATACAAATACCTAGGCGTCCTTGAGTGTGACACGATAAAACGGGAAGAGATGAAGGAGAAAATAAAGAGAGAATACCTTAGAGGGATAAGGAAAATATTAGAGACCAAATTAAACAGCAGAAATCTAATAAAAGGAATGAACAACTGGGCTGTGTCAGTAGTTAGATATACAGGACCATTCCTAGGATGGACAAAGGAAGAACTCCAATCAATGGACAGGCGAACAAGGAAACTTATGACAATGCATAGAGCATTTCACCCTAGAGATGATACAGATAGACTATACTTTAAGAGAAAAGAAGGTGGCAGGGGGCTCATCAGCATTGAAGACTGTGTCCAGAGAGCTAAAGCAGTCCTAGAAAGGTATGTGCAAACGAATAGCGAAGAAATCATAAAAAGTCCGAGAGAGCGCAACAAACAATGAAGTAGAAAACAATAAAGTACGGCAAACAAGAAAAGAAAGATGGGAACAGAAAAATTGTATGGCGAGTTTAAAAGATAGATACAAGATGTAGCAGACGAGAAATCATGGACGTGGTTACGAAAGGGGAACCTTGAGAGAGAAACAGAATCGCTCATCATGGCAGCCCAAAACAAAAGCATAAGGACAAACTACATAAAAACAAAAATCGACAGAACACAGACAAACAGCAAATGTCGCATGTGCGGTGAAAGAGATGAGGCAGTAAACCACATAACTAGTGAATGTAGTCAACTCACCCAGAAGGGGTATAAGCATAGACACGATAGAGTAGCAACGATGATACACTGGGAACTAAGCAAACAAATGGGATTCAATCACGTGGAAAAGTGGTATCAGCACAAACCAGAGGCAGTCCTGGAGAATGACGACCACAAACTACTCTGGGACTTTGACATCCAAACTGACCACCACATCCGGGCAAGAAGACTAGACTTGGTAATTGTAGACAAGAGAAGGAAGACCTGCCAAATAATAGACGTGGCTGTACCTGCAGACCATAGAGGAAAGAGAGTGAAAAACGGGAAAAATACCAGGACCTAGCAATAGAATTGAGGAAGGTGTTGAACGTGAAAGCCAGGGTAGTACCGGTCATAGTGGGCGCACTAGGAACGGTCCCAAAAACGCTGAGGGTGAGACTGGAGGAGATCAGGATTAGGGGAAGGATTGAGACTGTACAGACCACAGCACTACTTGGAACAGCACGGATATTGAGGAAAGTACTAGAAATATAAGGACTGCAACGAATTGTAGCTCTGACATGATAGGTGAAAGAGAGAGGAAATGTTAGTTGAAGACCTGAGGAGACTTATTGTCACTCAACCTTCAGCGATAACAACTGGGCAACCGGTGTGAAATTGTAAAATGCAGTATTACTGCGACTAATGAGTACTAGGAGAGGAGGGCTGGAGACTTGAGGAGACTTGCTGTCACTCAAACTCCAGCGGTTACCGCCAGGCAACTGGTGTGAGATTCCAAATAATAATGATGATGATGATGATAATAATAATAATAATAATAATAATAATAATAATAATAATAATAATAACGTGTGACTGTGATGCACAGAAATATAGGGAAAATGAACTCCGTAGACCAGTGTTTCATATACGATGTCGAGGTATCCTCAGACAAAAGCATTACACGAAAAGATAGAAAAATATGTTCAGATGAAAGTGGAAATTTAAAGAATGCCTGGATGCTCATCAGCAAGAGTGAAAATCGCGCAAGTTGTAATTGAAGCATTTGTCTAATCATCATACCATTTCGAATATACGACATCAAGATATACAAGGGAGTTCTCCAAAAATCTGCCCCTCTTGGGGCATCTCACATTCTAAGACTGGTGCTCTGTGTCTAAGGCCCATCATTAAGGCCTGGCCGTCAACTCACAGACTGCTATGCATACTGTGTGACCCCCTATCCCCCTAAAAAACAGAGCAAAACAAAATAAACGAAAAAGAAGACAAAACAACCCCCCCAAAAACAATGGTTACAAGAGTGCAGTATCTTAAGTAAAAATCAATCAAACTGAGATAACACTCACACACACACACACACACACACACACAACACAGCACAAACGGCTATTGTGATCCAACTAAATACATTTACGTCATAGTTGTCCCTTAAGCCGACGAACCGCTGGAGACGCGCAATGTTTTGATGCACGTTCAGAGTAGTACACAATTCATTATTACAAATCTGTGACTCAGTCTGTTTGTTAATACACTTTGCTCGTAAGTCGAACGTTCTTATATCGAGATCTCTCTTTATACAGAATGTCAGTGCTAAACATGTTAGCTTCGCCAATCATTGTTGATGTAGAGAGTTTGATCTCTCCGTTGGTTTGGCTACTTTGTTCTAAAGTCATACTCATAGTAAATATCACTGGTATTAAGTTGTAACAAAAGTTCTGTCCGATGTTTAAATTTATTTGGAAAACACGAATTTAGTGGTCAGTAATGATACATCCGATCTTTGATAAACTCTTTTCCCCCTTTGATAACTTTATGCCATTCATCAGGGACTATTTGAAACAAAATGTTGTGAAATTACGTCGATTTTTACCCGTATTAAGAGATTGAGTGATATTCAACATTTTCTCTTGGAGCGAGTCTTTTCCATCAAGAAAATGATTTTCAGATGAGGTAAAGGCTGGAGAATATGGTAGATTTTTTTACTCTACTGAATGCCCTTATGAGATCTTTGAAAATCCGAACAGTTACAGAATATACATTATCATGATAGGAAAAGACCACTTTTCTACTTTTTCAAGGGCGTACGTTCTCTATCCAAATCTGCTTTTATGGTTGTAAATTTTGGCTATGACTATTTAGTTATCGTTTGAATGTTCGTAATGGATAATTCGTTGCATATCCCACCAACCATTTGATAATATCATCATTAGCCAGGTTTTATATCATTCTTTGCGACTGAGTCACTAAAAACGGCGCTTAATATCATGAAAATGATCCATTTCTCATCCTCAGTAACCACTCTGCCAACAAAGCTATCGAAAGCTGTTGAGAATGCAGTGACTCACTGCATTTAACATATATATATATATATATATATAGCGAGAAAGAGAGACAAAGGGAGAGATACATTGATATATACGGTCAGACCAAGATAGATTCGTAGATTAAAATATCAATATTAATAAACCAAAGTAGATATGAAAATACAAATATGATGAGAAGATATACATATACACACACACACACACACACACACACACATACACAAACACACACACACACACATATATATATATATATATAAACAGCTCAGCAAATAGATTGGTGTGAATAGACCACAATAGATAAATGGATGGACAGAATAGGGCTGATCGACTTTTGTACGTATCAATCTTAGAGAAAGGAAGCCGGAAAGAAAGAGAGACAGAAAGGAATGGAGAGAGGAAGAAAGAAACCGAGATGGATTGGAGCCTACCTGGATAAGTAGATAGACAGTTACTATGAACAATCTGAGATATATGTGAACATAGATGAATAGATCAATAGGTAAGTAGATGGCTGGCTGGCTGGTTGATTTTGAGTAGATCTACAATGGCAGTTACAGATATTTCAAGAAACTTCGTGTCTCCAAATGCGTCTGGAAACGTTAGTTTTATGGAATTAATGCGATCAGTTATGGAATTAGAAACTCTTGAAGCATGCATTCGGTAATGCCGCCAGTTTTAGGCTAATGGATGGCTGACGTAAATCCACGTGCCTCGTACAGGAACCAAATTCTTCTCCCTCCTCATCCCTTTCTCTCTTCCCTTACTACCCTTTCTTTTCTCTCTCTCTCCATATATATATATATATATATATATATATATATATATATATATATATATATATATATATATGTAGGCACCGTACAAAATAAGATGGAATACGTTTAGGTGGATTGTTTTTTTCTCCAATCTTCTACCTGGTGATGACCTGGTTGCCTTGGAAATCAGCATTTGAGACCTTGAGTTTTCATTTGGGCTTGAACACCAGCTACTAGCAAATAAACCAGGTAACTGCTTCAGCCACAGAATATACCTACAAATATGTCCAAGTTTCTCTGACTCCTCTCTAATTTTGTTTTTTCTTTCTTCCTCCCTCCCCTTCCTTCCCTCTCGGCCAGTCAATCTCTGGCTTTCCCCATTCATCTCTCTCTCTCTCTGTCTCCATCTGGCTGTTTCTTAGTTCCTATACCTGTTTATCTCTGTCTGATTCTCTCTCTCTCTCCCTCTTTATACATATATATATATATATATATATATATATATATATATATATATATATATATATATATAATGAAGTACCTATCAATCAGTTCATATGCATTCATCCAATCAAGTATATTTGCAATTATTTTCTCTTTAATTTATATGCCCATCTGATTGTCCCCCAATCCACCCTTCCACCCCCCTCTCTCTCTTTCCCTCTGTCTGTCTGTCCGTCTCTGTCATTCATTTTGTTCTGTGTGTCTTGAAGCCAGTCTTTCATTCCACTTTCTATAAACATTAATTCTGCTTTTTCGGTTGTGATTGTCGATCAAGGTTTCAAAATCGATCATTCAATCAGTCGTCTATCCATGCGTGCATCTCATCGATCCACAGATATAGATTCATATATATATATATATATATATATATATATATATATATATATATATATATATATATATACTTTTTTTTTAAGGTGTGCTTTCCAATGAAATGTTCTTTGCGACAGTTAATCAATAAATTCACCATTTGTAATATCATTTTCCTCGGAACACATTTAATATAGATTAGACAAAAATATTTTGCTTGTGATCAAATCATGTTAAAACACTGGTTCTAGCCCATTTACCAAATTCGGGCAACGTTTTAAATTTACTTTACTTATAGCATAAACATGTAATATCTATTAGGTTATGAAATAAAATGGACAGATCTAATGTATTGTGTAAAGAACCCTCTTTTATCTGTCATAAGGATATGATATGAATTCTTGCCTATCTATTGGTCTTGTACTTTAAAAAAATACTAAGCAAGTTTGAATTGCTATACGTGCAGAATTTTGGCGTGGCATCTCCATTCGATGTGTATATACACTGGCAACAATGTGTTCATGATAAGAAAAACTTGTTCTCTAAGTAGTCGTTGAGAACATGTCTGTCGTACATTTTCGAATGATGTCTCAGTTCAGCGATGCAATGAAATAACCTATCGTTCGGAAATGAAAAAAACAAAAACAAAAAACTTCTGATCATCCCGCTTCTTATGAGCGTTTCAGTAAGTTCAGTCCATGCTATTCCAAAACATTATTCAATCGTTGTCTTTCGACAATCGTTGGAACCAGTGCATGATGCATTCATTCAGGTCTTAGAAGCCAATCCATAGTTGGCCAACAACGAAATGTTTAACAAACTCAAGTACATTCATTACATCACACCGATAGATCTGTCTGCAATCGGTGAAATATCCATAATTGGGAATTTGGTGTCATTCACTGATCCATGATAATCCTTTGGACGCATGCATATCTTTGATTCTCTTGTAGCACATGCATAAATGGCATGATGCCATTATCATATGCTATGAACAATGGTGGGTTTACGATACGGACTGGATCGACGAAGAAACAGCTGTAGAATCTATACCAGGAAAGTTTTTTTACTCTATTGCTGATGGCACATGCGTAGCATTGTTTACTAGCAACTGCTCTATCCTAACAAGGCTATTACAATCATACCAAAAAGACCTAGTGAAATATTTTAAAGTGAAAAGTTTTGAGACCAAGAGTTTTCAAGCTTTTTAGATTGCGGGTTATCTACAATGTAACTATGATGAACCCTTTCTGTTCTATATCAACACCAATGATGTCTTCCTTGCATGTAAGGAAGTATAGACTAGAGCGTCTAAATGCAAAATGTTGATTATGTTTTGAAAAAAAAAAAAGATTGGGATCATATAAAGACTTAGTAAACTTATAGAAGGCCTATAAAGGTAACCTGTAAACAAAATGAATAGATTAATTCATTCACTTTGCCGGAGGAAGCCTTAAGAAGATACTTGTCTTCATCGTCAGAGTTGAAATGAGTATGTACATAAGGTTCTTTAAGTAAACGTTGAATATTATTCAAGCTAATGACAAAATCAAGGTATCATCAAAAATTATTATAATTGATGATGTCATTTGCAATTCATTCATTTTTTTATGCAATACTATCAATAATTAACTACTTCTGTTCCTCATGTATCCAGTTTCCAGTGGCCTTCCACCAAGCAAGCCTCTTTCCTTTATTGCCCATATTAGTCTCGGCATCTTCAGAGATACGGCACCAAAGTAAATAAAATTTGTTCTCACAGTACTCAAACTGCAGTGCAAACCATTGACCTTCCATAGATTTGCCTTAGTTTTTAGATGCTGCTGGTCATTGTTTTATACATTCTTTACCGTCTTCGCGTTAAACATGGTTTCGTTCATACTCATGCATTTTCCTGTTTCCCCACAATGTTGAACACAGATCTCCGAGATATTTCTACTTTTTTGCAATTTCTTCACAACTTGAAGAAGTATGACCCGAAAAAAATACTCAACAAATATTTAGGCGATTTCGCTTGGGTTCAAATTTCGATCAGATCTCATGATGATAATATTGGACAAACTTGCATAGTAATCACAGCTTGGGATTAAATGGACAATCGGTAAAATATTTGGAAGTCTTCAAAGGGGCACTCCAGTCCCCATAAGATCAGTTATCATCCTGGGGTAAAATGTGATCGAGTATACTTGAGATCAACCTGGAGTCACTTGAAGTCAACAATCATTCAAATTCTCCCTGTACAGAGTTTTCAAATAAATGTAGAAGTACAGTAGCTGAGGAATATGTATCAGTGTTTATATCTTTGACGTTTAAAAAGATAATAAGTCAATTTCCAAAAACTTGTTTTGAGAGTACTGTACACAAATGCATGCACACAGACACATACACACACATACACAAAGTAATATAGCTTACATATATCTATATTTCTCTCTCTCTCTAAATATATATATATATATATATATACACACACACACATATATATATATATATATATATATATATATATATATATATATATATGTATAAAGTGTGTAGGTGAATATCAGTGCTAACGATCGCAGAATGACGAAGGGTGAGCAATATGTTCGTTCTCAGATTCCTGCCTTGCTATAGGGGCGTTGTTAGCTTAGATAGTTAGGGCAGAACCGCGTATAGGCTGCGTCCTTGATGGATGCGATTTCAAATCCCTCAAAGCACTCATTTTTCTTCATCAATTCATGCGATTTAGGACCATCCTGTACGCTACTCGGTCAACATCAGTGCAAGATGAAATATTGTTAATTAATGTCTTTATAATTATCACACATACATACACATATACGTCTGCGTGTGTATTATATATCCTCTATATGCAAATATACCAGCATTTCTGTTAATATAAATATACACACATGCACATACGCACAAATACGCACACACTCATTCACATACGCGCGCACACACACACACACACACACACACACACACACACACATATATATATATATATATATATATATATATATATATATATATATATATATATATACACATATATATAATTATATATCATAAAGTTCACCATGGATACAAAGTTGATTCGATAGCATGAGTGATTAATGTGTAATAATACTTATGACAGCCCTGATCTTCACAGCACCGTAAATATCCAATATGGAAGCTTCTTTTCCGTTTGAAAGAGCGATTTCATTAATCTTGCCAAACAGTGAAATGATTAAACTTTCTGAAAGGCCAATAATACATCTTGTGGCACAAAACAAACGGAAAATTATTTCTTTTGTATTTTTGAACGTTGCCACTCATTCAGTGGATTGCAGCATTTTTTTTTAAGCTAAGAAGGTACGGTATTGGTGTAGCCCTTTCCACGATATATAAAATACAACACAAAGTATCTTTAAAGACGGGTGTTTAACAAAAGTAGTCCCAGGTCTGTTTGATTTTTCAGCAGAAATACGAAAACATCCCTGGCCTTATCTATCTTAGCATTTAAGTGCAACAGGGAGGCCCTGTCAGCTTGGTGAGTCCCTGATCAGCGGAATTTTATATTATTCGTTCATTCAAGAGTGAAAATGATGAAGTTCGACGGAGCCAAGAAGGGTGTTATCACAGTTTGGGAAAGAATTATATCTTAAAACGGCTACTTGCAATATTTCGCATAAAACCTTGTCGTATACTCAAGTATGTTTTTCCCTAAATGTTGTATTCCAATTTCCCAGGTGTTTCTCTTGAGCAGGAGTTATTTTCCTCAAAAGGAGAGAGATTTACATCAAAAAGACTTTTCGTATCTAAGTGAAATCTCTCTCTCCCTCTCTTTCTCTCTTTCATGCGTGCACATACCTGTTTGTAGTTAAATGCTGTTCTTGAAAATAGATGAGAAACAATTAGTGCGGGAAGATTCTGCTGCACCAGCTTCCAAATAAGAATACAGGTATTCAAACGAAGCTCTAACACCTACGTCTCCGTTAGGAAATACACATGATCTCTGCAGTGAAGCGAAACCAAATATTTTGTTAGCATAGTCTAGCAAAGGGTCATAAAGGAAATCTGGAAGTTAGAAAAGATTGTATTCAAACAGTTTTTTAAGCAAAAAAAGCCTATCATTCTTGAAAATCCAGATCATTCCTTTCATTTCTGATCGAAATACAATCCCTTTCGTTAATGGGAAGTATGCAACTACCTTAGCTGCCAACAGAAATCATGTTTCACGACGGTAATTCGATTATCCAAAGACTGAAACATAGTATGATAGGTTTGGTTAGTGACTAAATAGAAACTGTCACGTAGCAAATGACTTTTGGCAGAATGCCCTGTTGGGGATAATCATTAAAGAGTAGGAGAAACGAGCGATCGATGAATAAGCTATCATATCGCCTTTATTATGATCCTTCAAGTGGTCACTTGAAGGATCATAATTAGAAAAAATCATTGTGAACGCTGCTGGATGCAAGCTAAGGGGCCAATTTAGCATAAACGTACATTGCAAATTGGACCTCCTTCAAAAGGATTCCTATTTTTTTAGGGGGTCTAAAATCAAAAGAAAATCGTTTTTTTTTTTACATAATTGAGAATAGATGTTTTTCCAGCCCTCTAGCTCCATTGGTAGGACATGTATCCACGATACATAGATGCATTGCCTGCCACTCAACCACACCAGCATAAAAAATGAAAAATTTGGTCGATGGTTCCTAATTTCCTGACGCACAACTGTTAATAAATTAGCTCTCATATTTTTTGGAGAAGATTTTCGAACGTGTGAGTTAATTAGTTCACCTTTAGTCGTACATATTGAATATGAGAAGCATAAGAAGTGTTCATATGTTCA
Source organism: Thysanoteuthis rhombus (assembly GCA_963457665.1). Lineage (NCBI taxonomy): Eukaryota > Metazoa > Mollusca > Cephalopoda > Oegopsida > Thysanoteuthidae > Thysanoteuthis > Thysanoteuthis major. The sequence goes on along the minus strand of OY735204.1, from coordinate 67,599,268 downwards.
GAGGAAGATCTGCTTTAATTGGGCAGATGGAATGTGTGATACCATAATATTACTAACCGAAATTTCACAGACCAGTCTGATCTTTAATGTATTTCCATTGGACTGGACACCCGTCAATACAACTTGCATGATATTCAGCTCTCATTCTCAAATTAGAATCGCAAAATTATTCACTTGGCCATTAGGAATTCGTCTTTCTACATTGATCTGAAAATAGCAGTTGGAGATTTCTCGATGTTTGCAGCTGAGGTGCTAAATATTGCTTTGGAAGTGACCACATTAAAAATTCCTTGCATTAGATTCTATATGATATAAAGATATTTATAAATTCATGCGCCTCTCTAGACAATCTAGTGCTTTCATATTGCGCGAGGCGGCGACGATGGGAGCTGTGAGAGTGTCACTAACATTAACTAAAGAACACCATATTATTAGTGATGTTAAGCAATGCCAGTGTAGCAACAAATTCGTCTAAAGTTCGCTATATAATTTGTTTGGTATGTATAAGCTCGATGCATCCACATATTTTGCTGTGTCTACTGTCTGGGTACACAAACACACACACACACACACACACACACACACGCACACGGAACCTCTTTATATATGAGTTGGCTGGTAATCGTTATCATTTATAGGAGAAACAATGCTATTTTCTTTCTCTCTCAGTGAATACTGACGTTTCAAAATCCTTTTACTCTTAAGAGATTTCGAATGAATGAAGAAGAAATTTGAAAATCAGTCGGGCAGAAAGATAGCCGATCAATAGAAATAAAAAATGTATTGGACAAATATGTTGTCATTCTCAATTGTTTACGAGTCTTCATGATGTTAACATCGGACAATATTGATACTTCATGCATAAATATAAATATAGATACGTACAAACAGGCAGTTTGATAACTATGTGCGTGTTTATATATATATATATATGTGTATCCGTGTGTGTGTGCATGTGTGGCTCCCCAAATTTTCTCTCGATACGAATATCCCACACATTACCACATCGCTTGGATTGTGGCATATATTTTACCCGAGCCATTAAACGATCTTCGAACCAGAAAGGCCAGAATTTTGATTGCTGATTTTACTGCCAGGCGAGCAGGCTCTCCCTTCATGGTAGATTGATACAGCATAATCTTCCTAGATAAGCCTTTGCTTGTGTTAAGCTTATGAGACATCTTAAAAATGGAAAAAATGAATTTTTTTCTAACAAAATAATCATTTATCCAATGTAATGAATTTCTGAACCAGTAGTTCTCGGTGGCCATTAAAAAGTAGTCGATGAGAACTGTCTGTAACTCGTTTGTTCATATAAATTTCTGAACAGTTGAATTACTCCAAAAAACATCACCAGAGAGCAGTACAAATTTTTCAGTCACAATGCAGGCCTAGTTGAAAGTAAGAAGTCTTGCACGAAACTTTCAGGCGGAGGGGGATTACTTTACAATGAAAATCAGCATTCGAATTCCAAATCTTTTTTTTGTCTTGAATCCAGAAGCAACTACTTGTGTTGGTGGGAAATAGGCAGCTATCTGAGGGAACTAGTCCAGACCATTCCTGATTGTTATATACATTTACTTTCTCCTTATTTCATTCGGTTCACAAAAATCTTTTCTTTAAAAAAAAATGGTTATTAATGTCTCGATTCTTGTCAGAAAATCGAAAAGTACCCAAACAGATTAATTGCTTGTTACATTGTCGCAATATTTTGACTCATAAGCTTCAGTTAAAAACTTGAATGCACCTCGACTCAAGTGGATGGTAATTTCTTCAATGTTTCTACTCTTTTTCTAGTAGGAAAGTCAAGTCTCTTTGTGTGACGGGAATATAACATGACAGGTATTATTTTTTTTTTCTCTTTGTTCTCGAATAAGAAAAAATTACTTTTTAGACATTTTACATACACTATGTTTTTCGGAATTGTAAAAATGTCATACAAGATTCAGTTTTAATATGAGATTTAATCCGAATTAAGTCTGAGTGAAATTCGATTAAGTGTTTCGTGTGCTTACTAAATAAGCTTTGCTTAGTGTGGCATAATGTCACGAGTTGCTTTCAATAATGTGTCCCATTAGATTTGTATTCGCACTTACTTCAAGTGTGAGACAAGCTTATTTTTTTTTTACTGTTAGTGTTTTCAAGAAAAACCTGGACATCCCGGTCACGCCACAGGAACTAGAGCGTGCTCCCAGCCTTTCCAAATTTGCATACTATTGATTCAAAGATATATCCTTGGTTCCCAGTCAACAAAAGTTTTTTTTCTTCTGTTTAAGGACCTTTATACCTCTGTGTGAACCTTCTCTTTTCTTTGGGAAAAAAATTAAAAGTCTTACTTTTACTTTTTCCTGCGTTGCAATAATGCGAATAAGAAAGATTGTGTGTTAAAGCATACAATGACCCGGATTTGGAAGTAGGATAATTTGATTAGAAATTAAAGTCTAATCTTCCGTATTATAAGTCTACCTTAATATCTCATTTATGTATACATTAGTATTTTAATTGCTTGACTGGAAGATTCACAATCTAATTTCCAGTATTCTTAGTATATCCCGATATATTATTTATGTATACATTGGTATTTCAATTGATTGACTAAAAGTTGCACATTGTAATTTCCAGTATACTTGGTATATCTTGATATCCTATTTACCTATAAATTAGTATTTTAATTGATTGACTATAAAATACACTGTCTAATTTCCAGTATCTTCAGTATAACTTGATATCTTATTCATGTATACATTAGTATTTTAATTGATTGACTAAAAATCATATGGTCTAATTTCCCGTATTCTTAGCAAAACTTGATATCATATTCATGAATACATTAGTATTTCAATTGACTGACTGTAAGTTACACGGTGTAACTTCCAGCGTTTTTAGTATAAATTAATACCTACCTGTATATAAATTTATATACCATTTGATTGAATCTGACAATATTCTAATATGATAATAAGCATTTGAATAAAGTAAAGTCGTGCCTGTTCTAAAGGTGCATGTTTGAAAGGACCAGAGTTTATGGTGTGCAAAGCAGTTGGCCATATTTGTGAGGAATAATTCTTAATTAAATACTTGTTTGTAACTGTTAGTAGTTGTTAGTAATTACTGATTAGCAGATAGTAATGGTTGATGCAAAATGTGATCTAAAGAGCTGATTTCGAAGGTCATAATATACAGTATCAATCAAAAAAATGATGGCGAGTCATTCGAAATTTCTGACCCCGGTTAAAGGGACAGGGATGAACTTGTGCCCCCCCCCTCCGAATCTGGTTCGGCTTGTTGAAAGCCAGGAGAATCTGTGTAACCATTCATGCATTGTCTAACAGGAAGCAGGATTTTAGAGACGCTTTACTCTGATAACGCTAGGAGAGGCAGTGCATCCTTACGTTTTGGTGTAATGACCAACAGGAATCTAGCGTTTTAGAGATGTATTACCGCGGTAACGCTACGAGAAGTAGTTTATCGTTACGTTTTCGTTCAATTCCTAACAGAGTACCGGTGTTTTAGGGACTTTTTGCTGTGGTAAGGATGAGAAGGGCATTGAATCATTACGGTTTCATGTAATGTCAAACAGGAATCTGGCCTTTACAAACGTGTTATAGTGGAAACACTGGGAGAGGCAGCGTATCTTTACGCTTCCGTTTAATCTTCAACAGGAAACAGGCGTTCTAGCGACGAATTACTGAGGTAATCCTTGGAGAGGAGGCACGTTTTCACCTTTTAATGTAATATCCGACAGGAAGCTGGTGTTTCAGAGAAGTGTCACAGTGTTAATGCTGGGAGAAGCAGTGCATTGGTATGTTTTTGTGTGATGTCTAACAGGGAGCTTGCCTTTCAGAGAAGTTTTACCGTGGTAAAATAAGGAGAAGCAGTGTATGCTTCTGTTTTCATGTTTAGTCCGACAGGACTCTTGCGTTCTAGAAATATGTTACTGTGTCTAAGCTATAGGAAGCAGTGTATTGTTTTGTTTCCGTGTGGTGTCCAACAATAAAGTGGTATTTTGAAGATGTGTTGCAGTCTTAATGCTAGGAGAGGCAATGCATTGTTACATTTTACTGTAATGTCCAACAGGTTGCTTGAGTTTTTTTTAGGCTTGTTACAGTGGTGACGCTAGGAGAGGCAGTGCATCGTTACGTATTCATGAAAGGTTCAACAGGGAACTGGCGTTTGAAAGAAGTGTTACAGCGGTAACGCTAGGAAAGGCAGTGCATCCTTACGGTTTCATGTAATCTCAAACAGGAAATTCACGCTTTAGTGACATCTTACAGTAGTAACGCTAGGAGATACTGTGCATCCTTACGTTTTTGAGTAATGTCCGACGGGAAGCTGGCGTTTTTGAGACTTGTTACTGTGATAACGCTGGGAGAGACAGTGCATCCTTACTTTTTCGTTTAATGTCTTATCGGAACCCTGCGTTGTAGTTAAGCATTACAGTGCTAACGCTAGGAGAGGCAGTCTATCCTCAAGTTTTCATGTAATTTCCAACAGAGAGCGAGTATTTTTGAGATATGTTACAGTAGTAACGCTAGGAAAGGCGGTGCATCATTACATTATCATGTAATGACGAACAGGAAGCTGGCGTTTTAGAAACGTGTTACAAGGGTAACGTTTGGAGAAGCAAAATATGAACGTGTTCTCTTTTAATTGACCACATTAAGCAAGCACTATATATACACACACACACACACACACACACATATATATATATATATATATATATATATATATATATTATTTGAATTTTTGCATACGATGTATCCATATTTCGAACAGTACATCGCACTGTTTTGTATGTTGACAAATACATCTGCTGAACGTCAACTACGTGAAAAAGCCAGTCGTCAAGTGATAGCGGTGTACACTCGCACGCCCAGATGTCTCCAATTGTAGTGAAACGTACCATGTTTATTGAAACGTACAAGGTCTATGGTCGTTATTTTTGTATGATTTTGAATCATGACGCTTAATACTGAAACCATTACCCAAAGGGAGCTCTAGCTGAGAATATTAACATATAACTATGGGGAATTACGTAAGAAAAATTATTTAAAAAAAATGGTTTTCCCAAACTTTAGAGATAAAAGAAAGATTGCTATATACTACACCTGGACATCACACCAATAATCTATAAAGTTGCTCCGTGACGGATCTAACAAGTTCATCAATGAATAGAGCACTGTTGCACTAAAATTTGAAATCTCTCAAATCCATTTTGCAACGTTCGTAATCAAACTTACTTTAGTCCCCCAGAAATATCAGAATATGCTGAAAATGTAAAAATTAGGAGCTGTGGCTATCAAAGATCTTAACAGTCTTAGAGATTTACCAGTCCTACTTTTGTTCACTTCCATCTTTCAAACGCTATAAATCAACACTTCTAATTCAATTTCTGTATCGTGAAAATTTGGATATTCGTACATTTTCTACTGAAACGCATTCTTCAATCTCTCTCTAGTCTTTGAGGGAACAATGCCACAGAATGCTCGATTTATGATAATACATTGTATGCAAACATTGCTTTAATATATGGTAGTTGGCTTGAAATAGGTCGAACGATCGTTTATTCACGAAAATTGATGAAAGGAAAATCATTTACGTACGCGAAATATTGTCCGTAGATAGAAATCTACTGGAGAGCGCAATAGTTTGTGAGACTGATTCTAAGAGAATTAATAAATCACTTATATTATTCAAAATTCATTCTTTGAATGATCTTTTTCTGAGTTTTTATGGGTTGGTTTTAAGTCTTGCTTTCATGTCTTTACAGGCATTTTCCCGCTCATTTACGTTCGTAAACCAAACCGACACCACGACAATTTGTCATTGCACAGTGTCATTATACACAAGCATTGTCTGAAGTTAAGTTTTTAGTACGTATTTGAAACTTTCTAATAAATATTATCCTAAAAAATGAGTCCAAAATGTAAAACTGATAATGCTAATTCGAATGTGAAGAAGTGGAAACTCTATAAAATTAATACTATAGAGTTAAAGATGGATATTATTAATAATTGTTTAGGATAAAGCATGCTATAGACTCCTTTTATGAGGAGATAAGTGCAGTTTTCAGCAAACTCTTGATAACCTTTTAAAGATTGATAGGTAATCTATGTAACCAATCTGTATAATCATATTACTAAAAATAGTAATTAACCAAGCTTTATTACCCTTAATTTTCTTCATTCTGTATCATGGATCAGAGGCTTCAATGTTTTTTATCACTGGAAGAAATTCTCATGAGTTTACAAGGGATATAAGGATTGATACAAATGTATTTCCAAAGTTTTGATTTCCCCTGGAAAAACCTATTGGGAACAGAACCTCGTAAGTTTTATGCAATTCAATGACTCAAGATTTGGGCAATCATACATTTTTAGCTCAGAATCCTCATTATCGATATGCAAGTAACGGACAATATATATATATATATATATATATATATATATATATATATATATATAGCGAGAGAGAGAGAGAGAGAGAGAGAGAGAGAGAGAGATTAATGAATGAATGAACGACTTGACTTTGCAAGCGAAGATTATTGGGATGACTTTCCATAGCAATTATACCGAAGACTGAGGTGTCTCTGTGTATCATAGCTTTACTGTCTAAATAAGTTGCAAGGCGAAGTCAGTTAACCCGAAGCCAACTCCAACCCTTGAACTAAAACTTCCAATGAGGTAGCATGGATGGGCACAAGACTCAAACGTCGTAGGTTTGACAGTAGTATCATTCCCCTGGCATATTCGAGTAAGCTATGAGGTTCTGCTGCCCCTTTGAGGAAGCATTCCGACTGTAAGGCAGACTGGTAGTTAAATCAAAGGACAAGAACATTCCATAGTTAGCAGATACCTGTGCTGGCTAAAGGGTTCTACTGTCCCTTTGAAAGAGAATCAGGACAGTATGGCTGTCTGTCTGTACAGATCACTAGGACTATGCTTCTATCTGCAGAGATACTCCAACAATCTCTAATGTGCGCTGCTATTACCTCAGAGTACTGAACTAAAAATATAGCCCTGAGCCTATTAGAAGCCAAGTCAGAATCACACCTTCGACAAAACGTGTCGGTTTGTAACGCCTTAACTTGGCATGTCCATATTCTCTGCCCTTGCTCACTCATTGAAGTCTATCAATATCATTTTACCCCAATCCTATTCATCTCCCGCAATCGTTTAGATAATTTCCTTCCTTTTAAAATACGATCACAGCTCCTCCCAACCTCTCCCTCCCCAACTCTTCCCAAACAATTCTATGTAACATCCCTCACTTAACGGCCACCCAATTATACTACCAGGACCATATTTACTGCAGATTAAAGAACTAAGTCAAATTTTAAAATTGTTAGTAACAACAGAAATCAACAACAGCTAACAATAACAATAAGTCGTAAAATACTGCTGAATGGTACATGGCTGAGACAGTGTCCGTATCATCAAGTTTTCATTGAAAATTCCCTTTGGTCTTGTCGCTTGCATAGTGTCGATTTGACATAATTTTCCTATATATATATAGTATAGATCTATTTGCACACACACACATACACACACACATACACACACACATACACACACACATATATTTATATATTGGCTTACAGGTAACTAGACTGAAATCACGCTCCAGTTGTTTACAATCATCATTTGGAAAATGTACATCGTTTCAGAGCCTTTTTCAAAACAACAGTATGGTGTCTGTACCAGTGCCAGGAGGACACATTATATATATATATATATATATATATATATATATATATATATATATATATATATATATATATATATATATATATGTATATTTATATATATATGTATATATATATATATATGTGTGTGTGTGTGTGTGTGTGTGTGTGTGTGTGTGTGTGTGTGCAAGTGCGTGTTTCTTCTGTTGCTTAGAAAATACTGCTGACACAATGGTTTTTTGCAAAATAAATTTCACAAAACATTACTGAGTTGGAGCCTTGCTAAACTAAGTATTTGTTTTTCTAGAATCAAGGTGCATCAGATCGAGCAAAACAATATCATAGTATAGTGATTATGATCTGCACTGGGTGCTGTGACGGATTAAGCTCTGTCTACGAAGTTTTTATCAATTCTTTACATTGCCTCTACCAGATGAATGCATTTTACTTTCCATCTTAACAATTAGAAAAAAAAGGTGTAGGTGATATTGCTTGCAAAAAATATTCCGATAAGTCTCTAATCATCGTACTCATTACATCCATGTATGCAGGAAAATATTTCGTCGGATTTTCTGATGCCCTGATTTGATCATTGATACTTTTAGCTGCTACATCTAAGCGCTTGATATGGAGAAAGTGTAATGCCTAAGATCATATCACCTCTATCAGTTATGCGGATGGCACCCAAGGAAAGATATCCTAGTACGTTTTGAGATTAGTATGGCTGTTGGCTGTGCCCCCCACACACAGCTGGTTACGGTATCTTGTATTCCTAGACGGTCACTCATTGTGGTATTGACCTGGATCGATTTAGCTTATCTCCGGTGTACCTAACAAGAACTGGTATATCTCATCAGCCCTACCCTGAAAATATATCTCAATTTTTCCCTTCCTGAAAAAGATTTCAGAGTTATTGAATTTCTTTATATTATTTCACTTTATGGTGTAAAAGCTATTAATGTTTATTCGCTTTAAGTTTGGGTTGTATTTGACAAGTTCAGACAAATGGGGATAAAAGGCTGAGACAGCTTATATTTCAGAGAAGTTCCGTTTTGATCCAGTGTCAAAATAAATCCGCAATAATTAATACCTTCCGGATGCTGATTCATGATGTCAGGAAAATCTTGTTAGCTTTCTGAGATGGAAAATGAGATTTCGATTGCAACCGAGATCCGAACTGATCCCGTTGTCTCGAACGATTTCCTTTGGATCTCCTGTTGTAATCATTTCCAGTCTCACGCAGCAGCCGAGCAACACTGCTAAGAAAAAAGAATCAATTACTACAAGTTGTGGTGAACAAGTTGAAAAAAAAACTAACCAGAAAAAAATTACAAAACCATATGTTGACCTTTACGTCGGGTGTAAGATATGAACCTTTGATTCAGAAGGAGGTGTAACTGGCAACATTTGCCTAAAACATATAGAGCCTAACTTATTGTCACCCTAGGTGATCGTTATATAATTATACAGAGTATGAATAAATGAAACTTTGCAGCATGTATTTTAGATGCTTACTCTCGGGTGCCAAATGACCCCACCCTTTCTTGTGAATAAATCTTTGATTTTTTTTCCAATCCTAACCCGGGGCTTATTAGGACCACCCCGTATATTTCATTTCTAATGTTTATTCGCCCTGAAAATATGTTTTGACATAATGATTAAAATACACTTCTTTTTTTTATTTAAGAAAACTTTTTTTTTCCCGAGCTTCGATTATCTTCAGATATTTCCTCAAGAATTTCTCATCAAAAGTGATGAAATCAAGCAAAGTTGTGGCCGTTTCAACTCTGTCAATTTTGAGGGTAAATACACTTGGACGTTTTTAGTTCCAGCAAAAAAAAACAAAAAACAAAAAACAAAAAAAACAAAAACAAAAAAAAACAAAAACAAAAACAAAAACAAAAAATAACAAATGGAAGAAGATAATATAATTTTTTTTCGGAATTCTATGAAAATAGTTTTTCTTTATTGATTGAAAAAAAAAAGAAAGAACAAATCGTAATCAAATCAGCGAGCTTCAAGTCTGTAAAACTGAAGGGACTACTGTACTTGATACATTGGTCATGTCATTTTCTGACCGTCCCGTTCATTGGAACCTCCCGCTAACTTATTTTCAATTTCTTTCCACCCCGTTCCAGCCCCGCTCATAAAGACCCACACTGTTTATTTGGCACCGGACAGTATGCATCGTGAACAATCCATCAGAAAGCCACTAAACCAGCGCAATGTAAGATAGTATCCTATCATGACATTATGATGATGTATAGTTTAAGCCATTGCCAGATGATATTTTATTGGCCATGTCGATCTTGAAATGATGGTGTTTACAGGTAATATAAGTTACTGCTACTATCAAGATAACTAGCAGTCGTGTTTTGTACCAAAAGAAAGCATTGGCTGTTATAGAGTGTTCGTCTAATTATGTTGGAACTTGGCCATTTTATGATAAAGCCTGTGTTAAATAAGTTTCAAAAGACGACTTTGGTTTTGGTAAGTATTACGCAGTGAGTATTGTTTATAACTGTTGTAAGTAGGATAGACTTCTCCAATAGACACATGCGTGAAAATGAAGGATGGACTCCAAGTACTGAGCTTGCATATATTTTTTCAACATTCACGCCTCAATCTATGATAGATGGACAAACTTTCTTACGACCATAGCCATTAAAGATGACGTCAGTTTGTGTATTTATGTGTTCGTGTATTCAAGCGCTTTTAGCCTTACCGTTTCGCTTACGGGCTTAGCATCAGTAATTCACTAGAACCCTTAAATTTCTTTTTCAATTTTTGGGGAATGAGGTTTTTTGACTGCTTTAGGGGGCCTTATTCTGATGGGGTTATTAATAAGGTGTAGTGTCTACACTATTATCTTTGATAGTGATGTTTTTTTTGTTTGTTTTTTTCCAAATAAAAGCAGAATTATTCAAATTTACTCATCAAAGTATTTCGCCGAAATATCTCTTGTCTTTATTGTCGACAATTCCATTCAAAGAACTTTATCCATAAATTGATTGGTAACAGATTCATAACCGTGCTGGACCACGTAAATTGCCGGGCAACAGAATAATTTTTTTTCCTTAAAATCCCCCCTTAAGCAGTTTTTTAGTGGATGTCTCTTTGCATTTTGCAGTTGCTCACAATACGAAACAGTAAAGAAAACGCACGCTGAATACCACTGACAGACATCAGATAAAGGGGCTGTACGAGGGTGAATCGATAAGTCTGTAATATGTCGTGTAGTTATCATCTGAGCTTTGAACAGAAATATTCATTGTATAATGTCCAGGGTATGTTGTTAATATTTGCCCTTGAAATAAACGCATAGTTGTTGGAGAACAAGTATTGCATTTGTATTTTATTGACTCTTACCTAATCGTGATTTATGTCATTAAATATTCCTGTCACTAACACATGGTTTCCTTTCTTCTCTGTTTAATACAAGAGCCGTATCCTTTTATCGAAACAAAAGACACTCACCCTTGCGTGAGAATTGTTTTTCAACGATACTGGAAACCGCCAACTAAAACTATGTATGTATGTGTTGCACTTATAAATCATTGGAATTGGGATAGAGGGCTGAAAATATCACCATTTATTTCTGACTATGTTGAAAAAAGAAATGTGTATTAAGAATTCCTCTCAAATAAGTTTTTAGTGGATAGTTTAATTAAATGCATATTTCATTGTCGACTCACTTTGTGTCCGACAGAATTCACACTTGTTTTGTTTTTGTTTTTGAAAATACAGTCATTTTTTAGTGGTCACTGCCTGACAAAAGGCAGGAGAAATTAATCAATCATTGATCACCCTCTTTATCAATTTTTTAATAGATCAACCCTAATACAGCATGCTGCCGAATGTATCATTTTATCTTCCAGCTTTTCTGCCCCGGAACCTTCACAATTTCTTTATAATTTATGCTCGTAAATGAGAAAATGAGATAAGGAACACTGCATGACCTTGATTTTACAAGTAGTGACGACCTGCCTGACTGGAAAAACAGCATTCAAAAGCTTGGTTTTTACCGGGCTTCGAACATCAACATCAGTCACCTTTTAGCTACGGGGTAGGGCACTTTCCTCCCCCTTCTCGTCTCATTCATTCTGTATTGCTGGTTCCCTCCCGTGTTTTACGTAATCCAGTGTCATGGCACCTGGCAGTTTCATTTCTCAATCATTTAAACGTTTTCTTGGGTAAGTCCGCTGCCATTGCCAGCCAGCAGAAAATAATGATCTGTTCATTTCGCCCGCAACTCGTGAAACATTTCTATATAAGATTGAATATTGAACAGAATATCAGTCAAGCATTTTTGCAGGTAATTCCCTGCAACTCGTGTTATGTAAGTGATTTCATAGTACTGAGAATGGTATCATCGGCATGGCACTTTTTTTTCATGGAGCAAACTTGTCACATAAGTAATCTCTACAGAAGATTTAAGAATATTTCTGTAAACCCCATTAATCTTTAGACGACCCACGGATTATTGTCTAAGCCAGTTGCTTTAATGCGTCACCGGATGGAATTTAGGGTTTTAAAATGGATGGCTTGCCACGTAGTCAATAATCATTCTGTCTGATTACGAAGTGTATAAAACCGACGCATCTTCACGATAGTCACCCATGGGGAGGAAACATGGAATCTAATTAAAAGATGGACCTTCAAGCTGAGAATCATGCAGCGTGGACATGAGAGAAGCATGCTCAATCTAATATGAGAAGATTGCAACTGCAGAGCACACCAGAAGAAATCATTGAGATATCATTGAAACCATAAAAAAAAAAATCAAATCGCAAAGGGCTGGCCATGTTGCAAGACTGCCAGACAACTGCTGGACATTACGAATCACAACGTGAACCCCCAGAGATCATGTATGAAAATACAGCCGGATTAATATAAGATGGTCTGATGACCTAGACAAGTTCAGAACGTATATGCTCTCTGACGATTTGGGAAGGTTAATGTCCAACGACGGACGCTAAAAAGGATGATGATGATGATGATGATGATGATGATAAAAAAGAAGAGAAAATGGAATACAAATAATATAGATACTTTGAAGTCGAACGTACAAAGTTTTCATTGCTGTTAAAATTGATCAGAGATCAATCTGGTTAGTCACTCAATAGAAACAGTCACTTTACATTCCAACAGCCACCAAGAATCTCTTAGGTGGGAGGTAAAAAAACGTGTCTTCCCAGACACAATAAGGATAATGTTTGATTTTTATTCCTCTAACGCCATTGGAAAATTAATGTAGCTACATACATACATACATACATACATACATACATACATACATACATACAAACATACATACATACATACATACATACATAGCCTGCCCGCAGACCGACTTGAAATTTGAAAAAAAAAGCAAAACAATTTCGAAACTTTTTTATGACGGTTTTAGTTCATGTTTTTTTTTTAAAATTAATTATGACAGTGATAATAATCAGTTCCCCGGATAAAATAATAACGCATTCCTTCGCCCTTTTGAAAAGTGTGGACTTGCATGTTTCTCATACAGTACCAAACTATCTATTTCGCTTCCAGAAAACTTGATATTTGTGAAAAATTGGCCAGTTAGGCGGCCCTACCGTAGGTCACCGATCAGTCGTTCTTTGTTATAATTTTAGAGGTAGGATTGATTAGTCTTCAGATGAAAAATAATGGAATAACAGAGAGTAAACAGACCCTATTTTTGCAATAGATAGATTTGTGTATGTTATTGGGAGTTCTCTTCACTAACTTTCTTTGTTTACCTAATATCGTTTATCCAATGCTCTATATTTTGTAGAATATCGAGTCCATTAATTTAGATCAAATAGACA
>OY735204.1:67515750-67580750 GCA_963457665.1 Thysanoteuthis rhombus | reverse complement strand
ATATATATATATATATATATATATATATATATATATATATATATATATGTATATATATCTGTGTGTGTCAGCATGTGAGAGCTGGGGTGTATATATATGTGTATGCGGGTCTATATATAAAGATTCATATATGTGAAGATGTGTTGATGTGGGTGTGAGCGTGCATATGGTTATATATTTTGTATATATATATGTTTTATACACTAATGTATTGAAGTAATAATTTTCCAATATAAACACATCTGCTTTCAGGCCATCCAATTCCTTTCTGTGTCTTTGACCGTTTTCTCTCCCCCATCCCATCTCTCTATGTGTATGCACGTATACTTGTACATATCATACACATTGCAAAAAATGGGCCAGACATATTTCATTAATCATTAGCTTATTAAAATGATGCGCCAGTGTTCTCAACTCAATCAAAGAAAACTCTCTGTACATTCACTGCAATTACTAGACAAGTGGCCATTTGTCCCATGTATTAGTAAGCTCACAAGACCCTGCAGTGTAGAGTCTGAAATTTGGATCAGTGATTCCCAAGAAATGTGATAACAATAAATAAGATTCTACAATACTAAATTTGTTTCAATCATTTGACGAACACAGAGGGTGCTTTGTCTCTCTTAGCCTCACTGCTGTTTTACTGTTGTTATACGTCTTTAAACAGAAACACGAGTATGTTCCTCCTTCAAGAGCAACTTTGAGCAACAAACTCTTTTTGACATGATTTCTAGCTTTTTTATAATCAGGTTGAAAACGTGACTCTATCATGGCACAAAAATTCGACGAAATGCTATTTACATGGCGGCACATATGCAGGTCTGACAAAAAGTTATATTGTGAGTTTGTTGAAGGCAAATGAAGGCTTCAAATCAGATGGACAGAAAGGGAAAGAAAAGAGAAAGTTCATGACAAACTCTAGGGTTTGGCATCGTGTATCTAGAATTCTACTATCGTTCATAGTCGATGGTTTGATCATTCATCCAATTTTCATGATACGTTATCGAGTTCTTCAGCAGGCATTAGCTGGGAGAGACCCTTGTTGGTTATCACTAGTCGCGGTTGCAGACTTGATATCCTATCAATTTTTAACTTCAACCAATTCCTGACCAGCTGGGAACTCGAAGGAAATGTAACTCGTGCAGTGTCTTGCCCCGATTAATTACAATACATATTCTCTGTTGCTACCGCTGTTGTCCTGGTGTCTTTGTTTACAGAGTTAACCAATGAGAAGGAAGGCGAAGTTTTAAGATGCACGTTCGTTGGCTAGGCGAGCCAAAACTCTTTGTAAGGGTGACTGTGTTTTTTGCGAGTCGATCCCAAAACTTATTACCACTGAATTAATGGCCCCTTTCTCCTCCGTTTGATGAGCGGACAAGTGTTTCGCTAAAAATGGAAAAAGCCCGACCAGGATCAACTCCAGCCTCAGCAGGCACCACTTACAATAATAAACAACAAAACTGTCCACAGCTGCTTGAGAAGCTTCCAAGACTTGTGCGTTAGCTTTAGAAGAACAATCAAGAACCTATGTTCTTCTCACTCGCCGAGGGCTGCTCTGTCTTCAAAGAGCTAGACTTATCAGGACTTGACTAGTTTTGCAAGATCTTTCTGTTGAGTCTTGAACGGAAATACTTGAAAAAAGATTAACATCGTATCTGTTCAATCATGGATCTATTGACACAAATGCGGAAAAAGAGGACCTTTGCAGTGCTATGGATGCTTGGAACATTCGACAGTAAACAGACAGGTCATTTAGGGAATAAAGATCAACAAGAACATGCACTCAATGACATGGTTAGATCTTGCCTAATCCTATCCAAGAGTGCCCTACCAACTTATCCAGAATGCATTGAAGCACTACTATTACAGGTAAGTGGGCTTGAAAATGAGGTTCCCTGTTGGAAATTTCAATATTATATTCCGAAGACCTGAGAAAGACATAATGGCGGGATTCACAATATCTGAACCCTTGTTCTTGGTTGCTAGGGACCTAATACTAAAAGATAGGAAGGGCACTCTGTAAAGGGCCATAAATGGGTGATAGTACAAAAGAAGCAGCGTGTAGAGCTAACATTTAAGATATTTAGCTTTTTAATTGGAAGTGGATGCCCCCTAACCCCTGGTTGAGAATGCATCCCATGATATCACGCAGCCGAAGACTAACAATGAAGATATTTATCTCCAGATATTCAAACACGTCTTTTAGGATCCTCATGTTCGGA
Source organism: Thysanoteuthis rhombus (assembly GCA_963457665.1). Lineage (NCBI taxonomy): Eukaryota > Metazoa > Mollusca > Cephalopoda > Oegopsida > Thysanoteuthidae > Thysanoteuthis > Thysanoteuthis major. The sequence goes on along the minus strand of OY735204.1, from coordinate 67,578,528 downwards.
AACCGGCTTTCATAAACTGAAGATCACTTTGGAAAATCACTGTTTGCCCTTTTTCCTTGTAACACTGGATGAAACGATACAGATCCTTCTTTGAGACTTAAAACGGGTTTTGGCGAATCTTTTAGACTGAAACTTTTTATTCAAAGAGTTTATCTAACCACTTTCCGTATATACACAGTGCAATTTTAAATTCTTTGTCTAGTTGAATAAGATTTTGCTCCGAGTTCCTTGAAAAATTTGTTATGTATACATCATCTCTTGGTTAGTGGGATTTGTGATTTTTTTTTCCAATTTATTTAAAATAATTCATCGAATCTCGTCAAAACTGATAAAAAACAAGGATTCCCTCTGTTTGCAGGAGCTCTAAAATGGCTTGATATGTCTCTTTCGCTTAGAAAAAAAGACTGCAATTCAGCACGTGAGAAGTGTGTCAGTAAGCAATTTGTGAATTCAGGGGAACCATCTTCATTTTACAATACAAAAATGATAACGAGACAGAAGTTTAATTTCCACATCAAATTTCCTTACGCTTACAATTTCGTATTGAGTATTTTTCTCCAAATCAAAATAGCGAATCACAATGAAAACAAACAAACAAAAAAATTCCATTAAAATTCCTAGAGCCCAAAATACAATTCGCTTTCAGAGCAAAAAGTTATACAACTTTGGCAACGTCGACAAAAAAAAAAGGTTATGGCCTTTAGCCCTAATAACTCCATTAAATTTGAAAAAAAAAATATCTTTTTGGAAAACATTTCTGGTGATAAATATCTCCAAGACTAGGAAAGATCTTAGAAGAATTAATGAGGAAAATATCTTTCAAAGCAATCTCCGTTATGGCTTCATACATTATAACCAGGAAGGACATTTTTAATACTCAAGTTTTACTTCAGCTTTTTTACACTCAAACACACACGCATATATATATATATATATATATATATATATATATATATATATATATATATATATATAAAGCATACACACATTTTTTCTTATATACAAGGTGTGTGTGTGATTAATTTGATGGATTTTTTTTCACAAAATATGCGTATCATGATATTCTATATTTCAATTTAATATTAACTCACTTATGACCGCTCTGGCACATTCGATATATATATATATATATATATATATATATATATATATATATATATATATATATATATATATATATATATATATATATAAGCGGTCATAAGTGAGTTAATATTAAATTGAAATATAGAATATCATGATACGCATTTAATTTAAGAATTTAAGAGGAAAAATATATATGTGTGTGTGTATATATATATGTGTGTGTGTGTGCATATATATGTGTGTGTATATGAGTGTGCATATGTGTGTGTGTGTCTGCATATATATGTGTGCGTGCATATATATATATATATATATATATATATATATATATATATATATATATATACATATATCCGTGTGTGTGCATGTATTTATATTTGTTAGTGATTCTTCACCTTTGTCTCTCCATGTCTAAACTGTACAGTTTCAAGGTTTAAGGACGTCATTTTAGGTTGTGTTGGATATACAGAGGAATTCTATTAGAAGAGATTTACCAAATGGTGCTTTCTTTCTTTTCTTTTAACAAATTTAGGATATGAGTAAATATATGTGAATTATGATTTGTGACTACACAATCTCCGAAGGAGGTTATTTAGAACTAAACATGAGATGAAACAGTGACGACAAAGTTTGGAGAAATTATATCCAGGGCTGGAATTTTTTGCTAATGACAACGTGAAACAGGAAAGCAAATAACAAGCAGTATTATTGTCTGTAAGGTTTTGTAGATGATAGTTATGAAATATTTGACAAACAATGTCAATATATGAGAAACACATTTTCCCTGTCCCCGATGAAATTCATTAACGTTTCTCCTTCTATTTGAGGGATAGATGAGACTCTGAATCCATTTGTCAGTATGCCATTATGTTTGGAAAAATACCCAGGAAGAGCAATTCTGAGTGAAAGCTTAAGGGACATCAAAACGTATGTTAGAGGTGGAATAAAGGAATTCGGTTAAAAATTTTCTCAGTGGGAGAATGCCCTTGAAATTCCCGTAGCGATTGAGTCAACCAAAACATGTTCTAGGGGTATACAGGGTGAGTAAAGCCTAGAAGGGATTTAAAATCTGAGAATACTATTCATAGATTGCCAGAAAAACGTGACTGCTACCACTGTGGAAGGCATCAGCCATTTTGTTGATGTGTCCTTTAAAAAATAAGTTTGAAGTTAAGCGGATTAGGCACACCTACCGAAATTGTAGACAGGATAGAAGTAGGAAATTCGGTGGGAAAAGGGAAATTACAATGAATAACATTCATGGAGGTGATGATGGCTGTTTGGGTAGAGCCGATCAGGGTGTGGAGATATTTGAGCTGTAGACAATTTGTGTATCACGCTCAGAGCCTGTGCAGGTTGAATTATTTGTCAATTATAAGAAGGTGATGATGGAGGTAGTGCTACGTATTTAGTGATGGATTTGAGGAAATTTAAGGCATTAGGTGATTTGAAAGATTCCCAAGAGACGCCGATGAGATTGAAGACGTGTAGGGGGGGGGGGGGTAGGTGAAGCCGTGTGGTATTGCTGACGTTGAAGTATTGTTCGGGGGAAAGTGAGAGTCGTCTACCATTGTTGGTCACAGAAGGTGGGGTTCCTACATTTCCAGACATAAATTGGTTACAGGAAGTGAATTCAAATTGAAGAGTCATACGTCCTTTGTTTAGGCATGAGGTGTCGTTGAAAATGAAAGAGTTGCTGTCCAAGATTGATTTGTTGTTTAGCGATAAGCCAAGCTATTCAAAGTATATGGGGATGAAGATACCAGTTGATGAGACAGAGACACCAAGATTTTGTGGAGTTCGTCCATTATCTTATTCAACATGACCGACTGGAAAGAATCTCATTGGGCTACACCTGATGTGCTAGAACTGTTCAGTTATGTGGTGACTATAAACAGAGCATAAATATGTTTGCACCTTGTGGCATATATCATATACCACGTACCAATGATTAGTCTGTTTTACCTTAAGGTGACATATGAAATGTTATAATCTGGACGAGAAAACGCAAGACCTGTCCACAATTCATACTGATCGTGCTTACTATCAACCGACTTGCTCACAATTTGATACACATACAGCGTGGAACGGACAAACGATTCAAGTACATTCCTTTCTGTGAATTGCAAATATGTGTTATTTTAGTTTCGCAGAGTGATGGTACTAGGCAATTCACGAATCTCTTCCTGTTTTGTGAAAAACAGGAATTGAGATGACAAAGACTAAATGGCAGGTCTTACTTCCAGAGGTAGTTTTATCAGCTTTAGGATCAGCAAAGAAGTCATGGCTCCCCTTCTAGAGAAAGTTGATGCGATAAAATAGGCCCTTCTTCCAAAGACACTTACTGATTTGAAGGCTTATGTTGAGTCTTTGAATCTTAATTCCCATTTACCCAATTTGCCAACTGCTATTGAGTCAATGCATTGCTCGTTGAAAGAGAAAACCTAGATGTTGTGTACAGATCAGAAAAAAGGTTTTCCAAGATACCAATGTATATGTCGTGTCCCGCAACTTTGTTGACACTTTTTGACCCTTCCAAACCAATACTGGAGCATGTATATTCTTCTCCTACGGAATAAGAGCAGTAATGACCTATAAAGTGGACAATTGGGGTGAAAAATCGGTATGTTACATTTTACGTACATTGTCTGCAGCTGAGAAATATTCATCCATATTGAAAAGGAAGGATAAGCAATCGTATTTGTCGTGAAAAAAACTCCACCAGTATCCGTATGGTAATTTCTCACTCTGTACACAAATCATAAACTACTCTTGATGACACAGTTTGCTGAAAACAAATCAATTCATCCTCTTATTGCTGCCTTGGGCATTATTCTGGCTACCTATAAATACAAATTAAGGTTTCATGCTTGGTCCTTCAACGATAATGTTGGTTCTCTTTGTGGTTCAAATAAAAGATTGTTCAATTTCATCAAATAGAGTACACATGATGGATTTACTTAATTCAACTGTGAATTAATGAAGTACATTCAGAAACCGAAAACACCCAATTCAGAGTACGGTATATGAATTAACTATGGATGGCCGGGGAAAGTACCCAGCGATTACTGAATTATGTTACGACTGATTAATTAAGTGTTGGGGAGACCGATGATAGGTTTTTAAAAAAATTCGTTAGGTAATTTTCATAAAAATCCTTTTTTGATTTTGCTTCAAAATGGCACCTAATGTTTTGAACGTGAGTGTATATTTGACAAAGGCCAATGGTTACGGTACTTGCTGGCGACAAAAATAGTTTCTGATCAGGCATAGCGACCGGTAGTCTTTTAATGAGTGGTCTCGTACAAGCTCTCCAACAAGCCACCACTTAGGGTGCATAACAAAATGATAGTGTTACATGCAAAACACTCGACGTATGGCAATATACTCAGAGAAGAGGGTGGAGTTATGGTCACAGGATTATGCTTAGCCAATGAGAATTTCGCAAAATTCCCACCAAAAAGGAAAATTCTCCCTCCAGATTCTTCAGGTTTTGATTTTGCTCAGGGCGAGACGGTTGTTATACCGTCAAGTATTACATGATATACTTTAGGAAGCGAGTGTTTGACCCTGTGTAATACAGGTTAGGTATCTAAAGGAAAAAGCTAACGGGCCAACTCACTGATTGAATTGTAAAGATTTCGCTGCATTTTCTTCGCTTTCGACCAGCTCTCCCTCTTCCATTGATGGTACGCAGTGCTGTTATTCTAAAGGTTATCCTTTTGTATTCTGTAACATGAAATTAATGCATTGTGCATTTTTGAGCCATACTCTGACAAGCAAGAGTAATTTCACTGTGTAGATGTTGGGGTCTTATCACTCCCAAGTTGAGATCGACGGTGTTGTAAGAGCTTTATTAAATCTATGTAAGAATAATACGCATCGGGAACTTGCTCGGTTCTATGTATGGTAACCAAACCTGGATGCTGCTACTGAAATCACATGCAAACTTTGTGAAGCATGCCTCCAGGGTCAAAGCTCTAATTCATTGCTTGGAATATCCAAGTCAGCCATGGGAAAGGGTACTGGTAAACTGTGATGATTCATTCGTAGGGCATTGATTGTTGTCAAAGCATACTCAAAATGGACTGGTGTGTATTCATGATGTCCCAGCTACTATTGAGAGGTCGAATGGGATCTTTGCCATGCATAGTCTGCATGTGATATTATCTCGTGTTAATGGTCGGTGTTTAATCGGTGAAGGGTTTATATTGTTCAAAATGCTTCAATGTAATTTGTCTTATATCTACAGACCCGTATCACCTATCCTCAAACGGTGAAGCTGAATGGACTCATTGCATATCCAAAGTGACAATTGAAACGATGTTACTCCATATTCAACAACTAGAGCTTTGCTCACTGGATTGTTGTTCTGGGCAATCTTTCACTCACTGAGACATGATACTCGTCATCAACTCCAAGGGGTCAATATGATTTGGAGCGAAGGACAAAAATTCAGAGATTATCTGTGTGAATTTAGCGTAGATGACAGTGTTGCTTTACAGAATTTTGGAGCTAGTGAGCAATGGGTGGAAGGCATTTTAACACAACATGTATTTCAACTTTTAAAGCTTCCTCTAAATCCAGCTGAGGTATTGGTACCTCATGATCCCTGTTGTTACAGCGCCCACGTTCCCTGTGCTTCACTGAACATCTGAAGTTCCTTAATTGCCTGAAGTGTCAGTTTCTACTGATTCTCAGCTATGTGATACTGCAATGTCTCCCAGTACATAAGTGGCACCAGCTGTTGAAATTCACAAATCAAGTTGTAGACGTCAACCATCTTCCCGGTCAGAAAACCGCGTGTGTGAGAGTCTCTAAGTAATTATTGGAGGTGTGATTTCATATTGTGGAATCTATCCGATTCATACTTTGCATTAGTTTTGATCGTGGTGACACATTGCAATGTTGATTTCAATATCTCGTATAAAGCTAGTGAAACATAATTGGCAACTGATCTTACTCTGTGAATGGCGCTGTACACAAAGAGCATTTCTGGATTGTCGAATTAATTCAAAACAGTCATTTCCCCTTTTACTGCAAGAGTGCTATTTGAAGCACATTATATCATATTTACCATTAGTATTTCTTTCGTTCGGATTTCAAGCTTTTTCTACATATCACTGGCGATCATGGTGATTTCAAATGATTTGCAGAAAAGCATCATTACAGAAGAGAATTAATGATCAATATATCACCCATACACTAACAGCACGGCGTCTTTGCTTCCTATTGTAGATTTGTCCCTTTGCAACGTGGATTTCATTGATTTTTACCTTACAATAAGCTTTTCGTCGATATTTCTACACATCTAATTTATTCTGCTGCAAATTGTATCGTTACACAGTTGTAAGTCGTAGAAATCTTTGAGATTTTCCCCCAGAACTATTCCGAGAAAAATCAGAAACGCAGGTTTAATTAAATCTTAGTATAGTATGAAAAGAATTATCAGATCAGAATGTTTCCCCAAACGTTCACATCTCATTAGGAAATCCGTGAAATTCGGACACTGTCCGATTGCTCACTCGTTATGTTCTCATATTGCGTGATCTGAGTGCTTAAGCTCAAAAGTTCAGGTAGAAAAGCTTCACTAAAAATCTCAAGTGGAAATGAATAAGCCCTGTTTAAATTGCAAAATAGAGGCCGGTATAAATGGCGTGATTATTAAGACAAGTAAAAAAATATTCAGTAGCAAAATCTGGGTATTATCTTTTTTTACTTTCACTCAATTTGACTCTGTATGTAGGTGAAGTAGCAACATCCAATATCTACCAATGACTATTTATCATAACTAGATTTGGTCTTCTTGTGTGGATTGGAAAATCCGTTCAAATTGTCCCACAGAATATTATATTTATTCGCCTCTCATGTGGTTTACAGTCTCTTCTCTCTCTTCATGCAAGCGGCGTCTGCTGTTTGTCTGGGGTCTGTCGATATCCGCTTTGACATTGTTTGTCCTGGTGACTTTGTTTTAGTGTTACTCTGATGAGCGATTCTGTTTCTCTCTTCAGATCATCTTTTTTGTAGCCACATCCACAATCTCCTATCTGCTATAATTTCTATCGTTTTGAATCCTCCTCGTAGTATTTTTACTTTCCATTTTCCATTATTTGTTTTCTTCTTTGTTACTTCCTCGTTTGTTACTTTTTTGTCGTTTGTTGCACTCCTCCGAGTCCTTTGGATCATATCTTCAGCACTTGCATGCACACACTTTTCTACTCCCATTTTCGCCAACTGGACACAGTTTACTATGCTGATGAGTCCCCTGACACCTTCTCCCCTCTTCACATGCAGTCTTACATAGATGATGTAATCGATGAGGTGTAGAGCATTGTGCATCGTCATAATTTTCGTACTTTGCTGGTCCATCAAAGTAAGGTCATCGTTTGACTATCCAAGGAATGGATTCCTGTATCTTATTACGGATACGGCACATGGATTCATTTTTTAAAAATCGAATTCCAGCTATTCAGCTAAGTTTCTTGCCTCTCCATTAGTGGCTCTGACTGCTCGTCCCTAGGTATATCCAAATATTGTTTCTCAGCTGTTCTCAGCTGTTTCAAATCATATTTACTTGAAATCTAGTAGAAAAATATTTCTTCATAAGGTGTTTAATACAGGGGTCCACCTGATCTAACAATTATGGCGTTCAGACGTTATGTTTTAAAATCGATTGAAATCGATTATCTAAACTGTTTCAAATCAGATTTTACGTAAAATTTGACTGGTATCCTAATAAACAGGTATTTTGCTGTAAGATGCTTCTCACGGTCGGACCCCCCCCCCCACTTTACATGGATTACGTGTCTGTCAATAATGTTGTTCAAATTTCATAGTTGACGTCTCACTGAACTTTATGTTCTTGTTCTTATTTTGTTAAGGTATTCATTTCCTCTTTCACGTCTTCTTGTTTTATCAAATCACATTCTAGAAAACCCCAAGGTATTTATCAGCCCTCTATGGTTAACTCTCAATTTGTGTTGTTGTCGGGTTAATCTATTCTTTCTGTCGTTATAAGCTCTAAGCCTACTCCTGTGCATTACCATTAGCGCGCATTCTTCTATCCTGAACTACATTCTAATGTCATCGCTGTATCCTTCAACTTTGTTGGACAATATTTCGAACTGTTCCTTGTTCTTTGCAAAAATTGCTCTATGTCATGCATGTACATTAGGTGGTTGACTTTTCCCTTTGTTTTGGAGAATTGGTATCCTTTACGATTTTTAGATATTCTGTTTAGCTATATCATGAGCAGTACTAATAGTATCGGGGACGGAATGACCCCTAAGAAATATATTATTATTATTATTATTATTATTATTATTTTTTCGTTGCGTACTTTTAGGCCACCGGTACTTATGGAGTGACTCGGTTTGAAAATATGAGTGACTGCCTTCGGTTAACAACAATCTGAGCAGATCAATTTTGTTGATATAGTTAAGCGCAGTTCGCCTCAGGACCACAAAACCATATCGGAATTGAAACTTACTGGAGTCGAATCGAATTGGACAGAAGGTGACTGATTATTTGCTACTTTCTACTTTAGCCAAAAGCTGTCTTCAGCACAACAGCCAATATGTCTCGTTCTTGGCACTTTTGTCAGTATTTACAGATTATATGTCATGTTGGGCTTATTCAAACATCTTGCAATCGAGAGATACGTTGAATGCAAAGAGAGAGAGAGAGAGAGAGAGTGAAAGAGAGAGCAGATGGAGGGTGGGAAAATTACATCGACATCAGAAGTTACAGATATGATTAGTGCTCTTTCCTTATTATGAGTGAGTCAAGTTTTTACACGAATGGACGACTTTAATTTCGTGATAACTTTTGTAAAACTTGAACAATTTCAATAAGATTTATCTCATTTAGTAGAGATATCCGTAGAGTAACTTCTTTCAATTACACGACTCACGAAAATAGCCCTGAAAAACGCCACATACAGACTTTCAGCGAATTTCACTTCAAATTTGATATAACGTTAGGCATTCCTCAGCCGTAAAAGTGGATCAAAACCAATCTTTTCATATAAACTTAATTTGATCCCGCAAGTGTTTTTTTTTCCTAAGAAAAATATGGAATCACCATTTGATAAAACCCCAAGAATTTTAAGAGAAATATTTCGGAAGCCAGGCACACAAGAAAGTTGTTTATCCATGGAGCAGTTGATTAGTTAGATTTATCAGGGGACAAATCTTCTGTAAATAAAAGTGATCATAGTTGAGGAAATCTTGTGTACACATTAATATTGAATATAATAGGACTTGTAAGAAAATGCATATCTGTACTATGTATTAATATAATTGAAAGAACTTTGAAAGCACCGAATAAGAATATGTCAACATACGATAGACGGAAGATATCAATATCGTGGCAAAATTGAACAATCTTGTATTACAAGGTTAAGTTACACACGAGTACAAGCCACTATAAATAACAATCTTTTACTACCATATTAGTATCGAAACATCGTGCAAGTTGGCATTTTCTTACTGGTTTCAAAACGTGTTTATCAATAGAATATTTCCTCTATTATTTTTTTTTGACAAGTTTTTACTTCATCTTATCATTTTCTTTTAGTCGAATTATTTCCAGGATTCGTATTTTATTACTAGTTTTACCATGATCTTATCATTGTTGCTTATTAGATCAATGGTTATATCCATAAAAATTGTATCACTAATTGACCACAAAAACGAAGTCATAGAAATCGGAAATAGAGATATAGTTGGATTTGATTAATCATTGCGTGTCCCTTCAAAGATTGACGATGGTATTTTTAATTTATAACCAAGATCAGAATGAACCTATGTTGGGCTATCATAACAAGAAGGGGGATGACTTTGAAATAACCTTTTGTTTTGTTTTGATCTCAAATGTTATATCAGCAGTTCATCTTCATGTGACTAGTGACTATTTGATGATCTTGGTTTTCTGAATAACTATTTTCAAAAAGACCCGGAGCTACAATGCTACTATAGCTACCATGACTACCATGCACCCACAATGGGACTTTCTCTCATGGGAACCAGATTGACAGGGTCAACTAAATGAGAAGCAAAAATGTTCCAAGGAGAAAACACGAGGTATATATGTGTAATTTAACTCTTTACATGGAGCTGGGACATAACTGTTAATTTCTATGTATTTCCATGGGATATGTAATTGACATATCAAAATATTGTATATATATATATATATATATATATATATATATATATATATATATATATATATATATATATATATATATATATATATATATATATTCTGGAAAGCTTGGAGCTTTAAGCACTAAACCTTGAAGATTTTTTCAAAAGTTCTTTTCCTGTCACTTCGGTGATCAATTTCCCGATATTCTCCTGTTTCACATATATTTTGTTATGTTCATACGTTATATACAAATATGTATATTGGAGTAAGGATTTGCTACACTAACACATTTTTGTTCTAATTGTGTTTTGGCCTCTTCATGTGAATGTATCGAGCACTTTATGAAAAAATCCATTGTTTTATATTATATTGCAGTCATGATTTATAATACAAGGTTACATATATATATATATATATATATATATATATATATATATATATATATATATATATAAAAGGAAGTTTTACCGTTTTGAAAACTAAATGTTAGAAGATGTTCAATATTCTCTTTCGTTTCCCAATATTTGTCAATGCAGTTTTTGTAATTTTCTTCTGTGATTTTATTTTCATTTTCCCTACACTTTGTTATCATTGTACACCATGAGAATTGTCTCTTGTTGGGATTATCAGGCGTTCATTATGTGACCGTTTTGAGAATTACACAAACAAAACCGTTATTTCAACATAGCATCCTACAGTGTTAATCAAACAGCACCTCTTTTTCTTATCATATAGTTCATGCCATGCACATAGTTTGTCTCATTACATAAGGTTTTATTTGTATTGTGTATTCGTATTATTTCATACTGCATGTATATTTTTTGATACAGGTCTTATTTAAACCGGTTAAGCTGAAAACATTTCCAACGATGAGGGATCAGTAAGTATAACAACAGACATGACTGGCTCTTCGTGTTATTTCTATTGAATTTTCACCCATGTGAATATCAAATCCATTGTGTCGGTTTTTATCTCAGACTCCCTGCAAACCAACTTATGACATCATCTTTAAGGATTATAATTACATAGAAAAAATCCTCTTCAAGTCGATTTTCTACCGACATATCCCAACGAAGAATTTGACAATTTTTTCCACTAGCCTTAAAGTTATTTTTTGATGTCGTATAACATAAGGCTTCAATCATACGATTTTGAAAAACTCTTTTGATTATCGGATGTTGTATTCTTATATATACTTCCTAGCGGGTACTAACACCTTGATGGGCAACTCCATAAATATACTGAAACAATTTTGTTACATGGCATTCCATGTCCAGTCTCCGACCCCACCTAACTATCTATCATTCAGACGAATGGACCACATCCAAAATGCTTCCCCCTTTCCATAGATCCAGTCAATACAATAATCTTTCACACTAACGAAGACTGAATCTATCTCTTTTGGTTATGTAATTCCCCTAACATTATTACAATTTCATTTATTTTAATACACACTATTCATTTATTCCAGTTTCATATTTTCGTTAACATATCCGTTATTTTTGTTATTATTTCACTATAGCTTTGCTGATAAGTTTCCCCAAATATTCCGATAATGTTGCCCTGCAAACAATTTGTAGATAAACATTCCATCCCCAATTTTAATATCCAAATCTAGGAACGTTGCTTGCATTTCTTCATGTTCACACTTTAGTTCAAGATCCTTAGGATTCATATTACTGCACGATTTTCCAAATTCTTCCCCATCATTATGAGATCATACGTCATCAAAAAACAGGTACCTCCTGGAGATGAACGAGTTCATTTTATATTAGTTTTAATTAGAGATAACATGGATATATATTCGTGTCAATGTAAGTACAAATTTTCCCAGTAGGGGGCAGGATCAGTTCAAAGTACGTTCTCCAAAAAGATGACTAATAACCACCTTAGAGGTAGAACACGTGAAGTAAATCTTGCCTTTTTTGTTTTACACCGGAAAGCTTCAGATTTTTAAACCAAATATATTTACTATTTCCTCCTGCAAATGCCAATATTTTACTCAATTTTTTAGTAAGATCTTCATGAGAAATTTTTGTGAAAAGATTTCTAAAATCAGTTTGAGATAGATTTAGCTCCTCTACGGGTATTTATAATTTTTTCTTTAACAGGCATAAATCTTTTACTACACAAAAGAGATTTGGATTGAAATTGATTGAAATGAAATTACTATACTTGATGGTATGTTAGATAAAAAAACTTTGGAAACAGCTTTGCTAAGAGGTACTACAAAATCTAAAGGTTTCAATAAAGCTAGTGCCTATTTGATTTTATGTGTTTTAGGTATCCAAGACATAATTGGTAACTTTTGTATTTTTTCATTTATTTCATTCCTAACTTTATACTATGTTATTAAATATAATACAATCTGGTTCACAAGTGGATACTTTATAAGTGGATGATGAAGTTCTTATTAAAACTACTTCAGACTGCATACAATACTCGTTTCATATAAAGGATGTGTTATTTGCTACTTATCGATTGGAACTCCGGCAAATCTATTCTAATGTTCCTTGTGATCTGCTAATACTTCAGTATTTCAGCGCCTGACTTGGTTTTTGGGTTGTTTGAAGCGTTTTCCCCCTTGGATTTTTTCATTTACAAATCTGATAATTTTTTTTTCCATCTGTTGAACGCTGATTCTATTATTCGATATATTTTTGACATCGATAAAATAAAAATACGTAATGCTTTTTTAATCTCATTTAAACATTTACTATAATTCAAACACCTCGGTTCTCCATGATTTGGACCTTTCGTGAGGAGTTTTCTTAACTTGGAGGTTTTTTTTTTTACTATTTCTTGTTTACCTGTCAATACGTGGCCAAAATTATTATCACATAATTTCGAGGCCAGGCAATCATATTCTGGAATTTTAATTTCACCATCTTTTTTCATAGCAAAAAGTTCTATTGTTTTTTTTTATGATTAAAAAATCATTTTTTATTGTTGGTCCTGATCTATATGTTACTAATGGCATTTTATCTCCTTTTTTTTAAAAATTCAGTTGGTAAAGGTTGCAAGTTGTCCTCGTGATACAACATTTTAGGCAAATTCATGTCACCAAGTCATTTATTTTCAGATGTCACAAACATTACGAAGTATACTTTTCTTTCTCTTTAATGGTGTTTATATAGTTTTGTGTCAATTATATTTTAATATCTTTTCGTATCATTGATGTAATATCGTCATCTTATACATCAATTCATTTTGTAACAATATTTTGGAAGCTACACCTTCAATGTCTTTTTTTTCCTTTGATTCAGAAGTTACTTCATGTAATTTCAAAGATCCAGAAGGATGATCATCTATACATTCTTGGACTTTAGCAAGAGAGGAAAACAAAAAAATATACTAAACAGCCGATTCTCTCTTATTCCTTTTTATATGAAAACAAACCGCGATCACCAGGTCAGGACAGATGGGGGGGGGGCACTCGATGTGAACTTTTCTTGACTTCAATATTTAGTCAGTAGGAATATATAACATGCATGGCTTTAGTAAGTAATATCATCTTCCTTCCGTTGCTTTATTTCTAGCATTGCTTCATCTATCTTACCTAAGCTTTTATATCAATTTCATCGAAATTTCTTAATAATCTGAATTGAAAATGATGAATTGGTACATACTTCTTTACCATATATATATATATATATATATATATATATATATATATATATATATATATATATATATATATATATATATATATATATATATATATATATATATCAGGGCAACAATATTCAATTTAAGTTTTTCCATGACAACCGAGTGCCTCTGGAAATAAAGATATGTTGGTTATAATCCCACCATCTCAGTGGTGATAAAAGATAGAGCTGAGACATTGTCTTTTATTCCTAAGAATCCATATGGTGATTATCTCATTTGCATACTCATGAATATTATTGAAAAAATAAAAAAAATGATAATATTTTTCCTAGATGGATTTTTCAAATTCTTAGGCTCCAAACAATGACTACACAACCGTTTGAGGTTTTCAAATTGTTTGGTAGCTTCATACAAATAGGATTCTCATGAAAAAACTATATTGAACTATATGAAATATATCTGTTTTCGTGGCAACTGTACTTCACGAATGAAGGTGTGATAATTCTAACATATCCTTATTATTATTAATGATTATAAAAGGTGAACGAAAGACCAAACTGTAGCTGGGAAATAAACAATGTGTCTATTTCCTAAATGTTTTTTTTATTTTAAATATAGATGTGTACGTAAATAAAACAATGTTATATATGTCCTCCAGTAGGTTTGGAAAGTATTTTTATCGCATGATTTTTGTCTGATTGTAAGTTTAAAAATATATTTTTTATCTCCAGTTATCTGAAGAACGAAAAATGGCTAATGGGAATGAAGGCGAATAAAGTCAAGATATCTAACCTTCCACATGGAGCACGTACGATCGTTACTTGTTGATTCAATAACAATATTAACAGTCAAGCTCAAGACCCTTACATATATACACACATTTATACTCACATATAGCTATATGCAGAGGAAAGGTGTGGTTTCTTGCCCCCTACAGAAAGCTTCCAATTGTATGCTGAAATTCTATATCAGATGTCAGATATTCTATTCAGAACTATGCAAGGTTTCCAATATTTATCAACTTTTTTGCGGCCAATCTCGAAGAGTCCCATCCAGGAGTGACAGAGTTACTAGAAAAAGGAGCCACTCTTCCTGCTAAGCCTTTCATTTCTGGTAATAGGTGTGGTGCAGATAAAACAATCGAACAAAACTTCACATGCTAAAAGGCACAGTTCTTTTTGTGTTTCAAGGTTTGCTGGGAATTATGATGCATTTCGACAGTCCGTTTGAACTACCCAAGAAAATTCGAAGTATGTAGTGGCAACATTGAATATAGCAGATATATTGAACAACTACATAACAAATAAATCATGGCAAAAAGATCTTCGGCAGAAATTCATAAAAGTAACCGAGAATTTTGCGAGACAGTTGATGCCATTAGCAGCTTTATTGATCCTTTTTCCATCAATGATAAAGAAGAATCATAATGCATTTCTTCAGGCGCTTGGATTCCATTAGGAAATGAAGATGGCATTCTCACAACTGAGAAACGGGGCGAGAAAGTTGAGAGAGTCTTCACGAATGAGAACTTCTTTGAACCCATAAAACACTTAATTTGAAGACGATTATTGATATCGAGGAGAAAGTGAAAGTAGAATCTGCCAAGAATTAGGAAGCAGAATACAGACAATATGGAGATATTGCAATACAATTGCTATTCCAATCACAAAAAACCCCCAGATACATTGATTGATCTACGACTTAGTTCCATTTCCAATCAGTATTCGCACTGACAATAACTGCATAGCAAAAACTGACAAGTCAAAAGGATTAAAATACCGTATAATAGGCATAGATCTTGCACAAATTCTAACACAAGATAGAAGACTTAGTTTTAGATGTCGATGCCATAATTTATCCTATGAAATAAATCTCAGTCTTTTCAAAGATATCAGAAAAACTGTTTAACATTATGCCTCTGAGAGCTGATGTTATTGTTTGATTGTAAGTTATTTTCATCACAGACATGTTTAAGAAAAGTCCAGCTTAAAATATGGTGAGGCCAAGATGAGAAAGTGAGGATAGATGATAGTACATGGTTAGAACAACAAGAATGTTTTTTTTAACAAACTGAGATTACAAGAAACGGCTTGAACAAGCCAGGTGTAAAGTGTAGAGTAAAGATGTCTTTGCTGAGAAACTAAATGGGACACTGGTCATATTCATCCATAAAAGTGATGGCTACCTATTCACATCAGAGAACAACAGCAACAATGAGTTTTGACATTTTGAGGTCAACTCAAGAAGGAACATATACAAGGGCTATGTTTTACAGCTTGTACGCCAAAGGACAAGGTTACAAGTGTTCAATTGAATACTCCAGACAGCGATGTATTCTCTACTCTTCTCACTATATTGAAATATTTCCTTGAACCAGTATCAAACAAGATAGTAAAGTGTTACTATCATATTTGATACTGGTTCAGGGGAACATGGACAATATATCAATTTGAGAAAGATTGCACGGGAGTATACAGATGGATACTGCAAGGCATTCAAATGGAGACGCCATGCCACAACGATAAGAATACTCGAGAAGAGACCAAGGTTTGTAAGTACATTTGCGAGTCTGGATAACTTTTAGCATTTATCAGGTGACCTCAGGAGTCATGTATGGCAACCCTTAGATTCACAGCTGTTGATGACTTGAGACGGTTCAAGATGAAAAAGAAATGTAAAGATAACAGATGAATGCGACATGCAATATTGATATAGGAACATTGCCCCCTTGTAGGGAGTTTTTGGTCCAACACATCAGGAGATTGAATTATCAGGTGGGGATCGGAAGGCTTCTCACGGGGCTGATCTAGTTATTCCCACAGTTTCAGAGGAGCACATATCGACTCTTGCAAATAGATTTCTTGAACTTCCATTGATAGAAGATGGTAGATATTCTGGTAGAGATGCTTGGAGCACAACACGGAGATGAAAGAGACGAGGCAGATGAAAATATTGATGAGTATCTTGATAAGGTGAAAGAGTGCGTACAGATCTCTGCAAACCAAAAATAAATGGCGTGTATTGCATTTGAAATTTACGCAATCATACATTCAATGACGTCATAATCATTATAACATATGCAAATATGCATAAATAACATATACCTTGTATCATTGTATTTATTCCATTTGAAAACGAATTGAAGAGACTTCAAACAAGAATACATTAAACTTTATCTCATATGTGTAGGTTAGTAACATGAATATACACTGGAATAAAGATACTAGTGTCTCAGCTCCAGTTTGGTACTAGGTTCCCTTTTTATTACTAATAATAGTTAAAATATGCTGGAATTATCGCTCCTGTGTTCGTATTGTAAGGTTTTCATGGAAGAAGATTTATTATTGGTAGATTAAAAGTTGATTTTTTTTCATGGGAGTCTTGTTTATCCTTATTTGTTTGAAGCTGCAAAACAACTTGGAACCCATCAAGGGTTCTTCAGTCATTGTCTAGCAGCTGAGATTTCGAAAAATGATAGGTTTTTAGCGAAAAAAATATCGTCATTTTGTTATTTTTTCAATTGTATTCATATGGAGACAAATGAGATGATTAACAAATGGGTATTTAAAAATAAGATAAAATGTGTCAGCTCTATCTTTGTATCAGTATCGTTCTCTTAACATCGAAATTGACTGAGATGGTGGAATTATAGCCAACATGTGCACAGTTGCCATGGAAAGACTTAAATTACGTATAATTGTCCCCAATGATTTCATAGGGACATTTCTGAATTCATTCAGTTGACCTTGCCATGACAGAAAGTTTGTGCATACTTACCCCTAATGCTTCCGGACTAATATGTAACATAGTTTGTGTGTATATATCCGTCTGACTCTCACTCTCCCCCTGTCTCTCACTGTATCTTTTCTCTGTCCTCTCATTTCCACACGTCAGTCTGGAGCAGTCAGAAGATATCAACTTACAAGTCTCATATATATATATTTATCTATCTATATAAATACATACACACATACATAGTATCATTTTGATATGTCAATTACATTTGCCGTTAAGTGCGTAGCGAAAGCTAGAGAAACAGAATTAGCGTACCGGTTTTGAATTCTGTCTGAAGCTGCTGGCATTACGTATCTGTTCGCCAAAATGCTCGCCAGAAAGTCTTCCCATATTCAACATAATGGTTGATCATTTCTCCAGGTAGATTTTAAATACTGCATAAATATAAACAATTATAATTTTTCTTATATATAAAATCATAATCATAATCAGTTTTCATTTTTGACAGGTTTTCATTAATCCTTTTTCGTCGCTTTTTATCGCAATATTCCGGTCGATTTTTGCATTGTGCGACTGTGCAACAAGCAGCGTGAATAAGAAATAAGAAATTAGTTCAAGTCTAGTGGGAGGCTGAGTCTTTATTTCCAATCTGTGTTGCTTATTTGAGGGTAAGAGAAGGTTAAACAAACAAAAACAGAACACTGCGATAATAAACAACGAAAATGAGACGGGAGAATTGCTATTAAACAAAAAATAATAATGTCAAAAAACCATCAGAAAAAATCAGGAAGATTGTAATTAATACGTTTGTTACTACCAGGTGTAAACATGCAACAAAATTAAGACGAAGTAAAACAACTCAAAAGGATAATAAGGACATTGGTTCATCAATGAAATTTGGACATGTTGAACTTTTATTCTATCATTCTGTGATGAGTTTTTATCATTCCAATAATTGTAATTCGTACTCACGTCCTTTCTATTGTTACCACAACATTTCAGGCAATTCATTTTCAGCCCTCCTCATGTTCATGTGAGGTGAGGAATGGATCCCTGAGAACTTTTGTTAACAGCAAATAGTACAAAAAACGACGGATATTTTGTTGAACTTTCCTTTCTCTAACAAGCTTTCGAATAACTCTTCTTAAATGGCATTTACTAGCGGCCAATTAGACAACTTTTTAAGTTGAAGTGGAACACCCTTCAAGTTCTAATTATTTGCTTGATGTCTACCAAGTTTTTTACTCGTTGAATAATCTGGCTCTGGAGGCGGACCTCTCTCTGCTGATAGTGTTCTCCATTCGACATAGACCTTCCCCAAGAATTGCCAGATTCTCTCTGTCGCTAATATATCCGGAACCTGTGTGGATCGCTTCACCATCTTATTTTCTGCCGGCCACGATTTCACACATGATTTCTAGAAATCCACGTTCTGAGTCATGATATCTAACGGGTTTCATGATATTCTTGCTGCATGACATGTCCATTGCCAATAGAGTTTTCTAATGGATTGTATGATATCTCCAAATCGTGTTTTTCTCGTATATACTGAGAGCTGCCTTGTGGTCTCACCATGACTTTTCCTTTTGCATGGTTTCTTAGTTCGAAAGTTAGGTTACATGTTTCAGCAATAGAATTAATTCAACCCTCATTCTATTGCAAATATGAATAAATATAAACAAATATAAATATATACATATATATCCTCTCTCTCTCTCTCTATATATATATATATATATATACACACACACACACACACACACACATATATATATATATATATACACACACACACACACACACACACACACACATATATATATATATATATATATATATATATATATATATATATATATATATATATTATTGTGTCATTCACAGACAGCTGTTTCGATGTGTGGCTATAGACTTTCCATTATTCCATCCAGTACCGCGAGGCAAAATTGAAATATTCACTTCAGACCCGCAAGCCAATATCCTACCTCTGGACTACAGAACTGGACAGGCAGTATGACTGGATTTAAGTGATTTAACTGATTTGTTTACACAGAAATCCTTCATCCACAACTGTCATTCATATTTGATGTCTTGGTTTTTAGCATAGGCTAAAGAGCCCATCCACTGAGATGAAAAGACATTCCTCTTCAAAGAAATGACACCAAATATCATTTCGAATTGCTGATATTACTCACTAATGAACTAACAATTAGATACAGTTTCGTAATTATAGATATGCCCTTTGATACCATTATCTGAAAGTAAGTATGTAATTAGCGTATGTAGAATCAACCACAGTAAACAACATTTTAACAATATGTAATTGAAAATCTGTGGTGTCTTGAACCTGTTCATCTATGTTTTTTTCCGAAAGTCACTGACTTGAATTTCTAAATGGAGGTGAATTATTCTGCCTGGAAGTTGGATGTCTAACAATTGAAAACTTCTGTTTTTTATCAAATTTGACAAAGCAGAATATGATTCAAATGTACGCTAAACATGAATACTGATTATCAAGCGACAAACATCACATGCTGGAAAAGAAAGAACTAATCTTTGTCTTAGCTCATAGAAAAATTTTGCTTATCTAGCGGGAACTTCAGTCTGGAGTTTACGAACTGGAAAAGTAAATATTAATTTTGGAAAAAAAAAAATAACAACGTATCCGTCAGCAAATTAAAGGCGTGTGGATATTCTAGAATAAAGGAAATAATTTCGAAGATGTGATGCCAAAAGGTGTCATTTTTCCTTAAAGGGGGTGGAGTTGGGCTGTCACAGATTGAATTCAGAGAGACACATGACAAAGTTGGTTCAAATGAAAGAAAAACTAGATTCTGGATAAGTGCCATCAGTTCACGCAGTTATCTCCCTTCTTCCCCCAAAATAGATTGATCATGTGTATTATTATTTATCATCATCTATTTTCTCGCTTGTTTTGGAGTTGAATTTTTATTATCATTTTCGCTCATTGGGTATTCACAACTGGGGATCAAGTGATAGCAAAACTCTTCAATACTCTATTGTTCTCCATAGCATGTATGCTTGATACAATAACACTGACCTATGGTTGATCATGATTCTTCTTCGGATTTCTGATTCATCGAACCTCTTTGAATAGCTCTTCGGAGCTGTTCCAAGTGCTCCAATAACGATGGGCACAACTGTCACTCTCATATCCTACATTTTTTCCAGTTCTCTCAGATATTTGTTCAGCTTATTGATCTTTTCCAGTTTTACACTATGAAATAGCTGGAATAGCAAAATCCCTATCCGATAACCTTTTTCCTTGTTCACAGCACTACTGGGAACTGCACGGATACTGAGGAAGGTGCTAGAGATATAAATACTGTGACGAATTTTAGCCCTGACATAATAGGTGAAAAAGTGAAAAAGGGAGAAGACGTTAGCTGAAGACCTGAGGAGACTTATTGTCACTCAGCCTTCAGCGATAACCACTGGGCAACCAGTGTGAAACTGTAAATCGCAGAATTACTGCGACCTATGAGTACTAGGGGAGGAGGGCTGGAGACTTGAGGAGACTTGCTGTCACTCAAACTCCAGCGGTTACCGCTAGAAAACTGGTGTGAGATTCCAAATAATAATAATAATAATAATAATAATAATAATAATAATAATAATAATAATAATAATAATAATAATGATGATATTGATGATTATGATGGGAACTTTTTGGTAAGAATGCAATCGGTGAACTACGACTAATAAAGCGTCGAGGACCAATTCGAAGTTTTCTAATAGCCCCTTCCAACCACCATTCGAGCTACACCACTGCAGTTACCACTAGTGTGAACACTCATGAAGTGCATTAAAATTCGCAAAATCACACCCGAGCAATAACCATCATTCAATCCTTACTGGACGTCGCCGTATAAAGACCGAGTAAAATAAAAGAATTAAGTCAGTTTAGAAATGGGCGTCGATGAAACAATGGTTAGCAATCTTCTCCTGAAGATCATTCCTAGCCTGTTCGTTCCTTTATGGGTGCCCCAACATGTTGACTCCGTAAAATTTTGTCAGGGAAGCTGATTTGCTATTATAAACCGTAAATACAAACAGTCAACATTGGTTTCGTCAGTTTTCAAGTTGGTCCGGCTGACTATACATGTATTTTTGTATCAAGCGTATAGACATCGCCAAAGAATTTAGAGGGCTGAAAATTTTAACCTAATTCATATTATGCCAAGATTTAGTGGTTCTATTTGCAACGTAAATTTATGATGAATTGATCCCTAGTTTGTGTCTTGCATCATTCACGCTGATCATTGAAAATTCAGACCATTTTAGTGATCACTGTCCAGCAAAATACGAGCTAAGTAACTAATTCACTGATTGCCTCTTTCCCCAATTTTTTGATTGATCATCTTTGACACGACATTGGTCACATGGCAGTTTGTATTGAGTGACTAGCGAGTTTATCTGATCTGGTAAATTAAATGATCTGAATTATAATCATCATTAGCATCAGCAGCAGGCTTTTACCCTCCATAGTTGGTCCTCTCTATTGTACCGTGCCAGTAGTTTCTAAATTTTCTTTATTTCGTCATGTTATCTGATTTTCTTCTGGCCACGGTTCAGCATTTAATCTCTAGGGATCCACCCCGTGAGTCGTGATTCCTAACGATTGACGCCGACAGTGTTTGAACAGTACACAGTTGCAAGGTTCTGATTTTTCTCGTCATTATCCCACAGACTCTACCTCTACCCGACTACTCACCGTTCAGCTCCCATGATTTTGCTCATTGAAACACCAACATTTTTTTGCTATGGGAAAAAGATTTTTTACCGAAGATGTATTTAATCCAGTTTGTTCTTCTGAAAGGAATTATCAGTGGTCTAGAATTAATGCAAGCGTTGCTGAGAGAATAAGAGTTTGTGTGTACAATGAAATAATGCATAGACAATGACTTCAAAGCAGAAATTCATTGTAAATAGTTTTATGATAGAAATGCATAGGGAATTAGGAGGGAAGAGATCAGTTACCAGGAATTAATGCAAGTGTTATCGACTGGACAGGGCCAATATCTAACAAAATAATGAGCTTGTATGCAAATTTTTTATTTGTCTGATCAACCCACATAATAAAAGCTTGAGATGATTTGAGATTACAAGAAAACTTGGAGTCGGGATGCTTGAATTATTAAGAATAAATTACCCAATAAAATAGTTTCAGGCTCCTTAATGCCGATCCATGCATAAATAACTCTGTCAGTTTTGGGCAAATATATTCCTGTATTGATGATGAAGATAGTTGTTTAACACCATTGGAATGAAACGCAATTCATGAATTAAACATTTTTTTTCAAAACTCGATAGAATCTGAGAAAAAAATCTGTTATCCTTTCTTCTTACTATGTGGCACGCCCTACCCCATTTTTGTCACTGAATTATTTCTATGATACGAATCATTCCTAACAATGCTCTTTCCATTGATCCTTGTGTGATTCTGATTTTGTTTTCCTTCTCAAAACCAATATGAGCAGGCTATAAATATGTGCAACGGGATAAAACTGTTTGTGCGAGATTGTGCATGTGTGTGTGTGAATGTATGTGAGTGTAAGCGTGTTTATGTGCTTGTGTCGGTATTTACAAACTAAAAAATGTGAATCATTGAGAATGACAATCGCGTATGTCAGTGTGTGTGTGTGTGTGTGTGTGTGTGTGTGTGTTACGTGATATTTTGTAAAATTTCGAGCTGAATTATTTGATGAATTGCCAAACAGATTTGGTTTGAAATATGTGCGGTATCTTACTGAAATTCTTCTTTGCCAAAAATGAATAAAAAAATTAATGAATAATGATATCACATCAAATAACGAAGGAAGACGTCTGTAATTAGAGACAGAACAGAAAAACAGATATTCCCAACATTTAATTTATGAATAAGAATTATATATATATATATATATATATATATATATATATATATATATATATATATATATATATAAAGTAAAAGGGTCGCTACATGAACACGTTTATGTTTATGTCATGTTTGGGGTCCTCCAGGCAAATAATTAGATTGACTTTATTTAGGACCGGGGGGGGGGGGTATTTCGTTTCAGACATCTTCCTCTTATTCTACTTATATACCTTTTTCTTCTCTTTTTTTCTCTGTTCGGTTGAAGCCCAACCAAACAGGGCAGAAACATAAACATGTTTGTGTAGCGAATCCTTCACGTTATATTTAAGCTCTGCTCTAATTAACTTGAGGTTTACTGTTGAATGTATCGAGCACTTTATAAAATAAACCCACCGTACATTGGATATTGCATTCCTGATTTGTATTGCATATACATAAAAATGTGTGTGTGTGTGTGTGTAAATTTATTTATACGTATATTTGAATGCGTGTATTTGTTTGCATATTGTCATGTATAAATTCAATGTTATTGTAAAACATTGAATATACGCGTTGAGTTATGCATATCCAGTTACTCCTAGCTATTCACGGGGTCAGGAGCACCAGTCGTCGAGAATACGAAAATCTGTGAATATTAATGTTTGGTGACCCCTTACGAACCCTTTCGGTCCCAAAAAGCATAAATTTTGTGCCAAGAGCAATAATAAAACACTTTACCATTCCCGAATTGTGAAGGTATTGATAATTGAATGAATGCAGATACCGTGAAAAATTTAGATTTTCAAACTTGACCACATTTTCTCTGCTGAGAGATCCATCAATTATGGTGGAATCGATACTTTTTTATATCAAAACGATTTTCATCTGATCCGAAATATTTTGTTAGCACACAAAAGTAATTTTCTTTTTTATGTTATTCTTTTGCAATCCCAACCAAAATGAAACTCTCATAAAACAATAAAAAGTGTGCAACAGATGCTGGGAAAATACCATTTATTCCATGAAACTAGAGTGAATTGATAATTAGAATTTTCCCTTCTTTTAATTGCTACTATTTACCTTCGTGTTGATAATTTTGTTGCTTTGAAAAACCATCTGCTCTGACGAAAGTTGCGATTTAAAGAGAGAAACATATGTGAATGGAGATAAATAGCATAAAAATGAAAGGAAAAATATTAATGACGTTTATGATACCAAAAGAATAAGTAAGTAATTTTGTTTACAGCAAGGTGTATTGAAAACATATGTCCAAAATACAGTTGGACTTTACAAGTGTAAGCATTGGAAAACTGTCAGTTTTTAACCACAATAAGTTTTAAAGCAGGTATATTATCATCAACATAAATAAGTTAATAACATAAGTAGCATTACGATGCATTTATTATTTCTTAAAGCTTCCCAACTCTTCATGTTTCGTTCGTATTGCATACTATATTTTCTATGACTCTGTTTTTTGCAGTAGGCTGTTAAACACCTTTCATAAATCTCTTGAAGACTGAACGGCAAATTATCAGTGGTGATTGAAAAACTCACCTATAGCGAGGGAAAACTCATTCCATATATATATATATATATATATATATATATATATATATATATATATATATATATATATATATATTTAATATGCTTGTAAGTGTGTGTGTAGTGACGGAATATCGATTAAATGCAGGAATTCTGTCTTTTTCAATGGTCAACCTTCCTTTCGCTATTTCCAGCTCATCAAATCGACAATTTAATTAGGCCTCTGAGTTATTTATATATACTACAGAAAATACTTTTACTTTGAAATGTGACCGTTGGAGTAAGATGTAATTATCAACATTGCAGCGCATGATATTCCTTTATCAAAGGTGCGTTCACTCAGATTACATTGCAAGTAACTACTCTTGCTTACACCTGTGCTGTGCGTTTGCCTCCTTTATATTCTGTTTCTACGTGGTTTTATTCGTTTGTCAAATTAAAAGGCATGATTTTTTCAGGTTATTTCAATCTTTGATTCACATTATTAACCTGTTTTTAAGTACGAACTCTTTTTTTTGTTTCTTTTGAGAAAATATTTTTTCCTATTTTGTTTTTTGGCTCTTCTGGTGTTGTAAGAACTTGTAATTACATTCTCTTATTTTACTTTATCTCAATCCGTCTTAAAATTCTTCTGTTTCGCATTCTTTTAGTAAAGTTCAATATTTGATTCTGTTGTCTTACATTCGAGACCTATCACTAGCTAGTTTCTGATTTTTGATTTATCTATAGTCACATTTTTTACAGTTGTTCTTTGGAGGGGGGGTTATTGAAGGGTTTATCTAAATCTCACTCTTCACAGTTCACCTACTTATTTGAAGGGAGGGTAAACCAAATGTATTTTTTTCTACAGCTTTTGTTAGTGTTGGTATTTTTAAAATTCATTTCTGATTCCCTTATCAAATTCAAGTTTATCTTTTACAAATCCACAATCCTAAAGTGCTATTTGGTAAGTTTGGTGATCTTTTGAAGAAATATTCCTTTCGATAAATTCAATTTCAATCAAGCATTAACAGAATTTGGGACCTGTTTAAGAATAGTTAGTGGATGATTAGATATTTTATTCATATCAATTGAAGATCTATTTGCTTTGGTGTATATTTCGATGGTTTTAGAATTGAGATTAAAGGTACTGTCTGGAAAGATGACATTATTGACATTTGCATTGATTCCTATTTAGAAACACATTTCCTTGAATTGTCAAATTAATCGTTCCCTGATTTGGTCACATTTTTTGCCTGTTGCAGTTATCAAGTGTAACAAGACAGCTGTCTCCTTATAAGTCGATGTTGGTGGTAACTAAGAAGTCGGTTGATAGTATATATAAAAAACAAAGTCTAAATAAATCCGACATGTTAGCAGAATAATATTTGCCCATTGCAACTTGAAGTTGAAATTGTTTTTTTGATCCACTGTGCATTGATATTGAATAAGATTGATTCTATGCATAGTTTAATTATATCATTATCAGAGTTGCTAATATTACTTCATGTCTTTGCTATTTTTGTGGTATTATCGAGATTTTCTTCAGTTATAAAGGGATCATAATCAATAATGTCAAATTATATAAAAGTTGCATTACGTACACCTTCAATTTTTCTTAACAAATCTATTCTTTGTTGGGGACCGATCCGCTATTCATATCCGCAGTAGTTTTATCCCTGTGTCAATCTTTTCGAGCGTAATTTTCATGGAAAAAAACAATTACTTCACAAGCCAAACCAAGTAACGAATAAACTCCTAATAAGTGACAGAGTGGCGATAATGCATAAAAAAACGCATACACACTTCTGAAAACGACTAAAAAGACTTGAATAACAAACCAACAGCCAGACTAATCAATCCAGTTAGACATAAAATGAGAGAAATCAGAAAAATTATATTCGTGGTATATGTCTCAGCAACCGATATGTATTAAGTAAATATATATATATATATATATATATATATATATATATATATATTGTGTCATCAACAGACAACTGTTTCAGTGTATTACATCTCTTCAGTGTGGCTATAGACTTTCTATTATCCCATCCAGTACCGCAAGACATATTTGAAATCTTAACTTCAGACCTGTACGCCGATATCCTAACTATGGACTACGGAACTGGACAGTTAGTAAGGCTGAATTTAAACGATATATTTATTTTTTCAGAAATCCCTCATCCACCAGTGTGCTCTATTCCTATGAAAGAGCATTGCATAAGCTTACAGTGGATGAGTTACCTCACTTGAAGAGTGCTCAACCCTGAATAGTGGAGCATTGATTGAACAGGGTGCTGTTTGATCATCAGTTTAATGTTTATATAAGTATTTCTTATAAATTCCCGAAACAATTACATGGTAAATAACTGGTGATCGCAACAAAAAAATCACACAGTACCAAAATGTCGAAAAATTTGTAAAATATGAAAATCACGCTGAAGAAATAACCCAAGATATAAGCAAACATGAAAAATATGTTCTTTAATTTATTTCCCCTTAAAGAGAGAATAGCATGTGAAACTAAGATTACTCTTTAGAAAGATTATGTACAGAAATTAACTATGAGAGAAAAATGTTCTGATGCACAAAAACAACAAATGAGTTTGACAGGGTTTCTGAATACTCTACATAAGTGTTTCTCTCGTCGAATGCCAGTATGAAAAGGTTGACCGAGTAACCGATCCCAGAATTTACCTATCTGGAGCTGTCCATGAGAAAAAAACGGAGAAGTCAGGTTACGGCCAACGATCTTGAGAGATTTTCCTTTGTGCTTTAATACAATTTTAGAATTTTTACATAGAAATCTTTTTCGTTGTTACGCATTCTCTTACAGACAAGAGAATACGTCATTTTTTTTAGCCCTTAAAATTGTTTTGTTTGGCTCAAGAAAGCCATTTAAAATTGAAAATCGACCCATGTTGGCCCCCACTGATCCTATCATCAGTATCTGGCCCATTCAACCCGACGTGTAAACTTACCCACGGGGATAGAATTCCTTGTGATGCAATATGGTTAAAAGAAGCAATTTTAAACCAGAAGAGACCTTTTGTGGCTTTCAATGATCATTCAAATTGCAACCATCTATCTATTAGTTTTTTTTCTCCAGGTTAATCACATGCATTAATTTGCCCCCAAAGATTTGATTGTTAAGCTGTGAAATGTCTGATAAACTCATTTTAATCCCAAACTGATCTACGAGGCAATTCTGCGTCAAGCAATGGTCGAAATATTCAACTATCCAATTGAATCTGACCTTATCCATTCGACCATTTTGGGGTCAAAATATATAGTACTTGATTGCAAACTCAATAATATATTATAAACTGCTATATTTGCTTAGATATTACAAGAAATGAACTTCTAGTGACCTTCAGCTACCTCACATTGCCTATTACTTTTGCTGTGTATACATGTATCCCCAGGCTAAGCCTCTGCACCTTAGGTGCAAATGTTTGGATACCAACTCAGAAAATTCTTTAGGGATAACCACAAATTACATATTGGAAATTCCCCGATGTCAAAATCAAAGTTCTAAGAACTTTGGCAGTGATACGATTCCCTTCTATGACAGATATCAGTTTCATACGTGAAAAATTGTGACCAACAATTTGGAAAAGTGGCTGAAATGACAAAAAGTTGACTTCGGGTGACCTCAAATGACTTCTGTGACCTCAGCTGAATGATATACACCCTTTTGCCAAATTTGAGTTTTATAGGTGCAAAATGATTGCCAAAAATTTGAAAGAATTGAGTACAAATGACCAGAAATGACCCCAGTGACTTTGAATAACCCCCAAAGTAAACCTCACTTTGCACTAATTTCAGCACCATTTCTTCAAAATTGTGGCCCACAAATTTAGAAAAATTGGCTAAAAATTGCCCCTGGTGACTTAAAATAGCTTCCAAATGTAACTTCACATTGTCTACTATGTTTGCTGTGAGAAAAGATTCTCTCCGCCCCCAAATTGCAGCTAACATTTTGAAAAATAGGGTACAAAATGACTTCCAATATTTTCCATCATCAAGAATTTTACCCTTTGGACTAATTTTAGTTTAATGTGTGCAAAATGTGGCCAACAATTTGGAAATAGTTTTAGAGCGATTAAAAGGGTTCCTGGTGAGGGTTAATGACCTTCGATGTCAAGGTCACATGGACTGTTCTCTAAGCAATGTGATAATGTGCCCATATGATAAATTTAAAGATTCTTAGTACAAAATTATTACCCACAATTTTGGAAATTACCGATAAATGACCTAGAAATGACTTTTGGTGACTTCTTATGACCAACTGAGGTGTTGACTACTTTGCAGTCTTCAAGCAGAATGTTAATTCGATAGGCCCCGTAGTTTTAGCAGAGGAGAAACGCAAGCAAATGAATGAACAAACAAATGGCTCATCTCTCTCTCTCTCTCTCTCTCTCTCTCTATATATATATATATATATATATATATATACATACATATATATATATGTATATATATATATATATATATATATATATATATATATATAGTGCAATTGATTTAAATCAACTAAATTTTCAAAGTTGAATGTATCGAGCACTCTATTAAATGAACCAGTCATATATCGAATAATGTATTATAGTATATTATATTGCATCCCTGATTCATACTCCCTTTCTCTCTATTTCCCTCTCTCCCGTCTCTTTCTCTCTCTCCCCTCTCTTTCTCTCTCTCCCATCTCTTTCTCTCTCTCCCCTCTCTTTCTCTCTCTCTATATATCACTTAAAACATTGATTCAATATTTCATAAAATTTCGTTCCCGATATTGTCCATATATATATATATATATATATATATGCGTTCTTTGGTGTGTTTTCATTCACGCAATCAAACCTGCATACTCAAAGACACACGCTGGTTGAATGCAGGCTAAACAGAAGTGCTGTACAGAATCAAAGCATTAGAAATGGATCTGCGTTTGCATGTTCGGGGCCTGGTTTATGTTCAAACATTTGAGTACATATCTATTCCGCTTGGGAGATTTATGGACGGAACAAGGGTTATAAATATTCTTCCAGAGGGATACGGTTTTATTCTTCAAATTATGAGAGCATCTTCTTCTCCAGGTCCTATCGTAGAAGACAAAACAATTGAAGAGAGTCATATCCGTCATTGTATGTTCTATAAATTTTGTTAGGTAACAATTTAACAGCTGCCAAGAAAAGAAATCGCAGCGTTTATCCAAAGCACTAAATGTCTGCAAATGTTTGCATTGGTTCATAAAATTCTGATCGAACGATTTCGACCTCTACGACGCCCATTGTTCAAGAAATATAATGTAGCTGGACATTGGCAGTTCCGTGTCAATCCATTTGAGAATTATCAGAGAAGCTGATTTCAACATGTTTAACTGTACGGAAGAATCTTCAACGGATAAAGAAGGTTAGCAGATAAGGTGTTAAAATCCTACACAAAACATGGAACAGATAACACATGTTTAGCAATTTACGGGAAAAATCGGGGAAGGAATCCAGTTCCTAAGGTCAAACATAGGCTGTTAAACGTCTTCGCAAAGTTAAGAAGGAGATCTTTTCCTAAAATAAAAATATTACTTTCCGATATACCAATACATAAAGTGTGTGTAGGTAGTAATTCTTTGTTATAGCATATTTTGTTAGTGACCATTTACTAGGAATGGCTTTAATTTTTGAAAAGAATGCCTTCTTGTTTACGTACTAGAAAAAGTTGAATATTTTTTTTTACTGCAAAATGAGCGATATAATTGAATTTTCTTTTTCATTTTGAAATGTTGCCGTATCATTTTGAGTAATGATGGAAGCTCTATGTAAATTGATCTGAAGATTAAGAATATAACTAATTTCTGAGCTCGCTTGGCTTATAAACAGAGCTGAATATTTATTTTCGTCACCGTATGTACAAACACGCACGCACACGCACACTCACTTTTTAAAATAAAAAAGCAATAGAATATAGTAGGACTACTCAGACTATCAAAGTATGAGATCTTCCGATTTCATGCAAAATCCTCTCAAGAATTCTTGTAAATACATTTGTTAGACAGAATGCCGATGATCACATCCCAGAGAGCCAAGGTGGCTTAGAACGAATCGAGTCACCACCAACATTGTTTCAATGAAAAAGCGTGAAGAAAAACACTGTGGATAAAACAAAAGTGTGTATGTTCGTAAGACGTCGTAAGTAAGTCGGGTCTCTGGATAATTTTTGCTAAATTTGTGTCGCCAACCAAAGTGTCTCACCATGGTTATCCAACTCCGTGTGGAGCAGTATGGTTGAGTCAGATACGACAACGTCACCTCGAAAACTTTCCCGATACTGAACAAAGCAAAGTTGTTCATATGCTCACACTCTGTTCCCAATATTCTTTAGAATGATTTGAAATACGCTTCAGAGTAGATGATTGGCGGTGACAACATGCACAACCGTACTCTTAATCACTGCAATCTTTTCAGCCTGAACAGATCCCATACCCGCAAAAGATCCTTGACTCCATTGGTTCAAGAGCTTCTTGCACAGCTCTACATTCAGAGACATATCTTCTGCAAGTAACGTCTACGAAGTTCCTAGAACGTCACATACTTTTTGTCATGGAAATCAGCTCGAATTACACGATCATCCGCGATCAACCTGTGCCTAATCAGGGATATCAGCCGCCTTCCATCAAAAGGTCAGAAAAAGCAGGTAACAGCCTAGAACTTCGCCAACCCTATATCCTCCAACGTCAAGTGGAATGATGAGATAGAACGGGAAATGAAGAAAAGGCTTTGAAAAGATTGCATAAACATGTCCAGACGGCCCAGAACTTAAATGAAGACATAACAGACGTATTTACAATACAATTATGACGTCCAACCCTCGGTCATTTCATGAAAAATGATGAATCCAACCTAATTTGGCCGTAATTCCTAAGGATTCCTCGATCCTAGTCCTTGTGTTCAATGCTTAGTGCAGAACCATTGAGTACCATTTTGAAAGTTTTCATCTTGTCTTTTGTAGGGGATAGAACCATCGCCAATCGAACCAGGGGCGAGCACTGGACCCCATTGATCGGTACTTGTATACAAAACAATTTGATTTTTTCCTGTTTCTCTATCTGCAATAGTGGACTCATCTACTCCAAGGTACCAATTCATATCTTCTACCAACTATTTGAAACAATGGAATCTTTCAGTGGAATGATTTTGTAGTTTGTTCTTTAAAAATAATCTCATGGAAACTCAATTTGTGGCGTAGATCAAGCAGTATATATATATATATATATATATATATATATATATATATATATATGTGTGTGTGTGTGTGTGTGTGTGTGTGTGTATAGGATATTCGTAATTCTGCAACCAATCCAGGCAATGATTCATAATTTCTTAAGAAAACAACAGAAAAGCCAATGCAAAAGCAAAATTCTGCTGAGTAAGACGCAAGTTTTATGAAAGAATGAAATGTACTGTCCTGATGATGCTGGCAAGCTGGTTCTTTTTCAAAGTTTTCCCTTTTCTCAGTAAATAGCAAAAATAACTTTGTATAAATATCAACCCACAAAGTTTGTTATGCCCAGGTTATTCCAGAGTAGGAGCAAAAGAATATTGACTGAGAATGTATACGAATGACAGGTGATCGATTGGCAGAATCGATAATGGGTTCTTTACATCGATACAAGTGTAGATGTATTTTTCGATGATGCAATGTGTGTTTATTTTCATGTATGCAGAGCTGATCTGCATAATATAGAGGGCAATTCTATTCTGTGAACATATACAGTGGCTGCAAGAGATATGTACACATGAAAAACACAAAATAAACGTGAACGAGCAAAAATGTGTTTGATTTTGATTTGATTTCCCGCCAACTAAAGCGTGAAGAGAAAAATCGTGCATCTGCAGGACACTGACACCTGTGAGCATTGCAGAAAGGCAAGGTTGGTGCAAGTTCATTAAGTACTTTTCCTCAGAGGAAACATACCGTTAAATACTCGGTCTGCAATTTTTTGGGCCATTTTTAGCTATTTGGGGAGTATTTTAACCTTGTTTGGGCTTCTCCGAGCGAATGATTCGGTTTATTTTATATTCCTTTTTAAAACGTTTTTTCACCGTATTAGATCTTCTTTATATTCTGTTCATAAATCTTTTCTTCTCCCTTTGTTTTATGGTTGATCGTTGCTTGTCATATTTTTCTGCTTTATTTATTGAAGATACTGTGCTTGCTCGTAGTTATAATCCATAAATTAGTAGAACATTATCAGCACTTTGTGATATGTAACCTCTTCAAGAATATTTAATTCTCACTTAAATCTGTTTCCCAGTGTTAGGGTTTTATTTATATAACCGTGGTTGTTGGTTTAATTATTCTAGGTTTGGTCTGTTTTTTACGAGTCTAAGATAAATATGGTGATTGGGATTTTCTTTGAAGTGGTCGGAAGAACAAAATAATAATAATAATGTTCATAGCAATAACGAAATGAATAAGATAACTATGGTGATTAATTTCCTGTATACCTATATGTGGGGTCTTAAATTATGTTTTTTTAAAGAAATTTTGTGCGATGCCAGCATTTTAACGCTACTTCATTTTTTCTGTTAAATAATTATGTGTTTTTGTTTTTTTTTGTTTTATTTGCAAACGTGAGCATTTCAGATTTCTGATTTGGACATAAGTAACATAAACTTATCATGAGATAAATTAATGTAACTTATAAACTCGCATATCAAAGTGAATTACGGGGTTTAAACTGTGCCCAGGTTTTACAGCTATTGTCATTGTACATATACTTTTCATATTTCAATGCTAGAAGAGAAGAATCTCATTTGTCAATTTTTATATATAGTCTCAAAGTATCCACAGCAGGGTGTCATGAAGGCCGATTCTAATCAGATTTCTGTTATTTCAACGTGTTGTCTTTCAACTATTTATTAAATAATTTTAGGTTCTTGTTGCATATAGGTTAACCCCGTTTTGGTATGGATAAAAACAGTTTATATATATATATATATATATATATATATGTGTGTGTGTGTGTGTGTGTGTGTTTGTGTGTATGTGTGCGTATTTGTGTGTGTGTGTGTGCGTGTGTGTGTGTGTGTGTGTTAAATGATTTAAAACAGTGTCACCAACGTAAACATAAATATATAAATAGGAATCCTCAAGGGAGATAACAAAATCCAAAGTGTACTAGACATAAAAACTCCAAATTTTCATTATAATGTGAGGAGGAAGAAAAATACAGCCATCATTTGTTTGAATAATTTCATTAAGAGTGAAACAATGTATACTTCAAGATGAGTCAATAACATCTCATAATAGTGGTATGTATATAATATTTTTCGAATATATATATAGATATTCATGATGATGTATAATACTATAGTGTATATGTGAAACAGGAAAAACACTGAAGAAAATTACATGAATTGCATTGACAGATATTGGGAAATAAGCGACACAAAACAATTTTGGAAATTTTCTGATAATGTCTAGTGTCTGAAACTATGGAGCTTTTCAGAGAATATATATATATATATATATATATATATATATATATATATATATATATATATATATATATATATATATATATATATATATATATGTATTACTGTATCTATATTATAAATTGCCGATGTAAGTATGAGTACGTGTGTTTGTACACATCACAAAAACTAAGGCAAGCTTGAAAATCAGCAGGGCTCAGATTACTTATAGAACACAGCACAAATTGATTTGTTCAAAAAATCAACTCGTCGATTTCTATGGGGTTTGCTTTCGCGTTATCGGAAAACAAGTCTGCCCGAAAATATTTTTCTACTTTTTTTTTTCCATCGAGGTTCTTCTCAAAACTATTCGAGTTAGATACATAAAATCAATTTACATGCATATTTAGAATCAGCTTCATCCAGGATATTTTTATCATCGTTTATTTGAATCAACTCACATATAAGGGTATGGGTGGCAATTATTTATAAAAACAATTTTTTTTTCTCGGATTCTTTGGCCCTGAATTAGAGCAGTTCAATGGCTGATTGGTCAGCACCACGAAGGATAGATTTGGTAAATCAAGTTCAAACTCTAGAAAAGGAGCTTCTTTTTTTTTTCAATTTTATATACTTTCAAACTATATAACTTTCAAACCTCATTGAAAATTTTCAGTTTCGATTAAATCATTTTTTGAGGGGGTTTTATTCACAATGTAATTGTAATGCTAAATTGGGTGTTCACCTTCGGCGTATGCGAGATTTGGATGATCATGATTTGCCAAGAGCTCACATTTTGAGTTTGTTGATTTGTATGGGGGCTGTATTTGCGCTCCCAGATTACAAGTCTGTTGAATTTTTTTTCTTCGCGTTTTTCTTCATCTTGAATTCTATGAAGTCAAATCAGAAGTATAATTTGAACCAGCATCGTATGGTGAGTTCTTTCCATTCATGGGTACTCGCATGTGACGGAGTCAAAGCTACAAATTTTTTGGGACAGTAATTCATCGCTCCTAAGTCACGGCGATGTCATAGCCAGGTGATTTAAGCAAGGAGAATAAGCATATCCGAAATCAGCATATCACAGATTGCCTGCAGCACACATTTAAGGTTGGAGTTTACAAAAATTAGTTCATTGCACTCTATGGAGTCTGGGGTCTGCATTCACCCACCCAGAAAACAAGTGCGTTCTCATATGGTGTTATTTTTCAATTTTTTCTTTTTGGCCTGTATTTCACGGTTTCAAAGTCATGATCTACAAATAGCCAGGGGGTAAAACGTCGGGAAATCAAATTGACAGACTGATTTCAAACTCAGACAGCGACAGTTTTTTCTCCTCTCAGTGCTAATGTAATTAGATTTCTGAGAGCGTGAACGCATACCCCACCGAGTGCACCATAATTATTTTTGTAAAATTCAACCTTGAAATTTGTTATATCGTATAAAATACTGAAATGCAATTTTCTCCATAATTTCACGTGCCTTCAAACCTCCTGGAAATTTGGCAGGTCTGAGAAAGAAAAAAATTCCATTTTTTTTTTCTAATCTCACACTTTATAGACTCCTAAATGGCTGCATCATACAGGCTGCAAATTTGAGTAAAAATGTAACTGACCCGAAGATGTACATAAGATAAGGGCACTGACCTATGGTGATCCCTGAAGGTCAATTTAGAGTCAGGTCAATTTTAGTAATTTCAAAAATCAAGAAGGTGGCTGCATCGTACGGGCTGCAAATTTGTGCACTTTGAAAAATGACCGAGGATAAAATTAGGATAAGGGGTGCTGATACTTGGTAACTCCTGAAAGAAAATTAGGTTTTAGGTCAATCTCTTGAAGACGACTGCGACATATAGGCTGCAAATTAGTATACAAAGGTAACCTATCTTACCATTAGAAATGTTGGGCTGCCCTCTAACGTCAGTTTAGTGGCAAAAAGACTTTTTCCTCCCTAACTTGTAAGTTTTTATTACAGCATTCAATCATTTCAATCAAAGCTATTAGTAACGATAATGGTCCCGTGACAAGAGTCACAGAAGATAGAATCGGTAGACTGGGTTAAAAAATTATTCTTTCAATTCTATGTGCTTCTAATCTATTAGACCTTGAAAACTACTGGAAAAATTGTCAGTTATGAAAATAATTAAACTTTTTTTAGGTGGTCGATCCATTCACAATATAATCATTCAACACCGTAACTATAATATAACAATTTCAACGAAGAGGGTACGCCCTATATTCAGAAATCTCTGCAAAGTATTAGTTTTTCTATGTTGTGACCTCTGCCAGCGAAAATTTGTCTGTTTGTCCGTCCACACAATATCTCCAGATGTACTCAATGATTTTCAATGATTTTCTTTAAACATGTAGTGAGATTTTCCGGTGGATCCAGGATTTTCTCTTTTGTTTGAAAGATATTTCCCCCCGCTACATTTATGTACACGTCGATACAAATGTCCACGCAATAAAATTTCTGAATAGGTTCCAATCCAATTTTGCAAAGAAACTAGACCGTAGCCTACCGGAAAAGTGATTGGATTTGGTGACGGATCCATAAATAATTACTTTCTTGCGTCGTATTTTTGTGTCCAAATCAACCACCACCGCAGCAGCAGACATAGACCTTGCCCAGGATTTGCCTGTTCTCTCCTCTATGGTCGTCGCTGAGCCAATACTTTCTGAACTTGTCAAGTTCGTTACACCATCTCTTATTTAGCCAGCTGCATTTTTGCGTATGATCTCTGGAGACTCATGATCTGAACTTTGATGTCCATCAGTTGTCTGGAATTCTTGCAACATAGCCATCCAATAGCTAATAAAGTTTTCTCATAGATCCTACGATAATACTGGCATGTTTTTCCTCTATTATATTGTACTTACTTGTGATCTCTCCGTGTTGAGCTTGAGTGCACGTTGCATTGTTCTCAGTTTGAGGGTCAGTCTTCTGGTTAGGTTCCATGCTTCAGCTCCATAGGTGACTATCTTTATATGATTAATGGGATCTTATTGTTCTTGAGGGTTGAGCTTGCTCTACCGAGAGCTCGATGAATTTAAATCTATATTTGTGAACAGGCAGAAAATATGTAACGAAGAAAGTGATCGGATTACGGGGTAGATGCGTGCACAGCTATATCTCCCGCATCATATTTATGAGTTCATATCAGCAAAAGCACATACCTGTCCATACGATATCTCCGAAAGTTCTCAGTGAAGTTCAATGAAATTTCGTCGGGTTGGGCACTAGGATAAGGATGAGTTGGTTAAACTGAAAATCCAGGAATTCATTTTCAATTGATTTTTTTTGTTTTTCTTTTCAACATATTTATATATTTATGCTTTCAGCCATGACAGGGTAGGGTTAATTGTGCGTGTATCCCCACAAAACATTATTACCTCCTTCCTCATCCTATTATCTACCCTTCCACCAAATTTCACTCTGTGACCAGTCATGAACCTGTGGCCATATTATGTAGTGTGGACTTATAACTACGATGTAGAGGAAATAATTGTGTATGGATACGCCCATAAATACTATAACTTCTTTGGTAATTTATTTTCCAACCTTCGACGGAATTCCTCAAAAATCCCCAGACAACTTTCGTAGATATCGAGTGGACAGATATCTCCAAAGGGTTTCGTGTCCAAACAATATCTCGAAAAATCATCAATGATTTTAAATGGAACTATGAGGAATGTTGGACAATAAGTCACGATTTTGCAAGCAGATGCATCTACGATAACCGAAAACGTGACATATTTATATGTATAGAGCAGATAATATTTCGCAAAGTTAATGTCCATCCTCCAGAAAATGGTTCTCTGTGATTTTCAATCGAATTTCTGCGATGGACAAACCATATTTGGGAGCGGATCCATGTACAATTACTCCACTCGATAATATAATTTGCAGAGGTATGAACGTGGGTATTTTCTAAATTTCTCTAATTCATCTCTTCATCCTGTATTCTATTAGCCTTGGTTACGCACATAATCTTTGGGGATCTACGTCGTGAATCATGATATCAATTGGTTGTTATTCATTCTTGCTACATGATCAACCCATTGCCATTTGAGTTTTCTAATGGATTCCATGAGACTTCAATCAAATTAGGAACATATATAAATGCATTTAAAAAGAGTACAAGGAGAGAGCAATCCTTCCTTTAAACATACATGATAAAATAAAAAACAAACTCCATGTATTCAATTTCATGTTAATTTTTCCAATCTTGGTACAAACCTTTTATTGAGCCATCAGCACTAGAAGATTTTAAAAAAACTAGAAAAAGTTGTGCAAAAAACTTTGACATCGTTATAAAAATATACACATTAATCTCACACGGCACCTTACCTTGAAACTACATTGCTCAGGCCTTTAAACTC
Organism: Thysanoteuthis rhombus; assembly: GCA_963457665.1. Classification (NCBI taxonomy): domain Eukaryota; kingdom Metazoa; phylum Mollusca; class Cephalopoda; order Oegopsida; family Thysanoteuthidae; genus Thysanoteuthis; species Thysanoteuthis major. The sequence goes on along the minus strand of OY735204.1, from coordinate 67,539,703 downwards.
TTCCCAATCAGACACCCTAGCTGAGAAAGTAAAGAGGTGGATATATATATATATATATATATATATATATATATATATATATATATATGTGTGTGTATATATATATATATATGTATATATATATATATATGTATATATATATATATATATGTGTATATATATATATATACAAATGTATATATATATATATATGTATATATATATATATATATATATATATATATGTATATATATTTATATATATATATATATATAGTGGCTGAACGCCGATGTATCTTACCGATACTAAGACAACCTGCTGACCCTGATCTCATTTGAGTCTACAAAATGCCAACAACATGCCTGCAACAGATATATGTGTAAAACGGACCGTTATTACAATTCAACGCACTGACCTATTTCTTCTTACAAGAGATTGTAATTACGCTCCGTTCTACACATCTACAAAATGGTGACCCGAGAATACATACAGAACAACTTTCATTTATCAAACTACTCAGAGAGACAATACAGTCGGCTATATCTACACCTTTTTAATTTGCAGTAGAACCGCATCATATACGGAAATAAAATAAATTAATCGATCCTCCATTTTCGTATGAAAAGCGAGATCGTATTAAATACTGGAGAGCAGGAATAAATACAGTAGGTGCCGCTCATAAAGCAGGGTATTACGCATGCGCAGCTCATTTTGATGGATTTGATAAGCGAGTGGGAAGATGAGTTGGAAGTAAGGTAGAGCATCGGTAGCACCTTGAAGCGAACTGTGGGCCCTGCAGGCCAATCCTTAACGGCAAGATTTTGCCTGTATATTTGGTGTCTATCAAATGCGAAGGACGATACGTGGGGAGATTGCAAAACGGTGAGAATTGCAATGAAGAGGAAAATAACCTCCGTGTCATACAATATCTATATTTCCTAATTCATTTTCACTCGGTAGCAAAAAGAAATGAGGAACAAAGAGAATGCAAAGAAGGGTTTTCAAATCCATTTCCGTCCCACCGTCCTTTCTTACTATATCCGGGCTCTTCCATCCATATAAATAAATGAAAGATGATTCCCTCAAACCACATTTTTGAATAAGAGAAAATGTAAGAATGATTATATTCAAACGGATATATTTTTGCAACTAACAAATCAACAAAATGTATTTACGATTTAAGATTGAAGCCTATTGCACGCATGCGCACACTATGACTCTCTCTCTCTCTTTCTCTCTCACACACACACATATATATATATATGTATATAAATATATATTTAAACATAGATATGTGTGTATGTGTGTGCGTCTGACTGTAAAGTCTAGTTATACAGTTAACCAGTGAGTTTTTACGCGCAGCTATCAATTATGTAACGATTCTTTATGTATAAATATATATGTATATATATGTATATATATATATATATATATATATATATATATATATATATATATATATATATACATATATATATATAACTATGTACATTCATGTCATTCTGTTCATTTTTATCTATCAATCAATCTTCTTATATATATATATATATATATATATATATATATATGTATATGTACATATATATATATATATATATATATATATATATATATATATATATGCATGCGTGTGTATAAGGAAAGATGTAAGTATAAATTTAGTTTTATGTCTTTCAATAAAAGTAAAGTTAATTTTAGGTCTTTATATATATATACATACATACATATATATGTATATATATATATATATATATATATATATATATATATATATGCATGCACAACAATCAATTTTTTGACACTTCTGATACACGCTGTATAAGAGGTACCTTTCTGGAAGTGTTGACCTATGATAGCAAAGCATATAACAGGTGTTTGTCAGCTCTCCCTGGTTGAGGTTAATTATTAAAAAGGCAGGTAATTCTAACTCCCACTTGCTTATATCTATATTTATGTATATATATATATATATATATATATATATATATATATATATATATATATATATATATATATATATATATATATATATATATATATATTGTCTTCCCCTGTACAAATCACGCCAGAAAAATCAAATCCCTTTTCTGTATTATTATCCGATTTAAGGCCCATTCCTTATTTGTCAACTTCTTTGGTGTTTCCATCCTCCGAATAAATAATTTCCTTGCAGAATATTGTTACTTGACTAACTCTGAAAATAAGTTATTGCCGTTCACTTATAGGCTTTTCACATGCAAAGGCCTGTTCGTATCGCTTGCATTAATTTCTTATCACCGCCATCTCTTCCTTGTTTAAATGCTTTTCTTATTACAAAAATCATTTCCTGTGGACTTTCACATCAAAATCGTTTGCTGTGGATCTTTTATGTTAAATTCCAAGCATATAATAGCCCTATCCTGTTTGTAATTATTGCATCCTTTTATTATCTCTGACAACACCTTTCTTCTTGGTTTACAGTATATTTTCATAATCAAGTAATCAGAGATGCATTTACATTATACAAAGAATAAGCTTATTATATCACTAATCCATTCTCTCCTGAATTTAATGCACTTCTACACTAAAATCATTTAGAATAGATTTTTTAATTGTAAAATCGTTTGCAACGCATTCACACGAGACATATAAAATATTTATTCCGTCCGTAACGCTTGCATTGATTCTAAACTACTGGCAATGACTTACTTCCTGATTTACATTGTATTTCTACGATAAAACAAATTTGATAATTCATTCATGGTATTATATCCCTGTTCGGTAGAGATTGATTTAAATCCTGATCTTTGACAAGCATTTTTCTTACCTCAACATTACCACAATGTCTCACGATTCCATTTTAATACTTTTTTCGGGTTTACAATGTGCTGAACACAGGAAAATAATATGGGAACGGGTGGGTTATATGCTGGACGTGCACACGCAGTATAACACCTCTCTTTCCCCCTAATGTCGAATGATCGCCGTGGGGCCACTACCAGGCTTGTCAGGTCGGAGTCCACTGCATATGCCAGCCCTGCTGTACCCATACCCACACTTTCAGTCAGTGTCCAACTGTGTCCATAAACTTTACTACGTTTTAGCGTAACTGAGAGCCGGATGGTATTGCTGGATGGCTGAGATCATTAACCTTTAGTCAGTCTTGGATAGAGAAATCTCTGATTAAGAAGAAGAAAGAAAAGAGAACTCAAATCATCGGAGAGTGATTTCATTGCCTTGTGGACCTTTTTTTTTAGGGGTAAGTGAGAGCTATGAGAATAAACCGATCAAAAACTCCAAAGTTGAACGTCCAAGGCAGCTGGATGCCAATTCTGTATTCCTTTTGGCAGCTCCTGCAACTGATGTTATGCCAAATGTATTTTGCTACTTTCCTCTGGAGCGCATCATCAGGCTGAGAAGTGATTAACACAGCACCCAAAGATCCCTATATACCGTTGAACGGAGATTTTTGATCGTGGAAGAGACTAAGGAGAATGTGACGAGGCAGCTGATAACTATTTCGAAGGAACTATTTGAAAATCTTTTGGAAAAGTAGAGTGGATGGTGTGATAAGTGAGTCAAGTTATAATAGGAGTGCTTTGACAGAGGGCTGGATACTTGAGCACACATTACATATATATATATATATATGTGTGTGTGCGTGAGTGTGTGTGTGTGCGCGTGTGTATCTATATATGTGACTGTGTATGTCCACATGGTCTATCATGTTTATTTAGTTCAGTGTGAATGTATGCGTAATTTATGTATTCTATTCTCCTATAAATCCACGCACACCGACTTATATACATATGCATTTTTATATACCCATAAACACATCTATATACGTCAACGCAAGCGTGCACTCGCATAAATATCCACATACTAGCAAGATATACACAGACATATGCACATATATATACATATTCACACACACACACTCCCATAAATATATATATATATATATACACACACACACACACACACACACATATATATATATATATATACATCAATATATCAATATATGTATAGATATATATATGAATACCTGAACAAACACGAAAAGCATTCATAAAAATGCATTCACATTCAAATTCATGTTAATTCGTAAGAAGACATTTTCGTGCTTATTCATTTTCATATCGAACTATATTACCACGAAAGCATCTAAATGCATGCCTGCACGTATTTCTACGTACATATATACATATATATTTATATATATATATATATATATATATATATATATATATATGCAAAGTAACGGAAAAAAAAGAACGTAAGTTTAATTTGCTCTCCAAGCCACTGAATACCCGATGAATGGGGTAAAAGTGGATGGTGACAGGGAGAGTTGTGTGACTGAAATTTTCTCCCTACCCGACGCAGAACCCGGTCATAATTCTTCAGCCTTTAGACGTTTTCGCATCGTTGCAAATCGATCGAGCACTTTTCTGAAAGCAACTGAATGACCACCACAGTCAAGCACCTCTACCCACCACGACTTTGCCGCCTTTTTGATACAAACCGTGTCACGTGATCACTTCCCCCTTCCCACTTTGTCATTTTTTTTTTGAAGACCCCAGCTTCACCAACCAGCTCCCTCTAATTATCAGGTTAAGCTGCCGAGCCAGTGTCATACATTGATATTGTGACTCACGGCTTTGCAAATGGCGATAAATGGCATCGGCGTAAGAGGTGGAGGGGACAGCATGAGAAACAATAAACAATAAAATATAAGAACGAAATGAAAATAGTCTGAAGTTGATGGGTTGTGCTAGGGTAGAAAACAAAAAAATGTTACAACAGTAAGAAATAATGTAAAATCGAGTTGGGAAAAGAAACATCACAAAAATTAATTGAAAAAAATATAAATATAATAGATAAAAAAAACGGAGCATGTCAGCATCTGAAAACGAGCTCGAATAATCCAGCAAATCGATTATCGATCGCAGTTTCAAGATTATGGGAGATTTGATTTTATACCTGCCTTTCAGTTGAACATAAAAAAAAAATAAGAAAAATACCAGGAATGTGATGTGTTTTCCTTTCTGCTATGAACAGTAAGAACTGGGGAATTAAAGTGGTCCGGTGTGGATTTTAGATAGAAAAACACTTAGGCACAAGTCGTAATGCAAATCGAACGCGGGAGAAGGAAACGTTTGGAAGTGGTTTTAGATGAAGGTGAAAAGAAACACGAGATGAAAGGGTCAGATAAGAGGGTAGGGGGAAACCATTGGCTTTTAAGGCCCAACGGTAGTGCTAACTTCCGGCCTTTGATATCGAATAAAAAATACACAGCGTAGAATGTTTGGCCGATCTTATTCTACAGAGTGTGATAAAACTAGCGATGTTTTCATTAAGATTGTATCATTATTTGACATTATAGAAATACTTTGATCATATAGTTGAAAACACACGTTTATGCTCACACAAACAGATAATGGATACTGATATTTACATACATGCACACACACACACACACACACACACACACACACACACACACATATATATATATATATATATATATATATATATATATATATATCAATGTTGGGTTACATATATTGCCCAGGAAGGAGATTATGCCAAAAAATACGTATGTGATTTTCCACATTAATTTTTTTTCCATCAATAGATTTCAGGTTTATTGATGATATATACATGCACATCGCTAGTGAATATCCATATGCACATGCACACACACACACACACACACACACACACACACACACACACACACACATATATATATATATATATATATATATAGTGGAGTAAGAATTCGCTACACAAACACGTTCATGTTTCTGCCTTTTTTGAGCTCCTTCGAGCAAATCATTCAGTTTATTTTAGATTCTTATTTTTGACATTTTGGATGTGTGTGTCTCTTTTTTTAGGTGGTATGATCTTTCTTTACTTCTATTTGAGTATATTTTATTTAGAGGTTGGCCATGGCTTGCTGTATTCTTTCTTTCATTTAGTGAAGATGTATGTCTGTTAGTAGTTATATATTATCAATTATTGTTCGACGAGAGAGAGAGAGAGAGAGAGAGTGAGAGAGAGTAGCTCAAATTCTGAGCTGCATGATTTCTTTCTTCCTCTTGTTCTTCAGTAAGGATATCGAGATGACTTGCAGACGTTTTATCTAAAGAGTAATGTCTGTTGAAATCCAACAGTATCTTAATTTAAAAATGTTTTCTATCGTAACCGAGTTGTAACAGAAAGATGAAGACGGCTGTGACGTATTACTTCCATCCACCTGTTTTTTTTCTATTCCCATTTATTTTATGCACCAATTTATCATAATCAACTTCCGTTTCACTCGTCCCGTTGAAACCCCACAAGAGACATAATAACTGTAAATTTCGGGAACACATTCCCAAAACTGTCCATTACAAGCCTTTCACAGTGCCTGATAAAGGGTTTGTCTTTCCAAGTTTGAATTTTGACTGGTTGCTAACCGAGGTTGAGGAGCCCAGCCTAGCCTAACCACAGATCGGAAGTGAGAAGTAAGTTTGCCGATTCATACTAACTAGTGTCCATTGGCACTCCGTCATCCGCACAATGCTAAGAGTTATCAAAATAAATAAATTCGGACGCCTTTGGTAATATATATGATGTAATCTAGCGTATAATCCACTGGTGGGAGTAGGAGCAAGGATTTGATATTAGGTGTTTTATTCTAAATAACATCATCATAGTTTGGTTAGTATGTTCTAGTTTACTTGGATCCCCATCTTTTGTTGTGCCATTTGATGTTCTGAGAAATAATTATTCACACTACATTTCCAATTAGTGTTGACTTAGTTGTAACATATTGGTTACTCAACTGTCTGAGCTCCCTCAGCTTATATCGAGTCTGTTATTCTTTAGAGACCCTTGAAAACGAACTTTTATTTCGCAAACCGACTATTACACATCTGTGTGGCGCAGATTCAATGATCACGGATGCAATATATCCGAATTTCGACCGAGGCTGCTCCCTTTACACAAATGCCCCAAAGAAATGCATTAATCCACTTCTCCCTACATCTATGGGTGGAAAGTAGAACGTTTGGAATCTTTCAACCCTGTTAGAGAAGGTTATTTTGATGTCGTAAAGGCAATTTTTTCTGACCATATATATTCTTAGACATTTTTTTTTCATGACTTCAAATTTTGACGCTACGGTTGTCGATTTATTGATAGCAAGGACGAGTTTCTTTTTATGACCATTCCAATTCCTTTCTGATGACTGAGATCTTTCCAGCTTCGATTTTTATCGATAATTGATCGTTCTGGCTCCATTTGAACCGGCTGGGCAGCCACTTGTTGATTGCCCGTCACCAGCATTAAAATAATACACAGTGGTCGTTGAGAGTCCATTACGAATGTTTTTTTTATCACCGTATTTGCAAAGCCATTCTGCATCTTATGGTTTTGTTTGGGGCTGGGCCAGTGTGTGGATAGGTCGTTACCCAACCTTTCAGGGCAAAGACTGTTATTTAGGAAATCTATAAATAAGCAAATATATGACATAAAACTCATGCATAGCCGATATCGATTTCCTTCTTATTTCTATCCTGTTTTTTCTCCTGCTAATTGATCTTCGTCATCGATCTTTCGGAGATTTATTATAAGCTAATCAAATGATTATCGATCACCTTGGCTGCATGGTTCTTGGTAGGCGATCATTTCAAAGAGGCTCATTGGTGCAACAGATACAATGTTTCTTTTCTGTATTTTCTCAACTCAAATCATACAAGGCCAAATGGTAGGATATACGCTGATAAAAATTACATTAATATGTACTATAAAGTTGGGGGTGCCTATTTTGAAAATCAGCGTTGGAGATCCTGGCTTTTACCTAGGTTCAAGCACCGATCCCTGGCACCGGTTTGAAATATGCAACTATGTAGCCTGGAAAGAAGTTTTTTCTCTGTGCCTGAATTGTCTTGTAAGCGTAAACTCCCCAAAGCATTTAGATATTTATGACCCTTAGCTCAAATCAGGAATGGCTATAGGAGAATTCGAATAAAAATATTGTATTACGCCAATCCCCATGTTAGGGAGGGCTGACTTATCTTGAAGATTATCCTGCTAAATCTTGACTTTTACCTGGGCTCAAATACTCACCTTTAGCAGGGATGAGACATTTGCAACTATCTTAGCCGCAGAGGCAGGATTTCTTTGAAACCAGGGCCCCCAAAAATGCCTTATACATGTAGGTTGCTGAAAAATTATAATATATTTGCTTAGCTTAACCTAGAACAATGCTCAAAGGATAGTAATTTGCTACAAAGACCTCACGTTATTGTTCAAAATTTTATAAAAAGTGGTGTTGAACAAGGTCACAAAAATGAATGAGAGATTATTTATTTGTGGACGATTCAATGATTTTCACAAACAATTTATTAAAAACCAATTGGAAACAAACGAATTAATTCCTTTTTTCTGATCAATGCAACTATTCAAGAATCGTGCTTCACATCTAGATGCTTCTGTACAAATAGGATATCATAAGAGGCTTTCATCTTTGGTGGTTCTATAATGCCAATTGGATATGTGCTGATAGAGGCCCTTTTCTAATTCTTAAACGATAGCAACAAGCCATAATTCAATGCGTCTTTTGCAAATGTCCATGTCTCTAAATAATCTACGAACTCATAGCAAACATCGTCAGGGTTTTTGACAACATCAAATTTGAATATTTCTCTTTCCTCTTGTTTCAAGTGAATATCTTCTATTGAGCTTATTTTGTTTCTCCAAATTTCGATATTCTTCATTCAACAAGCCTGGATGAATATCTTAGTCTTTGTTTTTTCTTTCTGCAAAATGATTAATAAAGATATTGCCACAGGATATCAACTTGGAAGAAAGAAAAACAAACATTGAAAATGAGGTTCTCTATTTCTTGGAGAGGAGATTTCAAGAGATGTGTAAAACATCTGTTGAGACAGAAGAAACGCTTTGTTAGTTGACATTAACTGATAAATAGATCTGTGACAATTCTCTTAACATTTGGGATACACGCCGAACATAATGACAGCACTCCCTACACAAAAAAGACTGTCATCTCGTAAATTTCGACAGAAATTGTACATATACTCATCGATATCATTGGTGACATACGAAACATGGAACCTAACCAAGAGACAGACTCGCAAACTGAGAAGTATGCAAGGTGCATATGAGAGAATCATGCTCAACCTTACATGGAGAGATCACAAGACATCATAAAATATTAGGAAGAAAACGGAATTCTGAGACATCATAGAAACTATTAAAAAACTCAAATGGCAATAGGCAGGCTATGTTGCAAGAATGAAAGACTACCGATGGATATCACAACTCACAACATGGATCCCCAGAGATCACCTGAGAAACTGAGACCGACAGAACAATAGAGGGAGAGATGAACTAGACAAATTCAAGAAATACTGGCTCTGCAACGCCTATGATAGAGAATTGTGGCAAGTCCTTGGGAAGGTCTGTGTCCAACGACCGATCTTTAAAGACTGATGATGATGATGACAACGGAAAACAATCTTGCAGTCAGTGTTGCAAATTCAGCACTTTTTAGGCTACATTTAGCACGTTTCTTTTTTTTTTGGCATCTGAGAAATTCAACAACTAGCACAACTTAAAGCCCATGTCTACTGCTTTTATTTCAGTATTTTCAGTCAATTTCTTAGCAATTTCCCAGCCATTTGAAGACATATTTAGCCATCTTCAGCAATTGGATACGCTTCAAAATGGTTAACAATATTTTTTGGCGAGCTTTTGCTTATTTTTTAACACCTTTTTGAGGAACTCTGCGTAAAGAAAAATTCGAATTGGCAAAACAGTTCGCAGCAGGCCAGAATTATTCGAGAGTTTTGCCTGTAGCAAAACAGGAAATATATTAGCGTTCGCATGAATTTGTAATACAAAACACAATAGAAATAACTGCTCTTGCCTTGCACAGTAAAAAAAGATGTAGTGAAAAAAAAATGACACTTATGGCTTCTGCCAAGAGTGTCATTTCTCCCTACGTCTTACTGTTACAGGGTTTTAATGTTATACTAGCTGGGAGAGAGTTAGATTTACATCATCGAAATCAAATGATTCTACACATTGCCCTTCGTAGTTTCTGTCGCTGAAGGCAAAACTGTTTAATTTCATCTGATTCCATTGCAAATATCCAGTAGAGAACTTTTTTTTGCTATAGATTAGATACTCTTCATATGTATTGTCTCAACTACTCGTAAAATAAGCCCTTAATCAATCATATTATTAGAATGAAAGGTGAGTGTCCTACCATGGTATCTGTTCCAAAGACCCTGATAAAGAAAGATTCAAAGAATTAGACGAACAAAATTGAATTTAAACGATTCTGGCCACAACTGCAGTAATACTGAGGTAGTCTCAGTCCTACTCTAATGTCGGTCTTCTTTTTTCCCAATAATTCCATCTCTCTGACTTTATCTTCCTCGTTCAATATGTGACTGTTGGCTGTGACGATTGGCTCACAGATGTAAACCTGTCTCCAGACACGTGAGACAGTTTCCCCGACACATTTCTAATTTCCTTTCGCCTTGGTAACACTTAATTTTCAAATCTCATCGTCTGAAAATCTTTAGCAGCAAGAAAAATTGTAAAAAGAAAAAAAAAAAAAGAAAAAAAGAATTTCATCACCTTTGCACAACCTGGACAAAACGCACCTGTTGAAGCTAAAAAAAATAAAAACAGGAAAACAAAATGACTGGAGAGGGTGGGGAATGAGCCAAAACACGTCGTTGCCGTCTTTGATAACAGTCAGGATTCATGATGGAGTTCTCAGACGACGATAATGAGATGGCTAAAATGAAATGTCTGTTCATGTAGGTAGAGAAAGCGCGTGCGGCCCGCTTGACCGGATTTTTCAATCACACACTAATCTATTTCGATTTCCCCACTCTTTCCCTTCCCATCCTGGGTTTACAAGCCAATTTCATGATGTATTTCCTTCGCACAGACTATTCTTACACTCTGAATTACCGTTGCTTTCTTCCAGTTTCAATCACTTGCTCAATACTTATCTTGTTCCTTTCCAGATGTGTCTGTTCATAAGATTCTTTCTCTATCAATGTACGCATGTATGTTTATATGGATGTTCGTATGCATCTATCTATCTATCTATCTATCTATCTATCTATCTATCCATACCCACCCGTCTTAGTCTATTTGCATCAATATGATTTTTTTATGTATATTGATCAGCCTCGTCTGTTTTTCTGTCAGATTCCATCTGTTTCTCCCGTTTTACATATCTCTCTTAGTTCATATCTGTGTTTGTTCTCGACCACATAGTTCAAATAGGATTGCATGCTTACTAGTGAAAGCCTGAATCTATAGCAACAGTTTCATGTGGATCTCTTTCCGGGAGACAAAGGTGAAGGCGATTTTGAAAACAGCGTAGTAACAACTGAAAGATCGAGTCCATAGCAACAGTTTTATTTTGGTCGTAGTCACTGGTTGTAAGACGAGAAAGCCTTTTGATGGATTAGAGGTTCAAATTCAGTTGGCAATATAAAGAAAAATAAGGACAGTGAAAGATGTTATGTTGGTGGTATCGGAAGCTTGATGTAGATAATAAACACCAACCAGCAGCCGGAGATACCATGTTGGTTTTACCGGAAAGATGACCAAAAGAGACCACGGATAGAGACACCCCCAAAGGGCCAAGTGCTGGATTCAGTGTCAGAGACGAGGGAGAGGAACGAATAACAAGTGAAATTACAAGACAGACTGTCTTCTTTGGAGTCATGACGGATGTTTTCATTTTGTTCAACTAAGAATCCATTTTACGTTTCAAGTCTGGTCGGGATTCCTGCTCTGAGTCGGTGAAAGAGATAGAAAGAGAGATTCTCTGTTCCCTGTTTAGTCTCGCCAGGGTAATAAGTGAATGTCCTTTCGTCTAAATATCATTCTATCTCCGTTCGCGTCTAAATCAGTTCATAGCTTCGGATTTATTCTGCTAGTATTTACAATATTTTCTGTATATTTTACTATCTGGCTCTTAATCATACTCATTATTTATTCAGACATTCTGATATAGTGTTCAAATCTTACTCTCTCTACTCCCCCTCTCTCCCCCTCTCTCCCCCTTCTCTTTCTCTCTCTCTCTCTCTATATATATATATATATACATACACACATATATATATATATATATATATATATATAAAAACATGTATATATATATGTATATACATACATATATATATATATATATATATATATATATATATATATATATATATATATATATATATATATATATATATATATTGCATCCGTACAATACTATCTATCAATGTGCATTTGTTCCCGTCTATCTACTGATCTACGAGATACCACCTAAAAATTCCCGAGAATTCGACCATAAGAAATGCCTTACTTTAGTAGTTATTCCTCCGTTTACCAACTGTCATTTGTATACTAGCTCATAAAGAACACCATTCACACTTTGTACAAAATTCCATACTCCATTTATTTTTGTGCGCAGTTCAAAGAACTCAGTCTGTTTATAATCTTCCCTTCGTTCATACCAGTCTGTTTAGGCCTACTCTTATATTTAATCTATAAACTGCATCTTAAAATAAGATGAACCCGTTCAACCAGTTAATGCTTTTCTCACTCTATATTTCTTCATTTTCAGTTTCACTTTCTTTCATTTACTTTCTTTAAACTTTCACTTTCGCTCCTAATTTCATTCCCACTTTCTTTCCCTTACTTCATTCTCTCTTTCATTTTTTCTTTCTTTTATTTCATTTTCACTTTCACTTTGTTTTACTTCATTTTCACTTTTACTTTCGTAAGTTAATTTTCACTTCCTCTTACTTCATTAAACATCATTTTCATTTCACTTTCTTTCCTTAACTTTCACTCACATTCTTATTTGACGCCTTTTCCTCAATTGCAGATGCAAATGAATACATTTATACCTCACACATTACTTTGATTTATCGAAATAAGCGCAAACAGACCCATCTGCATTTAAATTAAAATAAATTCAAGTGTTAATTATCTCAAAACTGACGCTATCAGTCATTTTTTTTTCTTTTCTTGTCAATTTTGAGCCGAATGCCAACTGCATTCGAGATTGTAGGCTAATAATTGATGGCTTTTATATCGCCAAAAAGCAAGAAAAGTAGGGATAGAAGGATATCTGATTTAATAACAAGATCACAATATATAATAAATGTAAGTTTTAAGATTAATAGAACAATCTCCTGTTACATCCAAGTTCAGGGGAGTTTTTTTTTCCATCAGAGTTTGCCAAAATTAATACCAAGAAAATGGTTCTATTTTTACTCTTCACACACACACACACACACACACACACACACACACACATATATATATATATATATATATATATATATATATATATATATATATATATATATATATATATTACTAACGTAAAATCAAAATTTCACTTGAAAGTGCAATCGCTTCCCTTTCCCCTTCTATCTGCTTTTGGGAAGTTGAAAATGGGATGAAGCGTCTGAATTATATGTTCCATTCATTTTAACGAGACTTCCAATATTGTCACTATTTTTGATATATGTATATGGTTTTGCTGAGTCATTTAGATAAGTTAGGACAAATTCTGACGGTCTGAGACGGCCAGGCCTTTACCCCTTGAAGATTGAACATTTCTTTTTTTTTATTTTTTTTGGACTAATCTAAGATATATATAATCATGTATGTATGTATGTTTGTATGTATGTATGTATGTATGTTCTTAACCAACCCTAGTCTAGGAAAAGAGAACATATATTTGGTAGGTAGTAAGGATCAAATTGCAGCATGGCAGTAGGGAGATAACTGAAAAGCTCACTATTCCTTACTATTCACTGAGACTCATTTATGTTCAGAATGAGATGAACATGAATAAATAAAGATAAATGCACGCATTATGAAAAGAATGGATTATGAATAAAATCAAAATAGACAAGTCTATTTTGTCATCCCATAAAAATCATCCCGTGACCATTGCCTTTTGGCAGCGTGTTGTGTTGGGGCGATCTATTCAAAAATTTGAAAAAAGGCGTAACAAATAAAAACATTGCTTCTCTCATCTTTTGTCGGGTAGTGATTGCTAAGAAATTAAGCAGGATACCAACCAAGAGATCAATTTAGGATAGATTTACGTTGCAAATTAAACCCTGGACTAAAATCCTATTTATGGGAGGAAATAATAAGAAGGAAAATAATAAGATACCAAGGCATACGGGACACAAATTAAGGACTGAATATTTAAGTTTCCAATCTGTCTTGATACTTTGGTGTGGCCTATACGCGTGATACATCCTTAGCTAGACAGTCATCCAAACTAACTTAAAAACCGATAGAGACCTATATCAACAGTTTTGGTGACAGTTTTGGTTGACAGCTTCTGATAGATAGACAAATAGATAGATAATAATAGCATGAGATGGATTGGTGACGAGACAATGAGACTTGAAAATTTCAGATCAAAATTCAACTTTCCCTTCCATATCAGGATATGGACGTAGATAAAAAAAGATAGATAGATAGATGGATAAAAAAGAGACTGAGATATGAATGGACAGCGTACGAAATGAATAAAGATTGAACAAATTGATATAGAAATGAACAGAAATGGAATTGAATAGACTTAGAAATTAACTCAGGCACGATTCAGTCGGGAAGGAAGAGACACAAGGAGGAACGAACAGATCGAGTTAGAAAATCAAGATAAGATACACAACATACATTTTGATATAGACAGATATATCGAGATAGAACTGAACTGACCGAGATGGAAATGAACCTACTGACGTATCTATTAACTGACTGAGAAAATAAAGAGATTTAGGTAAAAATGAAGTGACTGAGATGAATAGATTAAGATTGATGGATTGATAAACCAATGATAAATTATTGCTGCAACTCATGCTGATTTGTTTTTACGGAACTGTATCAAGAAAAAAGGGTTTTATCTGATTTTATCCTGCAAAATATCAGAAAAGTATATTATCATTCATTTTTAGAAAGATATCTTTTTTAGAAATTATCGATATTAAACGATCTTTTTTGTTTATCTATTGCACAGATTAAATTCATCACATGCAAAACTAAAAACAAAAAAGAAAAAGTAAGGAAAAAACTTCTCCCCAGCAACCTTGTTAGCTTGAAGCCTATTCAGAATATAGAAAGTAAGCAATGAACTTTTGAAAAATGCGAATCAAATTGGTGTGTATGCTTCCATAGAAATTCTAGTGAAACGTAAGTGGCTGCTTGTATTGTTGCACACCCCTATCTGTTTCATGGTCGTCAGGATACTGATTACAAGTTTCAAAGTTACTTTCGTTGACGCTCGTGTTTGATGCTAACATTCACTCTGAAGGACGGACAGATTGTGCACCTACCTTAGAGCAATAGTTAACAATAAGTATTTAGTAAGGCACATGTATATAGCCCTTAATGAAGATAGGAACTATTACAGTTGGTCTCCAGTGCTCTGCTGGAACCTGTTCCGAAACCGAGCGTCAAAATAATAATGTTTATAAAACTTGATTCAGTTTGGCCAAAAGCAATTAGGCTCTCAATGGAAATCACACTTAATAAAAATGCCCAACAGTTGACGATCAGAAAGTTTATTCATATAATACGAGAAAAAATGATAATATACCAAGTAAGAACCCAACAAATGACATTTGAATATAAAAAAAGAAAACATTTAAACACCGTTTAGTCGATTCAACAGCCATATCAGTCGTATCTTTATTCGTAAATACATAGGCTTGTTTGTATGTTCCAGTGCTCCTGGCCATGCAGTTTTGTCTATAGACTTGAAAATTGACAACAATACTCCACTAAACCCGTTCTAAAAAAGATAATTTTTTTCACTTATTTTGACAGGTTTATCGTAGATTTTCATCATAGGTTTTCCAGAGTGTTTATAGATTATCTTTTTACTGTATTGTATATGTTTTAAGTGGAAAACGACAGTGATACGATAAATATAATTTATTCTGACCATATTTTTTTCTCGTTTTATTTCATGATTTCAAATTTGACGCTACGGATGTTCATGATTTGAAGTGATTAGTTATGTTATCTTTGTTGGCCTGATGGATAAGTCGGTATGACCAGCTGCCTCGATAAGGGATCTGAGTTATAGTATCATGCAAGGCTACCTCTTTGGTCGAAATTTCCGTTGTTGCATTCAATCTTTTCGTGACAAACCTTTTAATCTGGTTGAAGCCTGATTGAAAAAAAAAAGAATACGGAAAAGTTAAAAATAACTTTATGAGAACTTTTCTTCCACAGAATTATAAATCTTCCATATTTTGTGGAGGCAAAGTGTAGTGTGATACATTTGCACGATCTGGTATTTATCTTGGGACTTAATAGAATTAGCAGTCATCGTAAACAACCTGATTTCGGCATGGATTTCATACTATGCCGACGTCTGCAATTGTGAAAGCAATGATTAACTCATCTACTTTGATAACACATATGTCTCGGTAGATTTTGATAAGGTCACATACAAAGACACTCTCACACACACACAAAACCCCCACAAACAAACACGCACACAAACAAACACGCATATACACAAGCACACACATGCACACACACACACATATATATATGTGTATATATATATCGATTGAATATATGAATTCGGCTTATGACGATAGTATACCCTCGTTTCGGTTTATCATAGGAGCTGAATGCAGCAGAATAGGAGGATACCATTTTCATAGACAATCAAGATATTCAATCGATATATTGTACCTGTTATAAGTATAGAACACTTTGAAATGAAGATTTTTCGGATTATTATGTTCTACTTGTAGTATATATTTTACACAAACACACACACACACACACACACACACACACAGATACATCTCAATGGGATCAATTGTTTTGAGATATTTGTAGTGTATGATAGTACACTAGAAAACTAACAATTACGTAGAAGAAGTATTTTTTCCTTCATGTTCAGTTTTCAGTCATGTCTGCCATAAATTGCTACATGCACTACAAAGGACTCATTCGTTTTAACATTTTTGTAGTATTAGATAATATATCAGAACATTTCAAATGAGTTGATATTCTTTTTTCCATTTTCAGTTTTCAGTCATATCTTCTATGAACTAATGCGTAGAATCATATGGATTCATTTGTTTTCAGATATTTATAGTATTTGATAGTACAACAAATGACTTGCATTGAGGTGGATAAAGTACTTTTTTTCCATTTTCACTTATGTGTCATCTCCGCCATAAATCAATGCCTGGAATCAAATAGAATTCATTAATTTCCACATATGCAGTGGATTTGACAGAGTAAAAGAACACACACCATGAGGTGGATAAAGTATTTTTTCATTTTCAATTTTTAGTCATATCTGCTATAAATTGATGTGTACAATCCAATGGAATCATTTGTTTTTATGTATTTGTAGTATTTGATGGAGAAACTTGTCACATGTCATGAGGTGGTTCAAGTATTTTTCCCTAGTATTTTCAGTTTCCGGTCATTCCTGAGATAGATAAAAGTTGTCAAAACCAATGTTCTCATATGTTTTGGTCATTTGTTGTATTTGGTGGAAAAACAAGACTTATGTTCAAGGTGGATGCAGTGTTTTTTTTTCATTCTCAGCTCATAATCATTTCTACCATGAATTGATGCATAGAATCTGATGGAATCATTTGTTTCTAGATGAATGGATTTTTGGAGAGTTCCCAGAGTTATGGAATCATGTGTTTTCGGCCATTTGTAGTATTTGATTGAGAAACACACCCCATGTCATGGGGTGGATATAGTATGTTTTTCCTTCCCAGTTTTCAGTCATTCCTGCAATAAATTGATTCCTAGAATCCGATGGAATAATTCATTTTTGGTCATATGCAGTATTTGATTGAGGAAAACAACGCACGTCGCGAGATGGATGAAGTATTTTTTCTTCATTTTGAGCTTTCAGTCATTTATTGGAAAACTGATGAGTAACATCCAATAGAATATTTTGTTTTCAGTTATTTGCAGTATTTGATAGAGGAACACAACGAATGTCATAATGTGGATAGAGTATTTATTTTTTCATTTCCAGTTCTCGGTCATTTCCGTCATAAATCGTTTTGTAAAATCCAATGCAATTATTTGTTTTCTGTCATTTTGAGTATTTGATAGAGAAATGTGTCAAATACATAATTGGATGAATTCAGTCATATCTGCTGTAAATTGAAGCGTTGAATCCAGTGGAATCGTGTTTTTTTCAGCCATTTATAGTATTTCTATTTCATTTCAAACTTTCAGTCATATTTGCCATAAATTGATTTGTAAAATCCAATGGAATCATTCATTTTCTGTCATTTTTAGTGTTTGATAGCGATGCACAAACATGTCATGAAGTGGATAAGAAAAATATTTTCCTTCTCAGTTTTCAGTCATTTTCACCATAAATTAATGCATGATATCTTATGGAATCATTTGTTTTCGGTCATTTGTATCATTCTATAGATGAACTCAAACCATTTCATGGGGTGGATAAAGTATTTTTTCTATTTTCTGTTTTCAGTTATTTTTGCCATAAAATGATGCCTAAAATCCTTTGGGATTGTTCGTTTTCGGTCTTTCGTTGTATTTGGTAGAGGAAAAAACACACACAATGTGATGGAAAATGCATCATTTACAACTTTAGGTCTTTTTTGCTATAAATTGATGTGTAGAATCCAATGACTTCATTTGTTTTCGGTCATTTGTCGTAGTTGATAGGGGAACTCAACGCACGTCATATGGTTATCAGACTATTTTCTTTAAATTTTTACTTTTTGATCATTTTTGCCATAAATCAAATTTAATGGAACTATTTGCTTTCAGGCTATCGTAGTATCCAATAAAGGATCACATGTCATAAGGTTGATAAAGTATTTCTATTCAATTTTCAGTCATTCTGCCATTAATTGATGCTCAGAATACGATTGAATCATTTGTTTTGGGTCATTTGTACTGTTTGGTAACGAAAAATAATACATGTCGTGCGTAGAATCTAATGGAATCATTTATTTTCTGTGCATAGAGGTGTAATACATGTCATGAGATCGATTAAATATTTTATTTTTCATTTTCGGTTTCAAGCCATTTTTGCCATAGAATTAATGCATAGAACCAAATGGAATCATTTGTTTTTTGTCATTTGTAGAATTTGATAGAGAAACATCACACATGTCATGAAGTGGTTGAAGTAAATTTTTTATAATTAGTTTTCAGTCATTTTGCCACGAATTGATGCATTGAATCCGATGGAATCATTTATTTTTAGCCATTTGTAGTATGTTTTGTAGTCGAGAGAGAAGCACATCACATAGTGTGAAGTGGATGGAGTATTTTTTTTTGTTTCTAGTTTAGTCATCGTTGTCTTAAATTATACATAGAATCCAATGGAGTCATCTGTAGTATTTGGTTGAGAAACACAACACATACCATGAGGTGGATCATGTACTTCTTTTCATTTTCAATTTTCATTTGCTTTTGCCAAAAACTGACGCTCAGAATTATTGTAATCATTTGTTTTCGGTCGTTTGCAGTATTTGATACAGAAACAAAACACATCATGTCATTGGGTGAAAAAATAATTTTTTTTTCAGTTTCAGTTTTTAGCCATTTCAGCCATAAATTAAATAGAATTCAGTCGAATCATTTACTGTCATTCATTTTCGGTCATTTGCAGTATTTGATAGAGAAGCAAAACACATGGAATGAGCTGGATGAAGTTTTTTTTTGTTTTAGCTTTTATTCATTTCTGCCATAAATTGTTGCTTAGATTCCAATGGAATCATTTATTTTCGGTATTTTCTAGTATTTGATAATGAAGCATGACACAAGTCATGTGGATGAAGTATTTTTTCCTTTTCAGTTTCAAGTCTTTTCTTCCAAAGATTGATGCGTAGAATCCAACTGGATCATTTATTTTGGATCATTTTTGGTGTTTGGTATCTAAACAGAACGTCATCAGGTATTCCTACCAGAAATTATAGCGTTGAATCCAATGAAATAATTTTTTCTGGTCATTTGAAGTATTTGATAGGGAATTTCAACCCAGGTCTTGGGGTAAAAAAGGATTTTTAATTTAAATTTTTAAACTTCAGTCATTCTGGCATGAATTTATACCTAAAATCCAATGGAATCATTTGTTTTGGTCATTTGTAGGATTTGACAGAAAAACATAACACATGTCATCAGGTGAATAAATTTTACTTCTTTTTCAGTTTTCAGGCATCTCTGCCATAAGTTGACGCGCGGAATTGAAATATACTTTTATTTTCAGTAATTTGTAGAATTTGATAGGAAAGTATAACGCGTATCATGAGTTGGTTAAAATATATTTATTTCTCTTCCAATTTCCAGTCATTTTTGTCATAAATTGCTGGGTAAAATACAACAGAAATATTTATTTTTAGGTATTTGTAGTACTTGATAAACACAACATATATCATAAAGTGAATTTGTATAAAAAAACAATTATTTGCTTTTTCTTTTCAATTTTATTTCCCAGTCATTACTGCCATGAATTGATGCGAACAATTAACAGAGGGAGAACAATAAAAGATATTTTTTTCTCGTTGAGTTTAAAATCATTTTTGTCATACGATTATGTGTAAAAACCAATGGAATCATTTGTTTTCAGTCATTTGTAGTAATTGATAGAGAAAAGTATTGGTTGATTGTTTTTTTCTATATTGATTCTACAAATTAATTTTTGGCAGGAATGATGGAAAAATGAAAATAAACAAAATATTTCATCTTACCATACTCTGTACAAAATACAGAAATACGTCCATACATATGATTCAATTCCATTCTACAGCCTTATTTATGGTAGAAATGACTGAAAATTCAAAATGTTAAAAAACACTTTTAATCCATCATCCGTGAATGCGTGAGATTCTGTACCAAATACAAGGAATAGAAGGAAACAAATGATTCCATTCCATTCTACAGTCTTACTCAAGGCTAAAATGACTGAAAACTCAAAATTCAAATCCCTCTATTTGCCATCTGTGAATGCATTGAATTCTGTACCAAATACGAAAAATAGAAGAAAACTGCAGTTTTATCTATGGCCAGAATGAGTAGTAACTCGACTAACCATGCACTCCTTGGATTCTGTATCGAATACAAAAAAAAGAAATAAACTCAGGATTCTATTCCATTCTGCAGTATCATTTATAGCAGAAATGATTGAAATCTCAAAATGTAAAAAACTCTTTAATCTGCCATCCATCCATGTGGTGGGTTCTGTATCAAATACAGAAAAAGAAGGGAAACAGTTTATTCTATTCAATTCTGCACCCTTAATTTTGGCAGAAATGACTCTATGCTCATTATGACTTAATATGTATAATAAGAAATAATTGATGCTTTTTCATTTTTTGTGAACAACTAATTATCACCGACTGATCAAACTAAAATGAGCTCATGCATTATTTGCTCGTTTTTTTTCGTTGTTTCAGCGCTACAAGACAATGTATTTTGCATGGGACCTTGAAAATTTACTATGGTACTCCATTTTGCATCTTTTGAAAATGATCTTTTCTGATGTTTGGAAATTTTGAGGAGAGTTGCAGTGAGGTTTGGGATGTTTTTTCAGTGCTACAGTACTTACATTTGACCTCAAACCTTGTTACTGCGGATGGGAACTCCACTTAAAAAACAATTTTTGGATTTTCGAAATGATGAAACGATGAAATGTCCGAGCTACTCAACACACCTTTAGGCCCAGAAACTGGCAAATTTCGAAGGATTATTTGATTGTCGATTTTTGACCCTCCAATCAAAAATCCCAAACATCCATTATTGATCAATACATTTCAAGCAAAGCAACGCACGAGAAGAGAAGGAAAACTTCGTTTGTTTTTTAAACTAGAGCTTCCCTACCTGATGAGTTATATAGCGACCTATCCAACACTCGAGAAAGAGACAATTGGATCTTACTGTTGTAATATTAACTGAATCGACCCCCCCCAAATCTAAATTGCAGAACATGCTTAAAAACAGAAACAGTCTGTAAACTCTGGCAATTTTTTCAGAGTCTGGAAGCAGGGCAAGATCAACTATATTGGCTCAGTCTGTCTTTAGTTTTTCGGTGACGTTAAACGAGATTATCTTAGTTTTCTAAGAAAACATTTCTGTGTGACTTTTTACGTACAAATCTCACTTGGAGTACAATCTGACTACCCAGCCTTTGATTCAACATTTTCCCCATCTATTTTCCCTTTCTCTTATTGCAGTTTATGTGGGTGGGAAAATCTCACCTCTTGATCTTTACCCAACGAATGGGAAATGCTTACAGGAAGCAAGACATTGTCAGTGGCGGAAAAAAAGATCACCTACTTAGATAAAGGTTTCCGAGACGCATGTAAAAACTCCGATCACATGTTTATTAAAAATCGATGTTTTCGTTGTCTTTCTAACGTGTTTGACTTGACATACACAACAGTTGTGTGATTTTTACCGAGACTGTCTCGCAGGCTGAATCGCTAGTACAAAGTCATACGTCAGCTGAAGCCCGACCGAGATGCGTCCATTTGCAGATACCTCCCAATAAAAGCTTAAAAGCAGTTGTCTGCAGATGGCAGGAATTTCATTATTCATCATCATCATCATCATCATCATCATCATCATCATCATTCTTTTAACGTACGTCGTTGGACATAGACCTTCCCCAGGATTCGCAAAATTCTCTATCATGGGCGTCGCTAAGCCAGTATTTCCTGAATCTGTCCATCTTGTGTTCTGTTGGCCTCGGTTTCTCATGCGATCCCTGGGGGTTCATGTTGTGAGACGTGATGTCCATCGGTTGTCTTTTTTTCTTGCAACATGGCCAGCCCATTATCATTTGAATTCTTTAATAGTTTCTATGATGTCATGGACACCAGTTTTCTTCCTCATATACTGTACTGTCTTGCAATCTCTCCCTGTAAGGTTGAGCATGATTCTCTCATGCACATGTTGCATACTACTCAGCTTGCAGGTCTGTCTCTTGGTTAGCATTGCAGTACTGTCACCCAACTAAAGATGACGGAAATTCCAGTCATGATATTGCTTACTTTCTTGTTTCAAGCGAAAAAGAGGAGATGAAAGAGCTGGCAGCTTGCTGGGTTGCGCTAACGACAGTGAAAGAGACGTAATGGATAACATTTGTTTTGTTCGGATCAGAAAGGTAAGGGATCAGGTGCGTCAAATATGTTTGTATCTTGCCTGGGAAGCTCTAAACCAAAGCACAATGGGTTGAAGTGAGTGATGATCCCCCGAATACCGTTGTAAACCATTAAATTTCATCGTCTGGCATATACGTAGTCAATAGTGTACTATCTGTACACTGACTTACAAAGGGTTGCAGCAAAAACATATCATAGCAAATAATTAAAACTATGATGAGAAAATTAAATGAAATAAAACTTTAATGAAGATACGAAACATTTCACACTGATACTAGTCTGGCAGTTTTCATCGAGGAACGTATCTAGGGAGAATATATATATATATATATATATATATATATATATATATATATATATATATATATATATATATATATATGTGTGTGTGTGTGTGTGTGTATATGAACCAAGAAACACATATCAGGGGATTTCATTTCCAGATCTTAGGTAAATATACAATAGAAAAAATATTGAAAATGATTGGATTTTAAAACTACATCTGCATCACTTTTTGATTGAAATTAAGAAAAAAACTATTTTTAAATGAAATAGTTTTTTGTTATTATATATATATATATATATATATATATATATTGTGTCATCCATAGACAGCTGTTTCGATGTATTACATCTCTTCAGTTTGTTATTGACTTTCCATTATCCCATCCAGTATTACGAAGCAGAATTGAAACATTCACTTCAGACCCGTAGGCCGATATCCTACCTCTGGACTACGGAACTGGACAGACAGTATGGTTGAATTTAAGCTTTATATTTA
>OY735204.1:67448250-67513250 GCA_963457665.1 Thysanoteuthis rhombus | reverse complement strand
GTTGTATTACTTCAAACTCAAGTGAAATGAAAGTTTAGCCTAGTTATCTATGAAATTACACCTTTCTTCAGATTATTTGAGCAATTTTATATATAATAACGATTTCAGTTTTTATTTGACTAATTTCTCTGAGGATTTTCTCGTCAGCTGGATCTTTTAAAACCACAAACCTGACAAGGAGTGTTGTACAAACCAAAACAGGTGATAGCCTGAAAGTTACTTGCTATGTTGAAAGAACAGACATTGTCTTGCTGGATAATTACCAGTCGACATTCCGGTCTTGAAAGACTTGATTTCTGTCCCACTGCGTCATTCAAACGAGCTGACTGATCCCACGGTAATCTTTCTGTTTGTTTTTGCAACGTCTTATTCCATTCCATAAGTTTTTCTCATTGTCAATATCTTACACTTGACATTATTATCGTGAATTCGGCAGACATTGGAATTTGAAATGTGACTAAAAGAGGGTGTGGAAAAAGAGAAAGTGATGCCACGATGACATGTCGTGTCAACTCACATTTGTGAGTCCTAGCCATTTTTTTGTAAACACTGAATTTCTGCCATGAAAAATATTCCTCAACTCTTCAATTGAGTTTTGACTTTATTTTCGCTTGTCACAACAATGGAAATGGAATATTCAGAACCAGTGTCATCATGACGGTTTGATTAAGAGTCACGTACAGGAAAACTGATGATGAATTTACTGTTTTGACTCAAGTTGACTTGTTTTGTTTTAGGAACTTCTTACAAAAGTATTGAATTTGGATTCGTAGTTGAACTAAGAGTCACTGGCAAAATCCACTTTTGACATGCACTTGTCCTGAATACCTCATTAACAAAAGATTTAATGGACCATTGCTGATTCAATACGAATATGTGCACCTGCAAAACATTATTTCTCCACAAACGATACTAATAATGAATATTTGAGTCAGCCTTGAAGAGACCACAGAGAATTACCAAACATTGTGCGAAAAATGGTGCCATGAACTTTTCCATCAAGCAAAAGTACACACACACACACACACACACACACACACACACATATATATATATATATATATATTTAATAAAAATGATACATAATCCGACAGAATATTAATGAGTGTTTTGAAACATCATTTGAAAAAACCTCCAGTTGTCATCCGGCGTAAATATGATAAACAATCAAAGAAAAAATGTGGCTACTGCAGGAATTGAACCAGCAATCAGTAAGATAGCTACTTCAAAATTGCTTTGTCCTTAACCATTGAGCTAAAAAAGTATAAACTCATTCATAAGTATTATATCGGATTATATATTCATTCCTTAATAATATATTAAACTATTCATTCAACATTAAATTTCATTATTGTTGTTTAAACCTGGATTCTAATGTTATATGTTGAATATTATGTTGTTGGTCATCAGCTATTTAACTATGGGTCTATTTCTTGAATCAGAAAGAGCACAGGCATTTTACCATGTAAACCAGGTGAGAGTTGGCTCAAAAAGGCGCAGGGGCAATACCTATAGGCATACCAATCGTCTGAGGAAATGATTTTTCACCATCTAACTCTTTTTAATTATATGACTGTTCAGAATTTTTAGTTTTGTTTTGTTTTTTGTGCATCTTAGCTATCCAATACATCATTGATTCTGCTTTTAATTTATCCTCCACCTTCTAGTTGGGTTTTAATTCTTTTATGAGATTGAAAATGATTTCTCAAGGGTCCTTTTTTGATATTGTATATGTCGAAGACAGTAACCAAATATTTCTAACCTCTAACAGTAATTAATGGATATAGTATCTCTTGCAAATACATGCAATATTGTGAGTAACTTTGTCAAACGGAATTATGTTTTACTTGTAAAGTCCTAACTTTGTAATATACGTGGTTTTCTGGGTACTGTGTTAGTATTTTGTTAGTGTTTCAAGTATTTAAGGAGTTGCATTTTCCTATTGACATTTAATTACATTTTCTGTCCATTGAGTGAAAGTGGATGATAATATTCTATACTTATTTGACATAGATTGAATTAATGAATATAATGATTCTATAATTACCTTTTCACATTTCTACATATAATTAATACATTTTGGTTCTCTATAATTTAGACTTTCAATGAGGATCTTTCTCACTTAACATTTTTTAAGTTTTTGTTAATTAACTGGTGATATGTGCCCGAGGTGTTTATTACGAAATGAATATAATTGGTACTCGAAAACTAAAATGTTTATTGTAATTTCGTTATTCACAGTTATGCTTTCTACTGCTTTATATAGCTGAAAAATTTGTTGATTATCGTTTGTCTGTAATCTCCAAGTTAGAGAAGGATCCTGTTCTATTATTTTCAGTTTGATTGGGAGATTTTGTATATTTTTCTAATTCTTAAATTTTTTCAAATATTAATTACTCCGAATCATTTATCTATATCTGAGAAAACACGTACTTTATAAAGAAACTTATTTTTTGATGGGTTATTTATGTATTCTAAGGGAAATTATGTCTAATATGTATTTTTTACACCGATGATTTTGTATTTCGTATATGCTAATCCTGTTCTAGCATTATCCTCTATATTAAATCTTTCAATATTTTGACTTGATTGAAAGATCGTAGGACATTTTTTTAAATTGATATCTATTTTGACTTTTTGAAAAATCCTCGCATAAAACAGTAGATTTTCTGTTATTCCTATTGTTGATCAGCCGTGTTCGTCATTTTCCCGTGCGTGGTAAATTAAGGAACGCTGTGCCTACGCATTCTATAATATTGCGTGGACTTTTCACCTTAGCTTTATAGCTTAGTCCATATGGACAAATTGTGCAGATGGCTTTGATAATTTAATTTTCAGGGTGTGGTCATATTGTCCACGTAGGGTCATCTGGAGTTTTCGAATATACCGTATCCATTTTCTTTAAACTTTTCTATAATATTTACCAAAAAAGGCAAATTACTACGCGTCTATCACATGTTGCGAATTGCTAATGAAACTTCAAAGCTCTAAATACTAGATATATCTAACAAAAACAAAGCTTTTCTGAAAGATATGTCATTTTAGTCAAGTATATCTTGATATCTGCTTGAGTAATTAACGTATTTTTTCGTTGTTTCTATGTTTTGCGTTGAATTAGATGTTATAGTACTATGGGTGATTTTTATAATTGAAAATTTTGTTGAGTATTGTTCATCCTAATCCATATGTTATGGATGGATTCTGCTCTTCAATTCTCAGTTCGTCTGAGAGACTTTGTATTGTTCTTCTATTTTTGAATTTCTTTCGCATGAATTTCATTAAGTTTTTTTTTTATTTACATACGGGAAATACATACATTATAGGGAAAACATTTCAGTCAATCATTTTTCAATATATGTCAATGTAATTTATGTAATTTTTCCGGAGGTTTTTATGTTTTTTCGCAGGATTAGATATTATGATGCTATGTGTGAATATTTCCTGACAAAATAATCTGTTTACCATGAAACGGTTTCGGAGATTTAAAAACAAAACAGTTATATTTGTTCTTATGGCTTCCCAGCAGGGAAACACCACCTCTCCTGAAGATAAGATTCTAGTACATTGTTTCATTTTTATCATTTAAGGCCCATGTCATATTACATATAGTCTGCTGTTTTATATAGGGTATTATACTAACCTATTGTAAATAGGTATTCATGTATTTGAATGTATTTGAATGCTGATGTATATATGTATCTGCACATGTGTATTTGCATTCTCATGAACTTGGTAATTAGTCTGTATAATGATGTCAGCATTTCTGTTTCTTCCTATATATCTGAGCTGCAAAATAGGAAACCTCTTGAGAAAGGGAGACTGAACAAGATGGAGACTTTAACTTACCAAAATATGAAAGGGAATCATTTATGCTTCAAATCTGTTTAGGTCTTCGAAATCGTCTGCAAAATGAATTTCACATAAACATTCTGCCGTATCCTCACCCCAGCAAATATAACTATAGAACGAGCCGGACGCTGGAAAAAGAGAAAACAAAAAATGATGAAAGCCGATAAAATTACAATCCTCGTTTTTCATTGACTCGTCTGATGTTGCTATTGTAATTATGCATAATTTATGTGTAGACCTATAATAACGAGTCATTATCTTTTGTCAGAACTCCCGACACAAACTAAAAGAAAGAAAAGAAGATAAATAGTCAAACTGAGGAAAGAAGGAGATGTTTTTTTCCCTTGGCTGTGCTTATAACCCTAAATTTGCCTCTCATTTTTCTCACGTATGCTGATAATGGTAGTCTCTTCATTCTACTAACAATTCACCGTTTAGAGATTACCTCATATGAGTTGCAGTGGTGAGTAAGTCGCACTCTTCCTGTGTTTATGATATCTTGCCTCCTGCCTTTGACCCGTAAGTTGTATTGTTGTTGGGGTAGCATGCAGTCTACCAAAATGTGCACGTTCTACCCACCTAAACCAGTGAGTGTGTGCTCCACCAACCTGAACCCTTGCCTCCATTCTTAGGAAATTAAAATGCCCAACTGCCAGTCCCCACACTCATACAAAATACTGCCCACCCCATATACACTCCATTCAATTAGCAATCAAATCTTGTCATACATGTTATAATCTAGCCTTGTTTTCACCAACTTTCCCTCTGTTAATACGATAGAACTCTCAATCATTACTCAATTCTGGGTTGATTGCTCTTAAAAAAAAATTGTTTTGTTATAACGCCCATCTTTATTTCATTTCAGTTTCTATATTTATATTCATTTTTCTGTGAAACTGCCTTTCAAAACGGACTCAAGTCATTTTTTCGAAAAACTGGTGAATCCAAGTGGGGCATTATTTTTGCTAAGAAACTCGTAACGAGAAGTTACTATGGTCAGTTCCAACTTGTTTTTAAAAAAAAATTCTTTCGTTGTCCTGACATTTATAGCTTCTCAATTTTTCAACTGAGTTAAAATTCAGGATAAAGACATAACTTCGAATTACACCTATACTTGCATCCATCTATATCCTATCATCGTCTCAAATAATCAGGCTGCAAAAATATCAGATTTTCGATGTTTTATTTTTCAATAATTCTGTTCAATTGAGAACCCTCCCATTTTAACTTTAGCTTATTCAATATTTACATCTGATTTTCCTGATCTGAATCATTTTATTTTCCATCCAGGTAAGTATGCAATCCGGAATTCTCTAAAGAATGTAATGAATCCATTTTAATTTACCTCTGTCATGATACATAGTAGGGCAGTTGGAAGTTTTACCCCTTTATGACAGCCTATCATAGGTGTTTCGAATCCCCACACTTGCTGGATGATTGGTCCTCCATGGAAATTTAAAGGAATGGATACAAAATTATCACGCGCAAAACAACTTCGATTTGCCATCTTAATGATGTTCCTCATCACCGCCATCATCCTAAAAAAAATCGAAAAGGTTCTGGTTACTGTTGACCCCTTGAATTATACCTTCAATTCCAATCCCTTGAAGAAAGGGAAAAAAGTTCGCTTCACTTAGCTGATGGGGAATGAGTCATTTTTAGTTTCAATACTCTGAAGGAGTGAATATTTCCCTCCACTTTTGACCGTTCAACAGGGGAAAATATTCCCTCCAGTTTTGAACCCTAAAAAAACAGCGAAAAATTTCCTTCGACTTTTGCCTCCCAAAAGAATTATATATAAATATATAAAATGAGAGGTTATGTATGGGTATATACGTGCATTGAATTGAAATAAGATTCCACTTCACCATGATATTTACATTGTATATGGAACCCCACTTTATGCCATACTATATAACAGAACCATGCTAGAAGTCCAAGAGATATATCGGTCAAAATTTTGCTCTATAAACAAAACCTGAAGTATGGACAATGTATGAATAATGGAAAATACTATAATAATGAACGTCAGACAACGATGGAAGCTCAAAGAACATTTCTGTCAAAACTTCGTCGTAAAAACAACATGAAAAGAAGTTATTTGTTCGAGAAAATGCGTAGAATATAGATCGTTGTTTCCTATAACGGCTGAAAATACTTGGTTGGATTCTTTTCAAGAACCTTGTTAAGAAGCAATCCGACTTCCTTTGTTCTGAATTTTAAAAAAAGATATGAATATCACAAAAGTTGAATTCATATCACACCATACTCTTTTTTTTTTCTTTGATCGTAAAACATGTATAAATTGCTTGTCCCTGTTTTCGGCTGTGGCTCAAGTGTCTCTGATACGGTGGTTGTATCGGGCCTAAATAGCGTTGGTCTCCAAATTATCCACTCATTGGTAATCAACATCATAGTTGCTACACCCTGATGAAATTAGCTCTGAATTCCAAATCGAATCAAATAGTAATCGCTGTTTTTTCAAGAAATGCAAAATATTCATCAAAATCCAGGGGCGCTGTTAACATCACACGTTCTTTGACCCGTGATTTAGAAAACACTTTTTTATTCGTAGACAAAGGCTGGGAGGAAATCGTAAGAAAACCTGTTTCTTATATATAATCTCTCTGTTTAAACTAAATGTGGCCACCGACAACAATTCGAAGAATTCTAAATGAAAAGGTGGGACGCGTCTACGGATAAAAAACGAAAAAATAAAAACAAGACAATATTAAGCCTGACTGGTGAAGGGTCGAACTTGATTTCTATTTCTGTTCCGACTGAACATGATTACTGCAACTTCTGAATTGGACACATAATAAATAAATTGCTAAAGTTTGGTTTACTTGGCGAGAAAGCTGCCTACGAATCAAATCACGATAGGAAAATGTTTATTGAATATATCCTTTTCCTTGCGCGAGGGAATAGACACATAGCGATGAGTTTACTCCCTAAAATTTGGCAAAAATTTTGGGGGGGATGAAGTCAAATCCTAAATGAACAGGAGTTTGACAATCAGAAAATTATATTCAATTTGAAGTGAGAGTAGCAACTTTGACAAAGAAAGTTTCTCTCTCAGAGAATAGACACAGAAAAATGAAGTTAGTTTCACAACCTTTACTTCAGGTTGCTTGTTTACAACGAACAACTATTGATGGTGTGACTCGAGGATGCATACCCTATTGCTGCCGTGAAAACAAGTTGAGACATGAAAAAAAAAAGAAGTATTTTTGCAGTGATCCCAAAAAAGTAGCTTTATGAATGTCCCCCAAAAAGCAAATATCTATCGATTTTTCAATTGCCACCCAGTTAGATTCTATGGAATAACGTTGCGACCCCCGGCCATATAATAACCTATATCATGTCACGACCCCCTGACAATAAATGATCCATACTATCTCAAAGTTCAACTGACGTCGTAATTGTTCCAAAGGTGTAGATGTGTTGAACGTACTCGTCGTACTGTACGCGTATAAATCATACCTTTTTTACTACCTCTTCCCTTTCTCTCCTCTCCCCCATTAAACTTCATCAGGTCGACTATTAGACGAATACCACTTTCGAGGAGCTAGAATTCACACTACGATCCAAAATACCTCACCAAAACCAGAAACCCAAATTGTCTTTAAATAAAAAAAAATCAAAAGTAATGAATCAAAGTAATAATACGGATATATCAATGCATCAAAATATATTCTACATCGATAAGACACAACCATCAATAAATTCCGGTGAAAGATTCTTTAATAACTTTAATTAAAGACCGGGCTTTAGTGAAGGAAATCCTCCTTGGATATCCCATGATTTTTGAAGCGTCAGGTAAATGAGTTAGGGTCCATAATTTGGCTCTAAAGAGCATTCTTTGCAAAGTTAACTGGTTTATTTGACAAAGCTAAAAAGCGTAGGTCGTTTCCAAAGTTTTGAAATGCCGAAATAAACACTTGATTTCGTGGTTGAGGTTTTCTCTGTGCACACATGAAATCATCTCTATTTCATTTTTACAGACATTGTGCATATTGAAGGTTTATTTCAGATCTGCACTCAGAGAGCAACGCATGCACAGCGTGTGCACAGATAGACTAAAGTGAAAGCACTTGGTATCAATCACACACACGGACGCATATGCACCACACAGTGACATCATAGAAACTATTGAAAAACTCAAATGGCAATGGGTAGGCCATGTTTCAAGAATGAAAGACAACCGATGGACATCACGTCTCACAACATCAGAGATCACATGAGAAACCGAGGCCAACAGAACACAAGATGGAGAGATGAACGAGACAAATTTAGGAAATACTGGCTGTGTGACACCCATGATAGAGAATTGTGACGAATCCTGGGGAAAGTCTATGTTCAACGACCGACATTAAAAGAGTGATGATGATGATGATGATGATGGACACATGCATGTACATTCAAATACATAGACACACTCACTCTTGTTCGGAATAACATTCTCATACACAGGCATGCGTACGCCCGTATAATCAGACACATTCAAACAAAAAAGTACACTCATCATTTAAAACACACATTTACACACGAGCATAAAAGGACATGCGTGAACATACAAAAACTCACATTTTTGAACGAACATAGAATTTTGCTTGTATAGCTTGGTTTCGAGTGTTAAAAAAAGGAGTTGAACCCAGGAGGGGCCACATTTTATTTCAAACAACACAACAAGGCTTGCAATTGACCACTTTTTTATGGTTCTGAATGCTATATTTCAGGAAACAAAATAAAAATTGAATTTCATGGTTAAATGGATTGAATCGAATATTGTTTTTTTTTCTATTCAGGTAAAATTCTGAGGTGCTCTACTCAAGTCAATGACTTCTGAATGTTTCTCAAAGTATCTACCCTAGAAATTCACGCATCTATCTCAGCGTCTGGGTATCACGGTGTAAGATCAGTGTACAACAGTTAACAGGAATCACAGTGTATCTAAAGCTTAGTAATGTCCCCTTGGATCGTTTCACAAGTTGTATCTAGGTTGCATGAACGATTCCCGAGATATTCAAATTGGCTTGATACTTTCCAGAAAAACCTGTCCTATATATATATATATATATATATATATATATATATATATGTGTGTGTGTGTGTGTGTGTGTGTGTGTGTGTGTTTGTGTGTGTGTGCATATGTGTGTGTGTGTGTTTATATATTAAAGTATGTATCTGTTCGCCTGATTGTATGCATTTACGAGATAATAAGTGTGATTGTTATCTCGTAACCTTGATGTTCCTTGCAAAGAATTTTTCTTCATCTCTTTCACCGTTTGATTTGAGTGATTTTTCTCTTTTGCAAGACATGTTTGCTTCTTTCGTTCCCGGTACCGCCCTCTGAGTCAAAGCTTCTGCGTCTTTTCTCAGCCTCATTGGAAACTGTTCTTTTTTCTCCGACAAAACCCTGCAATTTGACGTTTACCACATACAGTAACATTGGGAACCTATAATTTCAATCCTGACGAATGCTTCATGTTCATCTTTTCTTACATGATAAACCTTTCTTTTATCATCCTTGTATATATATATATATATATATATATATATATATATATATATATATATATATATATATATGTTTGTGTGTGTGTGTGTGTGTGTGTGTATGTGTGTATTTTCTACTTGTAGGATGAAACTGTTTAGGAGTCTATAAAAACTTGTCCAGAAACAAAGAAACTAACAGTCGTCTTCTTCATAGTATTAGATTTATATGTCAATACAGAAAAATCAGAAAGTTTGAGGCACGAAATGCAAACCTTTTCTTACATGATCAACCTTCATCTCATCATCCTTAAATATATATATATATATATATATATATATATATATATATATGAGAAATATCTATTTATCTATCTATCTATCTATCTATCTATCAATCTATCCATTTATCTATCTATCTATATATTCTGCTTGAAGGACGAAACTGTCCAGGAGTTTATAAAAACAAAGCCAGAAGCAAAGAAACCAAGAGTTGTTGTCTCTATTGTACTTAAATTATAAGTTCATACGGGAAAAAATCTGTGAGTCTGTGAAACCAAAAAAAAAAAAATAATGGACAAAAACTCTCCGGTTGGAGTGATTTTTTAGAAATGTGTCGAATTTGCTACGTGAAACAGGTAGCGCTTGGTAGACTCACAGATGAAAATAAACAGAATTATCAATCTCTATGAATCCCTCCTCTTGTTGGTAACACCTGCTCTGCTACCATTTCTACTTCGGACCTTGAATGTACAATTGCATCAATACTGGCAAGATAGGAAATTTTTCTCCTCTGAACTATTGGACCATATTGCTGTGCATAAATCTACCAGAACCCTGATCGTCATCTTGCTTGCTACAATAACAATGTTTGGATCATCGTATCTCTAGAACACACAGGCGTAGGCATCAGAATTCACACATATGATAGTGAAAGCACGTGCCTTCTAAGACCAAGATCCATCATTTAAAAACGATAAGAGCTATTCGAGATGCACCAGAATTTACATTGCAGAAAATCTGTAATGAAAAAAAAAAAATCAACCAACACATTGAAATTAAACCTAACTTACATTGCTGTATTTTGTTCTAAAATCTAGTTTTCGTAAAGTTATGAAATTTCGAATATGCATCTATATACCAACTGGTATTCATCTTTATATCCTTCCAAAATAAGTTTGTTTTTTCCCCTATAATTGTGGACTTGAGAATCTGTGAATAACTAAGTTCTTGGGACATTTTCTGAATTCACTTCTGAAAGTAGATTTGACCAAATCTACCACACCCCAAAATGTAATAAATATTGCAGTAATTGCAAAGATATTCTTGGAACTTTTCAGATGATACATTTTCACTATTAATATTTTAGTAGCTTTAACCAATCCTTTTTGTGTTGTTTTTGATGAAGTATTTTCGCTATGATTATTTTAATACCAGCCTCACTGCACCTTATCATTGTATCTTAGATTTAACATTTTCATTATAATTTTATTGCCACTTTCGTGCTGTCTAATCATTGCTTATTTTTCAGATGAAGTATTGAACAACCGTAAACACCAAAGGTGGCGATAGGGTTCTGTTTCTTCTCATATGAGTGTATGTTTGTTTAGGTGTTTCTGGGCATAACGTTTTATCTACTGGATTGACCATTGGTATCATTACACCACTGGACTTCTTTGAAAGTGTTTTCTTTTGTATGTTCTGATGAAAAGATTTTCTAGCATTTTAGTGGCCTTATTATGTCGGGTTTCTCAACAACATCTTGATTTCTCAAAAATATAGATTTCTTTTTTTTTTACACTATTTTAGTTATTTTCCAGTGGAAAGCGCCAGTGATGTCATAATTAGAATATATTCTGACGATATTTATTCTTCAATGAAATTCTTTTCACATAATTTCGAATTTAGATGATACAGTTGTTCAATTATCGACAGTGTTAGTGGCTTTCCATTATTATTATTATTATTATTATTATTATTATTATTATCATTATTATTATTATTATTATTATTATTATTATTATTATTATTATTATTATTATTATTATCATTGATGTTGTTGTTTTGTTTGTGTAGGTGGAGCTATTATTATATCATTCATTCCATTATTTTATCATTGCTATTTATCACATCTTTTAGGGTTGACCAAGTTTTAGAACCCGTTTTCATAGACGTTGCAGTAAGCTCTTCAGTCAAAAGAAGTCTCAACGACAAGAATATATGGTAGAGTCAGAAAAGATGTATTACATATGAAAGTGAGGAAACTACAAGTAATTGAAAGAAATAAAAGTTACAACCGCTAAATATTCCAAACTCAGGATTGAATCCAACTCAGATGGGTTGAAACGCGACGTTTTAACGGGAAATAGTACCGTCGAAAGTAGCGAAAGTAGATTTAGATTCAGAGAACAAAGGACGAAAGGCGTGGCTTGGAAGTGTCCGACTTGTGGGGTCGATTCCGAGGGCTGTGCTATGGTCAACGAGTGGTGGGAACACAATTACTGTCGGTAATTGGTTACACGTGTCACGAGTGAAGTGTCAATCATGCTAAATCGCTGAACTGGTTTCACGTCACCTCGCACGCACCAGAAAGGTTTTGCCAAGGTTTGATTACATTATACATGACAAAACAGGCACCTGGCCGCTGCTAAATCACATCAAAACGATTGCAGGGAGATTATTATAATTGTGTAAAGCCGGCCTGTCAGTGAAGCAAGACAGATCCGGTGTGAGGGCTAGAGAGACCTCAGAGAGAGAGAGAGAGAGAGAGAGAGAGAGAGAGAGAGAGAGAGAGAGAGAGAGACATGAATAAGAACACAAATATATATATATATATATATATATATATATATATATATATATATATATATATATATATATATACTGCTCGATATATTTGTACATATTGTAGACTTTGGACAGTCACAAGAACAACAAACAGAATTGAATTTCACCTGACGAATACGGACTGCTTTTAGCCGCTCGCAAGGAAGTAACAGTTGTGAGATAAATCTAATGTAACATAATCTCGTATTATTATCAATACGTATATATATATATATATATATATATATATATATATATATATATATATATATATATGTGTGTGTGTGTGTGTGTGTGTATGAGTGTGTGCGTGCGTGTGTGTGGAGATAGAGAGAGAGAGGTGAAGAACGGTAGAGACACTCACACAACACACATACGGAGATAAAGAAAGAGAGAAGGGGAGAGATGGACAGAAATAATTGAAAAGCTCATCTACATGATATCAAACTGGGTAGTTCTCACCCATACTACTCTGTCCTTGAGTCACACTAAGCCAAACTTGGTAAAAATTGCTTCGGTACATTGTGATATCGTAACTACCACACCTGTCCTGCTGACTGATTTACAAGTCTGATGAGATCAATCTGCTTTGAGCACACCACTGCTGTCTTTACGACATACCTAGTAAATAATTACGGAGGGAAGATACATGAAGTTAAGAAAATGGAAGAGAAACTAACACGCACACACACACACACACACACACACACACACACACACACACATACAGAGTCAGATCGACACTCTAGAATGGCAAGTTTCCGGTAGAGCAAGCTCAAACTTTGAGAACGAGAGATTCAATTAGTTCCAAAAAGAAGGGTCTACAATCAATGCATCTGCCCGATAGTCACATATGGAGCTGAAACATGGAGCCTAATCTAGAGACTGACCTGCAAATTCAGAACTATGCAATGTGCAAAGGACGTCTCATTTTCACGTTACGTAGTCAACATAACAAGGAGAGATCAGGGGACAGCAAAACGAACAACATGGATTCCGAAACTGTCGTGGGCTAAATACAAGATTATGAGACGATGTAGACAGGTTCAGGAAGTATCAGCTCCGTGATGCCCATAATAGAGAGGTCTGGTGAATCTCGAGATAGGTCTATGCCCAATGACGAACGTTGAAAGGCTGCTGTTGGTGCTGCTGCTGCTGGTACTGGTGGTGGTGGTGGTGGCGGTACTGATGACTTAGCCAATGAAGATTTAGTTGGGCTTATCATAGGCCTTTGAGTGAGAAACCTAGATTATGCAGATGATGTAGGCTTATTTGCAGCGGATGCTGGCAAAAATCTGGCTGCCTGAGGGTAACGTCCTCCTTGTGACATTGCCTTCTTTGCTCTACTATAGCTACTAGATTGGTTCAAGTAAAAGAAGTTCCTTGCTAGACCTTGTCTCATCATGAATTCCATTTGGCTGCCACTTTCATGTCTTTTTTTTTTTACTATCCTGGACACGCTTTTGCTGTCTATCAAAGGTTTTGTTCAACTGAGCTTACCATCTCCCTGTCTAGTCTGACATTGGAAGATATGGTGCATCGTAGGTCAGGAGAGTCCTGGACAACGGGTGGATAAAGATAGGGGGTGGGATGAATGTTGCTTTATCTCAGTGTAAGTTCCTCTCTTTAATGCTTCCATATTTTGTAGTCTTGAGGCGTTGTGTCATTTCTGTGTGAATGACCAGAGCTGTATCGTCGGCAAACGAGGGTTCTCTGACTAGCTGTTTTGGTATGTGCTCTGAGTCACTTTGGGTTGAACAGGTAGGTGCAACCCCATGAATTCGAGTCAAGTTACAGAATTGATGAATGATAGGGATAGACCAGTCATTCATTTATCCTGTGGCCTGATTCATACCAATGAATATTGAAAACGAGGTCGGAGATTGCGCCCAGTCTGGTCTGAATTTTTTTTTCTCATTTGGTAAGACTTGTAAGAATCGCTACCTCACCTGATTTATCCTAGCAAGGCCTCATGGAGAAGGTGAGAAACTCATGGGGGAAAGTTTTTTTTCTCGCAGATTATCAAGAATACCGACGAATTCTCCATGTCGAACGCTGCTTTGTTTGGTTCACAGCATTTTTTCTGGACCTAAAATCCAAGTCGGTCGTTCTCCGGTTTGCTCAGAATCTGCACTTGCTTTACAAGAGATGATATTCATCGATTTGGTCCTTCAGCCTGTTGAAGAGTATCCTCACGAGGACCTTGCCTGTAACCATGAGCAGGGAGATATACCGATAGTTTTAGCACTCTTATTGCTTCCTTTGTTTTTGTAGAGGGTTATACAAACTGCATCTTTAAAATCCTGGGGTAGTTTGCTTTGTTCCCCAGCAACTAACACGGCATAAATTGAGCATTACATACAGAACAAGGTCATCGACTTTCTATACCTCGAGGGCTGTGCCGTCATAACCAGCTTAATAATTGATTCTACAGTTTTCTGTGGTATGAACACCTTATCTAATTCTTCTTTACCTGGATGATGGCAAGTGTGATTCTCTGCTTTGTGCCGAACAGTGAGTAAAAGTGCTCAGACCGGTGGTTCAGAACGTCATCCCAGTTGGCATCAAGCACTGAGCCCTCTAGTCTACATCCCTAGTAATCGGCTTGGTGTGTGTGTTTATATATATATATATATATATATATATATATATATATATATATATATATATATATATATATATATATATAGTGTCATCCATAGACAGCTGTTTTGTTGTATTACAACTCTTCAGTGTGTCTATAGACTATCCATTTTCCTATGCAGTAACATGAGGTAGGATTGAAACCTTAGCTTCGGACCCGGGGGCTAGTATCCTCCATCTACTCTGTTGAAGTGAAGTGGACGCTCAGTAAGGTTGAATTTAAGCAATACATCTATTTACATATATATACTCCCTGTCCATAAAAATCTCAAACGACGGTGCGCTGGCCATGTTGCAAGAATGGCCGACAACCGAGGGACATCACGACTCACGACATGGATCCCCCAAGATCACATGCGCAATCGAGGCCGGCAGAATGGTAGATGGAGAGACGATCTAGACAAGTTCAGGAAGTACTGGCTCCGTGACACCCCTGATAGAGAAGTGTGGCAAATCCTGAGGAAGATCTTTGTCCAACGACGGACGTTAAAAGACTGATGATGATGATGATGATGTTGGAAGAGCATTGCATAAGTTCATAATCAACGAGTTACCTCACTTAAAGAGAGCTCAACCCTGAATAGGGGAGTGTTAATAATAATAATAATAATAATAATAATAATAATAATAATGATAATAATAATAATAATAATGATAATAATATGTGTGTGTGTGTGTGTGTGTGTTTGTGTGTGTGTGTGTGTATGTGTGTGTACATATATATTGAAACATCATTTCCCTGCTGGTAATCACAGTAATTTGAAAAAAAACTAGACTATATTTTCAATTATAAGGCAAAATGACTTGCCTTTCTGCCTTGTATTTCATCGATTTACTTCAATATTATTACTTGACGTAATATCTCATGTAATGACGAAATGAATAATAGATACATGAATAAATAGATAGATAAGAACTCATTTTGATTAGATGTTTGACATTTAATGAGATCGATGCGCTCACAGACAGTACAGTTGTGACGTCTAAATGGCTGCTTATCGGGTGTGAAGCCCTTTAAAGGAGAAACCAGGACGACGCCCCATTCACTTGGAACCGGTTATCAGAAAACCATTTTCGGGATTGGACGACTACCACAAGACGGAATGGAAGCCTTTGTTGTTCTGCCGTGCATCGTGTGAACTACGAACTTATAATGACATAGATTTCCATTTCTGACTACATTTTGTTTTCATCCTCTCACAATTACATTTCTATGTGTGATGAATCGATACTGGAATCTGGTTTTAGAAGACTAGAAAGATTGATAGACCTTATGTTTTGGTAATTCCAGCTGAATTCGACCAAGAATTACTGATAGATGTTCTTTCATATTGATCACAAAATCACAATTAAAACCTTATTTACTGTTTTTATTATTGGTGAACATCACTATCACTTTTAGCAGTTTGTGTGATGTACAGGTAAGAATGGTCATTTGCTACTTGATTAGTTTATTATATAAATTGTACTTGTTTGTAAAACGCTAAAGACCATCTAATATTTTTGTAGTTGGATGTTTCAAACTAAAAGGAGCGTGCATATAGATGGAAACTTACTTATAGGCAACATCATCAAGGAATCTACTGTAAATCCCTTTTTGGACCTCTTCAATGTTTGAGATGGGTGAATAGCGAAATTTTAAAATTGATAAAAAGCAAGCAACACATATCTGTAAACCCGAATCAATATTTTGAAATTCATGAAGTCCTGCGCGAAACCAGTCGAGTAATATTGGTAGTGTATTGATTTGCTGTTACTGTCATAATCAATGAGATCTATTAAAAGGGATTCGTGCAAAAGAGAGAAATAGATTTGAACGAGAAAAGAAAGGAGTATGGAGGGGCAAGATAAGACGAAGAAGAAGAAAAGGAGCAAAAGAAGAAAGAAGAAGAACGAGGACGGAGAGAAGTAGAAGGAGAAGAAGAATACAGTGAAAAAGAGATAAAGGAAGAAGTAGAATAAGAAATAAATGGATAAGACGAAGGAGGGAGAAATAGAAAAACAATGAAAAATAGGAAAAAGAAAAAGAGTCGAAGAAAAAAGAAGACTATGAAAAAGGGGGAGAAGAAGAGGAACAGTGAGAAGTGAGCAAAAAAGAATAAAGAAAAAAAGGGGTAAAACGAATCGTTAGGAAGGAAGGAAGGAAGGAAGGAAGGAAGGAAGGAAGGAAGAAGAAGAAGAAGAAGAAGAAGAAGAAGAAGAAGAAGAAGAAGAAGAAGAAAAAGAAGAAGAAGAAGAAGAGGGAAAATAGAAGGAAAAGGGTAAGAGATTGAAGAATAAGAATGAGAAGAAAGAAAAGTAAAAGAAAAAAAAGAAAAAGAAATAAAAAGAAGAAGAAAAAAAAAGAAAGAGGAAGCAATAACCCACAGACATTTTCTATAAACATACAAAAGAATGAAATTGGAGATTATATCCGTACAGACATTTTGTCCATAACAAATTCTCAATAAGTGTACAGATACTATACTCTGATTATAGTCAGAAGTGTCAAAATAACATTTTGATTCTATACAGAACACACAAATACCACACAATGACCCAATATTTAATCGCCTCCCCACCAGAGCAGAATGTGACACAAGTTTCGTTTAACTTGGGGGCTAACACAGTGTGATCAAGGACCAAAATACCAAATTCCTTTCGCCCGGTGCCACAGAGGCGTCAGAATATATTCTTAACCTCTCTTCATAGTGCAATAGGGGCTGGTACATTGACAAAGGGAAAGATACTACACTATCACCCAGTATGGAGGCTGGGCTGCAACACTATGGTCATAGACAGAAGTACCAGGAAGCAACACTTTGCTTGTAGGCGGAACGTGTATAATCTCGTAACAAAATTATTTGAAGTGATGAGGAAAAAAGTAAAAGTGAATGAGGAGGATACTAGAAGAAAAGAGAAAGACGAACTTGAAGGAAAAAAAGAAGAGACTGAGACAAAATAAAGATGACAAAGGGATAAATAGAAACAGACAGAACAAAGACAACGAAGACGAATAAGAAAGAGCAAAATGAATTCAGAAAAAAAAAAAGAGTAAAAAAGAAAGAAAACAAGAATAAAAAAAACAAAAAGGGAAGAGAAATAAAAAAAAAAATACGAAGCAGCAGACCAAAGCATAAGACTGATGATGAATGAGAATGAATGAAATCATGAAGAAGGCAAATGAAATAAAAGAGAGAGAAAAAGAAAACTGATAATGAGGAAGACTAACAAGAAAGCAAACGGAAAGGTGATTAAAAAAAAAAAAATGAGTCGAGTTGTCCTTACGAAATAAAAAAAGCCCGACCTAAAAGACAAGATGGAAAGCCACAAATGATGCTGTTATTATCGAACATGGACAAAAAGGGTAATCGATCACATAACAGTTATTGATTCGCGGAATAAGAAAAAAGACTGAAAAGGTAAGAAGCAAAAGATGACGTAAAAACCGATAAACGTTACAGGCGAAAAACAACGACTCAGAATATTTCGTCAGCAACTTTTTTTTTCTTATAAAATGTAACAGCGTCTTCTGGAAAAGAAGCAGTTGATAAAAAAAAGAAACGACTGCGGAGAAACAATTTGGTGAACGAAAAAGGCTTAAAGTTAGAAAGAAAAAAAATGTAATGATCCCCCCCCCAAAAAAAAACAAAAAACAAAAAACAAAACAAACTAGCCGATGAAATATCCTGAAGAACAAACGCTTGAGTAAAAAAGAGTGAGAGATAGAAAAAAATGTGTGAAAACCAACGCAGAATTAGCAAAGCAAATCAAATTTTTGAAGTAATTGAAACTACCCGTTCCAAAAAATGTAATTTGGGCCCCCAGGTACCTAAACAAAGAATCGGTCGATTATAATGGCAGTTTGGCCGGTTGGAAGGACCATTCCAATCAGCGCAGTTTTCGATTGACTTCTTCAACTATTTCTTTTAATCATTTCCCCCATTCGACTAATTAACATAAATCCTCGTTAAAAGCCTATCAATTCCCATTCAAAATCATTTAAGGAAGACCTTTATTGCCTGCATTATTCGCATATTGGTCAATCAGGGGGTTTCTCTTCTGAGCACGCAATCGTAAGGACGTGGTTCCTCAACCAGACGACATGACTAATGGTTAATTTAAGGAATAAAAATCACTGACCAATTTTTCTTTTATGAAGTTGCTGCAGGAGAAATGAGAAAAATTAAAAATCGTTACACATTCATCGTCAGTCCCATCAGGAGAGTAAAACTGGATTGAAAAAATGCATTTGAAGCGTTTTTTTCATATTGGGAGGGAACTACGCCCTCTCCACCACCAACATAACTATCATCGTCGTCATTATTATTATTATTATTATTATTATTATTATTATTATTATTATTATTATTATTATTATTATTATTGTTATCATTATTATTTGGAATCTCACACCAGTTGCCTGGTGGTAACCGCTGAAGTTTGAGTGACAGCAAGTCTCCTCAAGTCTCCAGCCCTCCTCCCCTAGTACTCATAGGTCGCAGTAATTGTGCGATTTACAGTTTCACACCGGTTGCCCAGTGGTTATCGCTGAAGGCTGAGTGACAATAAGTCTCCTATGGTCTTCAGCTAACGTCTCCTCTCTCTTTCGCATATCATGACAGAGCTACAATTCGTTGCGGTACTTATATCTCTAGCACCTTCCTCAGTATCCGTGCAGTTCCCAGTAGTGCTGTGGTCTGTACGGTCTCTATCCTTCCCCTAATCCTGATTTCCTCCAGTCTCATCCCCAGCGTTTTGGGGACAGTTCATAGTGCGCCCACTATGACCGGTACTACCCTGGTTTTCATGCTCCACATCTTCCTTAACTCCCTTGCTAGGTCCTGGTATTTTTCCCTTTCTTCACCCTCCTTCTTTTTTACTCTATGGTCTGCAGGCACA
This sequence comes from Thysanoteuthis rhombus, assembly GCA_963457665.1. NCBI lineage: Eukaryota > Metazoa > Mollusca > Cephalopoda > Oegopsida > Thysanoteuthidae > Thysanoteuthis > Thysanoteuthis major. The sequence goes on along the minus strand of OY735204.1, from coordinate 67,493,555 downwards.
GCAACGTCAACTATTTGGCAGGCCTTCCTTTTTTTTGTCTACTATTACTAAGTCCGGTCTTCTTGCCTGGATGAGGTGGTCAGTTTGGATGTCAAAGTCCCACAGTAGTTTGTGGTTGTCATTCTCCAAAACTGCCTCTGGCTTGTGCTGATACCACTTTTCCCCATGGTTGAATCCCATTTGTTTACTTAGTTCCCAGTGTATCATCGTTGCTACTCTATCGTGTCTATGCTTATACTCCTTCTGGGCGAGTTGACTACATTCACAAGTTATGTGGTTTACCGTCTTATCTCTTTCACCGCACATGCGGCATTTGCTGTTTGTCTGTGTTCTGTCGATTTTTGTTTTTCTGTAGTTTGTCCTTATGCTTTTGTTTTTGGCTGCCATGATGAGCGATTCTGTTTCTCTCTCAAGGTTCCCCTTTCGTAACCACGTCCATGATTTCTCGTCTGCTATATCTTGTATCTGTATTTTAGACTTGCCATACAATGTTCCCTTCCCATCTTTCTTTTCATGTTTGCTGTACTGTTCCATTGTTTTCTACTTTATTGTTTGTTGCACTATCTCTTGCGCTCTTTATTATTTCTTCACTATTTGTTTGCACATATCTTTCTAGGACTATTTTAGCTCTCTGGACATAATCTTCTATGCTGATGAGCTCCCTGCACACTTCTTTTCTCTTAACGTATAGTCTATCTGTATCTTCTCTAGGGTGTAATGCTTTATGCATCGTCATAAGTTTTCTTGTTCGCCTATCCATTGATTGGAGCTCTCCCTTTGTCCATCCTAGGAATGGTCCTGTATATCTAACTACTGACACAGCCCAGGTGTTCATTCCTGTTATTAGATTTCTGCTGTTTAATTTGGTTTCTAATATTTTCCTTATCCTTCAGAGGTATTCTCTCTTTATTTTCTCCTTCATCTCTTCCCGTTTTATCGTGTCACATTCAAGGACACCTAGGTACTTGTATTGGTCTTGTGCGGTCAATGCCCTAATCTTGCTGTTGTCCGGGAGTTCAATTCCTTCAGTCGTTGAAAGCCTTCCTTTGTGCATCAACATGATTGCGCATTTTTCTATTCCAAACTCCATTCCTATGTCCTCACTATATTCCCTTACTTCGTTGAACAGAGTCTCAAGCTCTCCCCTGTTTTTTGCGAACAATTTTATATCGTCCATGTACATTAAGTGGTTGACCTTTCCTTTTGTTTTAGAGAAGTGGTATCCTTTGCTGTTTTCCAGGATTCTGTTGAGCGGTATCATTGTTAGAACAAATAATAGTGGGGACAACGAGTCTCCTTGGAAGATTCCCCTTTTTATCCCTACCTCTGCTAGTTTGTCCCCTGCGGCTGTCAAATCTACTTTCCAGTCTTCCATCGAATTACCAATGAATTTAACCACAGGTTCGCTAATTTTGAACATTCAAAGGCATTCGAGTATCCAGCTATGTGGTATCATATCGTACGCTTTTTTGTAATCTATCCATCCCATTGCGATATTCTTTCTCCTTTTCCTTACTTCTTTTAAGATCATCTGGTCTATGTAGAGTAAATTGTTTGCCCCTTTGGTTCCTATCCTACACCGTTTCTGTTCTTCTGGTAGTAGTCCCCTTCTATCCATTGACATGTATATTCTCTCTGCTATTTGCCCGGTCAGGATTTTCCACTACTATTATTATTATTATTATTATTATTTTATTATTATTATTATTATTATTATTATTATTATTATTATTATTATTATTATTATTATTATTTGGAATCTCACACCAGTTGCCTGGTGGTAACCGCTGGAGTTTGAGTGACAGCAAGTCTCCTCAAGTCTCCAGCCCTCCTCTCCTAGTACTCATAGGTCGCAGTAATTGTGCGATTTACAGTTTCACACCGGTTGCCCAGTGGTTATCGCTGAAGGCTGAGTGACAATAAGTCTCCTCAGGTTTTCAGCTAACGTCTCCTCTCTCTTTCGCATATCATGACAGAGCTACGATTCGTTGCGGTACTTATATCTCTAGCACCTTCCTCAGTATCCGTGCAGTTCCCAGTAGTGCTGTGGTCTGTACGGTCTCTATCCTTCTCCTAATTCCGATCTCCTCCAGTCTCTCCCTCAGCGTTTTGGGGACAGTTCCTAGTGCGCCCACTATGACCGGTACTACTTTGGTTTTCATGTTCCACATTTTCCTTAACTTCCTTGCTAGGTCCTGGTATTTTTCCTTGTTTTCACCTACTAAGTCCGGTCTTCTTGCCTGGATGAGGTGGTCAGTTTGGATGTCAAAGTCCCAGAGTAGATTGTGGTTGTCGTTCTCCAAAGCTGCCTCTGGCTTGTGCTGATACCACTTTTCCACATTGTTGAATCCCATTGAATCCCATTTGTTTGCTTAGTTCCCAGTGTATCATCGTTGCTACTCTATCGTGTCTATGCTTATACTCCTTCTGGGCGAGTTGACTACATTCATAAGTTATGTGGTTTACCGTCTTATCTCTTTCACCGCACATGCGGCATTTGCTGTTTGTCTGTGTTCTGTCGATTTTTGTTTTTCTGTAGTTTGTCCTTATGCTTTTGTTTTTGGCTGCCATGATGAGCGATTCTGTTTCTCTCTCAAGGTTCCCCTTTCGTAACCACGTCCATGATTTCTCGTCTGCTATATCTTGTATCTGTCTTTTAAACTCGCCGTACAATTTTTTCCCTTCCCATCTTTCTTTTCATGTTTGCTGTACTGTTCCATTGTTTTCTACTTTATTGTTTGTTGCACTATCTCTCACGCTATTTTGCTGTTTCAGCTATTCATAATGGAAAACTGAAAGAGATCGATGAGCTGAACAAATATCTCGATTTTGTAAAGAGAACTGGAAAAAATATATAATATGAAAGTGACAGTTGTGCTCAACATTAGTCGAGCACTCGGAACAGTCCCAAATAGCCTTCCAAACAGGTTTGATGAGTTTGAATTATCCGTCGGACGGTGTAACTGAAATCAGTCAGGATACCAAGGAAATACTATAGTATTGAAGAATTTTGCAGTCACATTATTCTTTTTTAGATGCCAGTTGTCTGGTTGTTGTTGTTGGTCTAGGCTGATTGACAGAAATTCACCTCAGGTATCCAGTCCATCTCACAATACACTCATAGTTAGTGACAGAAATTTGCCTGTGGTTCCTACCGTCTTGATAATGTCTTTCTTTTTTAAAATTCTGATTGTAGGTCAATTGCTGGCACGTAAAGGTTACAGCTTAATATTTCCAGTATTCTCCTCAGTATTCATGCCGGCCCCAGTAGTGCTGTGGTCTGCATAGTCTCAATCCTTCCTCTTATCTCCCGCTCCTCCAATCTCATTTTCAGCGTCTTCGGCTCAGTTTGATGTGCACCAACAATTATTGATATCGCCCTTACGTCCATGTTTCATGCCTTTCTCCACTTCCCTTGCCAAGTCCTGGTATTTCCCAAGCTTTTCACTATCTTCCCTATTCACTCTGTCATCCACAGACACGGTCACAACTGTTATTTGACAGGTCTTCTCTCCCTTGTCTCTGACAACCAGGTGTGGTCTCTTTGCTTGTATTGGGTGATCAATTTGGATGTCAAAGTCCCGGAGCAATTTGTGGCTTCTTTTTTCAAGGATGGTCTTCAGTTTGAGCTGTTACCATTAGCATTCTCATTTTCATTTTAGTTTCAGGTCACGTATCTAGTGGTTATTATTTGGAGTGACAGCAAGTCCCCCCAAATCTCAAGCATCATCCACGGTATCTTTTGCAGACTCCAGCATCACCGTGATGTAGATAGTCTGTACTCCTTCTACGATTTTATTACAATCTCGATTCTTGAGTTATTGGTACAATTCCAGGTGTGCCAAATATTATTGGCACAATCTTAATCATGTCCCGCAGGTTACTTTGTTACCAGCGCAATTATATCTGCCATCTTGCATGTGGCCGGCCTCAGGAGATACGGGACCCAATTGGAAACAATCTTTTTCGGGGCACCTGGTTAGCAGTCGAAGTCTATAGAATCTTGGAAATATAGATAAACTTAATATTTCTACGGTATGATGGAAAATAATCAAAATATGAAATATTTTACGCTTTTCTGTAATCGATTAATACTATTTGATTCAAATACAATAAGATAATTGAAATATGAACGAACATAAAAAAGAACAATGGATATTCTACATAAATCATCTTGCTCATCTGCAATGTGTTGTTGTGCGTATTTGACAAAACTAGAATATACCAAAGTGCGCCCCCGTATAGGGGTAGGGCCTAATTGGGCACAATCGGTCTAATCAGCTTAAAGGCGGCTCCAAGCTGGCAGGTCTTTTTATTATCATTTTACTATTATCAAACCTGGTTTCCTTGCTTGGGTATTGTGATCGGTGTGGATCATAAATTTTGTTGGGTATGGTATTCTTTTCTTTCTCTAGTACAACATCTATCTTATGCTCATACTAGATTTATAGGGTCAAACCCATGTTGCTTTCAAAATTCTCTTTGTATCGATTCCATGCGCTGCGTACCTCCATCTTTATTCATTGGGGGCCAGTTTGCTGCATTCACTCATACATGGAATTTGATTAAAAAAATGCCTATTTGATAAAAAGAACATAAGTTTGAAGAGGGTTCAAATACAGATACCGACAGTAGTCGAAATTTGAAAAGATCTTGTGTGACTTCAACCCCAGCGTAAGTAACACAGACAGACAGACGGACACATACTCACGTACAAACACACACACACACACACACACACACACACACATATATTGTGTTACGTATATATATATATATATATATATATATATATAATTGTAAATTGCTTCATATATTTTTATAAGGCAATTTATAATTATATATATATATATATATATATATATATATATATATGTATAGTCCGTGGATACGGTATACCCAACAATATGTATCAATTTGACAATAAGAAGAGATAGATGTATTCGAATTGAATTTATTCCATTAGTAAGTTTCGCCTCCCGGCTTTATCAAAGTGGTAATTTCAAATGAAACAATAGAGAAATTTAATGAAACTGGAAAGCAAAATACGTTAGTCGAATAAATCTAATTTAAATTCAACTACTTTCCCCATTGTCAACTTAATACACACGTGCATAAATACACACACACACACACACACACGCACATATATATATATATATATATATATATATATATATATATATAAGGAACGACGAGAATGAATGCTTATGAAGGAACATGTATAGATAGATCAATAATGGACAGATTTGAATGGAAACGAACGGTCTAAAACAGATGGACACGCAGTCCAACGGGCGCAATAAATAGACTCAAACGAAGAAATGGTCGAAGTAAGAGAAAAATCTTCAATGCAACTTTCCTCCGAAATGGGAAGTATTTTCTGACAACTTGCAGACTTCGCACCGATGTGAAAATGTCAAAATCGTGATTAGCGAACGAAGTTCTTTGACAACCATTTACATTTTGTCGCTTGTCAATCGTTTGCCTCCAAGAGTTTGGCCCTGGCAGATCGACAATAACACAAAGAAACCGATTTCAACGCACAAAGGCATTTTATTTGTTTCCATAGACATTTTACTTTATTTTTCTCCGTCATTTTGAAGTATAAGGCAGTCGTTTACCTGAGAGGTCAATTCCACGGAGAAGCGTTTGCGTATACATATAAACACACACACACACACACACACACACACACACACACATATATATATATATATATATATAGACACACACACACACACATATATATATATATATATATATATATATATATATATATATATATATGTATATATATATATATGAGGAATGAATGACAATTTTGGGAGTCTTGTTTTAAATAATTGAAATGTCCATTTCCAGGACTTTTTCAAACGCAAATGATTCGAGAAAAAAACAGGGAGACAACTGTTTATATTCAGAAATACTTATATTTTCTTCTATCATTTGCCTTCGAGGAGACAGGAAGATAGACAAATCGGAAAGAATAAAATTTCAATAATTTCGATCAAATCACTCAATATTGACATTCATCTGTAATATTGTTGGATTAAAGATAACCCATACCAATACGTCATCCGTATATATGTATGTATAGTGGAAGTAATTTCACAAAATTCATGTGGTAGATTTACATCAAATAAACGTTTTGTTATCATAAAGATAAGGCTTCTAAAACTCGATGCATTTCGCTGAATCCAATCAGCATCTTTAAAAACCGTAGGAAATGCAGTCCCCATATGTCCAGATGATATATCAAACCAGGAAAAATACTGCAAGTTAATGTAGGTTGTTTGTGAAGGGGAAGGAAGGGGGAGTATCCTTGTGCCTGGGTTTGAATATGAAAAGGGTCAACCTAAGGTGTTCTTTGTGCACAGTAAGGGTCAGACAGAAAAGAGGATATGTCTGTGCTTTGGCCCAAGGGAAGTGTCGATTGATATGTGAATATTTTTTCTTGTTTTGATTCCAAGTGGTTACATTGTTAGTGTGGGTGTCTGTATACATGTTTTTTTTTTTTTCGTGTGTGTGTATATCAGCGTGTGTGTATCATGAGATTTTTTTCTTATTTAGTATGTTAGTCTGTCTTTGTGCGTTTCTTACTTTCTTTTTGGTGTGTATATATGTTCTTAAAGCTTATGTCTATATTTGCGTAACATAACTATACTTGCTCCTTTGGGGGTGAAGGCATTTTTTCTACATCAATAATCAACACTAACTTGCTTATACCAGAAATTGTTTCTTTCGGAGTTAATCAAGGCAGCGAAATTAGTAAGATTTCTAGTCAATTTGATTAAGCAATGACTAGATATTTCAACACTTTTAAACTTATAACATCAGCTATAATGAAATGATAACCAAAATAGAAGATTATGGAAACAATAGTATGAAAATAGATACATATTAAATCAAATATTTTTGCAGTAATGTTGGAGGGATTCACTATTTGTCAGTTTGAGAGAGCATTGTGCTGACTACAAGCAGGGAAAGTGGAAACATTTGGCTCTGGTGTATTTATCAGACTGGTGGACGGTTGGACAGGTTGGGAGACTGAACACAGAATGCCAAGTAACAAATACTCCAAGTATAGTGATGCCATTGCCCATTGAAGTGTTACTACCGGCTTGAATGTCGTTTAGTTTCGTCTCAACTATGTATATATGTAGCCATCTATATCATCATTTGATAATTTAAAAGTTGTTATAAAAGGTTAAAATTGACATAGAATATTAAATATTTACATACGTGAACACCCAATACAAATGACTTGAAAAGCGATTCGCGTCTGTTGTTATACTTATTGATCCCACATCGTCGAACACATTTTTGGGTAATCTACGTTGGTAAGGCCTGAATTTAAAAAAATGACGTGAAGTATATAAAAACATCCACACACAATACTTTATAATTTATACCCTGGATGAAATAAGAAACTACGTGTAGTATATATTGATATGTATTGAAATCATAGCTGAGGGGCCCGAGTGTTCGATCAGAAATCCTGGGGAGTCATATTTATGCAACTGTTTTGTTTTCACATCGCAGAAATAGTTACATAACAATAAATGATCCCAACAAAATGAATACGCAGAGAACCATAATATAATAGTATCTAAAACATAGATAACACGCTGGAAAATTACGTTAAATATATCAACAGATGTTGGGAAATAAGTGAATGAAATGACACAAAGAAAGAGAGTTTGAAAAATTTTTTCTCAGGTAATGTTTTGTGTCTGGAGCTGTAAAACTTTGTAATATATATATATATATATATATATATATATATATATATATATATATATATATATATATATATATATTACAAAAGGGATTCGCTAGACAAACACGTTTATGCTTATTCCTTCTTTGGGCCTCTTCGCGCTAGAACAGGCCTCAAAAGGGCAGGAACATAAAAGTGTTTGTATAGCATATCCAGTTTCTACTGTATTACCACCTATACTCTAAACCAACTTAACTATTGGAGTTCAAAGTTGAATGTATTGAGCACTCTTTGAAATGATTCCATCACATATCAGACATTACTTTGTATTACATTGTATTATACTATATTACAAACCTGATTTGTTCTAATATATATATATATATATATATATATATATATATATATATATATATATATATATATATATATATGTATATATATATATATATATATATATCATCTCGAATTATCATCATTATATACATAATGCTGATAATTCGAGATGATAAGTTGTGTCATATTATAATAAACTCAACTATAAAGATATCTGAGCTCTCTAATTATATAAATTGCAATGATATAAAAAAAAAAGAAATACAAATTAATTATGCATCTTCATTGATGTAATAATTGCTGATACAAAAAATGTTCTGTTTTGATTACTGCTGCATCTTTGTCCCAAAAATCTTTGTCGTACAAACGTACTTGACCCTGACTCCCACCTCCGGGTAAGCAGGCATCTACGTTTCTGATTTTGTCAGTCCTTTTAAAAATCAACTATTAGACGTTTCCTCGATGATTTTGAAAAATTAATAGTTGGGGAATAGTTTTCTTAAGTGCATACTCACCTCTGTTTTCCCCGTCGGCCAACATGGCATATATGTGTACGTTTCGATACTTTGAATTCAAATCTATTCATTGATCAACATATAAAAATATGGGGCCAGAGCAAACATGCAACTGTCCAAGCTACAGAGGAGACATTTCAAGTTGATATACATATCTACGTGCAACAGAATAAGGTATATTAGTCAATATTCTCATGTATACATACTTAGGAAAATGCCCGAGGAAATATTTTATACACAAAATACTTTTATGTAAAGATAATGATTTGTATTTCAAATATAGGTCTTTACTTAACCTGGGCTAGTCCACAATGAATACACGATTGCGTGGCAATAAGTAAAAATCGAAATCACTACACGGTAAAGGCAAAAACTATTGAGAATCGGCAGTTTCACTGATACTCAGTAGAGTCAAGAATGGTAAAACTTCTGCCGATATGAATACAGCGTCGATTGGCACTATACATATAAACGATCTATCGTACCCTTTGTTTCAACTGAACTCATTACCCTGGTTCGGTATGAAATTATATGTTGATGTTATACGGTAAGTTTTGTTTAATATACATTAAAATCATTTTTCCAATTAGATTTGTCATTATTGATGAAGGTTTCTCTTTTATGCCGTGAAAACAATGATCAATAAGTTAAAGATGAAAAAAATGTTCTTGCAACAGTTGGCCAAATGCCATAAACGGTGTATTTATGAGAAAGGCATAACTATCAGGGCGACATTTTGTCAAAATAACGGAGCCGCTTCGAGTAAGTCGATTTTTCCGAATTCCTAGCCTGAATTTCGAACCCGTCTTATGCTCACGAATATATTTGATATGTAGTCCCACACACAAATATTCGGTGCATACATATGTTATCAAATGTGAAACAAAAGATTGATATTTTTTAGGAATTAATTTAGATATACATATATCATATTTTGATTTTGTGATGCAGCCTTATTTACGGTAAGAAAAAAACAACTCACAGATATAAGTAGAATATTTTACTCTAAAAAAAGTTACAAAAGGTAAAAAAAGTAAACGTTGTCGTGAAATATTGACACGAGATAACAAAGGCAAATAGGATAGAATATGATGAAAGAAACAGACTTATTGAGACGGGGCATCAAAAATCGTTGCGCGTTTTCAGATCAATGGAGAGTGAAGTTCGTTGAAATAAGCTGTTTGCTATGTTGTCCTGTGGAGAAAAATAAATAAACATGATAACAGAGGAAGATTGAGTTTTGGCGCGAACGACCTGGGGTTTTTTTTTCTCTGATTCAGTATTAGTTTTTTTTTTTTGCTTTTGTCTTTTTGTTTCTTTCTTTCGATTCGATTTTGATTAACCGCCACGTCAAAACTGTCAATTTTTTTTGCCCAGAACAAAAATTGGAAACACAACCCGGGTATAAAATGCAGCATGATCAATAAATACATAGATAATTATACAATTTCACCACCTTTCTCTTCCTTCTCACCGTCTCACTCTCTCTATTTACAGATACATACACTCAGATACGTACTCTAACACATGTACACGTACATACTCACAAACGCACACATACACTTAGGAGAAGATACGATAATAATGCGTACTTGTATTATATATATATATATATATATATATATATATATATATATATATATATATATATATATATATACCATTGCTGATTTAGTGGTTGCTTTAATTGTGGTGATAGTGCTCAATATTCAAAAGAACGTAAATGTTGTCCATGTATATGAGATGGTTAATCTTCCCCTTAGTTTTGGTTCCTATCTTGCATCCTTTCTGCTTTTCTGGTAATATTCTGCTTCTTTCCGTGGAGATATACATTCTCTCAGCATAAGTTCAGTCAGGATTTTCCATATCCCATTGTAATTGGTCAATAATTGCTTGCCAGGTTTACTTTTTCAGTGTCTTCTTGAATGAGAGTCATTTTACTTTTGGTCATTTATTCTGGGACCTTGCTTTCGTACGGGAAACTTTGGAGTTAGTGGATAAGACTGTTGTGTAATGTACTGGATTTTCTAAACAGATATCCGTGGAACCCACCAGGTCCTGGAGCCTCCCAGTTGGCTATTTTATCAAAGGTGTATTTAAATGGCGTTTCATTTCGATACTATTTATTCACTGTTATCTGTGTCTTGGAGTTCTTTTTACATGTTATTCAATCATTCTAGAACTTCTGTCTATCTTATCATGTGTCCCCATATGTCATTTAAGGAGTTCTTTGTCTCCGAGGCATCCAGTTTTATGTTTTGTCCTCTCCTCCATCCGGGTCCTAATAATTTCTATTTTTCATTTCTTTGCTTCTTGCTTCTTTGGCTAGTCTTCCACTAATGCAGGAACACCTTATTTTCTTATCTAGTATTTATCCCATAGTCTTGCATAGGTCCCATCCTGTATGGTGCATTTTTTAGTAGTCCTTCATCTCCCTTTAGTTGGAAGATCTTATTTCCTAGGTAAGCTTTTTGTTCTTGCTATTCGAGATTTCTTCTTGTGTTGCAAAGAGGTCTGTTACTATTTTGGCACCAGTGTAGATCATGTTGTTGAGCCTCGTTACGTCGTTAGTTTCAAAATAGCGTAGGAGGTAGTTGACATGTCCAGTTGATTTTTTTCCAAAGAGATGACGGTGTCGTCTTCACTTCTGGCATCATTTCTTTCAGAGTTAGTATCTGGGCTTTGTCTCCTTCTGCTGGGTTGTCAACGTCTTTTCCTTGTGTATGCCTTTGGTCAGGATCTTTCCTTTTGTTTGAATGAGTTTCTGTTTTGATGTTTATCATGTTGGATGTGTTGAGGGCTTCCTCTTCCGGCAGACCATTTTCTCCTTTTTCTATTTTATTGCAGATTTTCTGTAGTTCTATCTCAGAGAGCCATTTTATTTTCACGGTTCGTTTCACTCGATCAGCCAGGCGCTGACTCAATGCATCCACCGTGGAATTTTCCCCTCCATATTTTAAGCATGCATTCTTTATAGCGCCACACAGTTTGTTTAAAAGTAGCAACACGTGACTAGTTTGTTTTCCTCTTTCATTTTTCATTTTCTCTCCTTGTTTTGGCTGACAGCCACTCGGTGATGGTTGTGTCCATCTTGGTTGCAATTAAGGGACCATGAGTTATTCTTCTTCTTCTTGTTCTTGTACTTTTTTTCGTCTTCTTCTTTCTCTTTTCTCTTCCTCTATTTCTTACTTCTTCTTCTTCTTCTAATTATTATTATTATTATTATTATTATTATTATTATTATTATTATTATTATCATTATTAACAACGACAACAACAATGACAACAACAATGACAATAACAATGGATTTTTAACAATGAATTTAAATTATTTCAATCGTTATATCTTTGTTTAAAATTATCAGTTGGTCACTGATATACACCCTGACTGCCTTCATCAATATATATATATATATATATATATATATATATATATATATATATATATATATATATATATATATATATATATATATATATGTGTGTGTGTGTGTGTGTGTGTGGTTTCTCTTCTGTTCCTGGATGAGATGGATTTGGTCAATAGGTTCCAAGTGTTGGGGATGATTATAAACGGTTGTGTTAGTTCATTGAATTGTCAGCCTTTGGTAGTGTAGTGGTGTCAGGGTCTGGGTACAGTTTAACTATCTTAAGAGAAAATGGGAAGATTTGGGTAGAATTAGTCGGGATGGAAAAGACTATATGGTGATGTTGTATGAATGTATAGTTAAAATAAAGTAGGTTGAATTTTGGTCGTTGATATGCGGGAAACAGGTAGTAAAAACTGTAGATAAATGAAAATTGAATCTGAAATTAATTAGAATTTTAAGATTAATGAATTCTTCGTATAAGTAAATGAAATAAAACTGAATGGAGGAGACAGATTCAAGATAATGGTAAAATGTAAATGTAAGTAAGATAATAATAAGCTATAGTGTGTTTGTTCTTGGGTTAGGAAATGGTCTGGTTGGGTATCGCTGATTACTTTGTATGTGACTGTGATGTGCTATAATTGAATTTTATACATTCAATGCCTTTATTATATTTAAATAGGTTTTTGTGGCAGATGAATAGCGTCTAGACATCATGTGTGGTACACCAATCAGTCTAGCCCAGCCAGGTTGGGATTGTGTAAATATGAAAATTGATATTTGATCTTAGAGTCTCTTATATCTCCCAATAAACTATTTTTGAACCCATTGCTTGTTATGAGCGAGATTGTCTTCTTACTGACAGCATTCGATGGTTTGGTCACTCGAGTTGAGAAGAAATTCCTCCTCAGCGCAGTGGATGTCTGTACCTGGAGTTTTCTGACTATGTCCTCGCGTTTTTGTAGATAATAATGCAGTAAACATGTGCTCGTCTGGACACAAAGAACAGTGAATGTATTGGTCAAAGGTGTGGATGCTATTCTGAATTCGGTAGGCTTCTAACAGGTCAGCACAGTTACAGCTTAATTCCAGTGTTTGTAAAATCTACTCAGCCTCTCCATGTATGACAAGTCTTTCATTTCTTGAACAATATCGGTTACTCTCTTTTAGACTCTTTGTATTGCATTAGTGTTGTATCTCGAGTAAAGTGACCAGATGCATAATGGAAAGTGTTAGCTCATGATTTATTTACTTCTGACTTTGTGTTCATAGTTTTTTTTCCTAAGAATCTGTGTTTTCAATGTTTCATATACGGGGCAATTAACAACTTTTTGTCTATACATTTGTGCTGTTCTATTGTTTTTTTCATATACTTTCAAAGTTTTTTTTTCAACTTACAACAATGTAAAGCCATGGACCTTCGAACCACTCCTGTAAATTGCCCCTCCTACCTAGAGTATTTACTGATCACTGTATTCCACACTTAATCGTGCTGACATGCTTGGTGCTTTTCTTGCAACAACTTTCATCAAAAAATCCAATCAGTTTACCCGATTACACACAATTGTTTGCAATGTCAACAAAATCATAAATTAATTTTAACTGCTTCCGACTGATATAAACGCAATCTCGACATTAAACGTTTTGATACAATTTCCTTTGTGAAAGCTTGTTCAATGGATTTTAAACTTTCAACTATTTTTATGATACTAATAGTTTTTCTATGTGTTTATGAGAATACTCAGATACTTAACGTAGCTGAAAGCCCATGCACTGCATAGTTAGTTGTCACCTTTGGAAAAGGGTTGATACCAGTCAGCCTCCCCTGTCATTTTTTTGGGTTACTGTCTCTGTCTGTGTCACTGTCTCCATTTTTAAGCCCAGTATCTAAGGCTGCTCTAAGAATTGAAATAAAATTTCCGTATTGACAATAAGTTTTAGTAGGTATATTGGTGCAATTCACTATATGATTACAAAGCAACACTGGACAGTTATTTTGTGTACAGTCCTCATGACGTCGAAATGGGATATTCGTATTCATTTGTGATTTCTATAGCATCATCAGAGAATATTTTGCTTTGATCACACTTTGAAATTCTTTTTTTTTACCTCACACCATATTATGCACCATCAACCCTGTTTTGATTTTCTTTACCTGGCCTCACATTCTTATACCACCTTTCACGTTGTTTCTTTTATCTTTCCTCAAATTCTGATAACATTCTTAAATTTGTTTTACCTAACTCCATATTCAGATAACAGTTTTTAAGAGGTGTTTTTACCTTAGCTCATCATTTCTCCCTTTGATGGGTCAAAATTGAAAGGTTGACTTTTTTCCTTTTGTAGGGTCAAATTTGGAAAATCAAATTACAAGATAGTTTATAGATATTTATTTAATTGCAAAAATTTTAGTATCAATCCATCGTATAGGAGGTGACTTCATATAGCTAGCAAAGGTGGGTTTTTTGAGAATTATGATAAATTTTTAAAATGATCATAGAAAATTTGCACATTCTAAATGAAGAGGGCGAAATAATGCTGCATCAATCTTTTTAAAAAGATGGGTGTGTTTACCTTAAAAATCAGTATCCAAAAACCTGTTTTTGGTTCCTGGTCCCGAACATTGTGTACTGGCATCGAATAGCAAAGCGCAACTACTTTACCTCCAAAGGGATATCACTTGATTATTATCATTTCTGTAATGATATACTATTATTTTTTCTTAGATTTATATACAACGAGAATACAATCTTTCTTCAAGGTTGAGATCGATTGATAAAGCCAGTCATCGGAATCAAGAATTGTAATTGAGAATTAATTCTTTATTATTTGCTGATCATTCCGATGTAAAAAATTCTTTCAATTCCATTGATTTTCGCAATATCTTTAACTGAACATTATATACATACATACACACATACATACACACACGCACACACACACACACACACACATATATATACATATATATATATATATATATATATATATATATATATATATATATATATATATATATATTTCTTTTATACATGTAGGAGTTAAAACTGGACAATATTCTTCTCAGTCCGTGTAACTTATAGTCATGTTTGTACGGTGATGGTCCTCCCAAATGTTGTTTTGGATGTTCAACATACTATTATTTTTTACCTGATGTTGATAACCGTAAGCGTTTTCTTTTTTTCACCCTGTACTGATGGTTGGAGTCAAAGCGTAGGTACTGTCCAGTGAAAAAGGGAATTAATTATCATCCCGTTCTTCCAGTCCAAAGATTGACACCAACTACAGACCCTCTTTTAAAAGATGCCCTGTGGCAACATCCTCGGACATCGATATATTTTTGACATAAAGGAAACGCTCAAAAACATTGTTCAGACGTAACAATCGTTCTCACTCATAATTAGACATTTGAATGGTGACATTCAATCCTAAGGCCTCGACGGCAACGACCCACTGTCTAAGTATCCGGAAATATCACTACTTACGATATTTTCCTGAAAAGGTCGTAAAGTAAAACGGCCGAAACGTTCTGATCAAAGATGAACCGAGATGCGGATAACAGTTTGAGACCCCACATACATAAATGCTATTAGTGAACAAGCAATAAGATTTCAGTTTCCAATATCATTCAATCACCATTTCCCTAACAAATAAGCATGCCAGCTGTTTAGTAAACATTTGAAACCTGTCAAGAACAAATCCAACTCTTCACTAGAAAACGAGCAGTTACATTCTAGATGTCTCTTCTGTAATCCGCCTTTAGTTATATGGTTAGCTGTTATAAAATTCTGATGTCAACAATAAAAAGGTTTGTATGTTTGTTGCACGTTGCCAATGGCTAACAACAACCAGACTTCAAAGAAAAAGTCGTGGTTCTTAGTAATTGCTTTTCTTGCATTTCGCGAAGTAGGTAGACACTAATATGACTTCTAAGTAGCGTCGAAGAGACATTTCTAGTTACCTATAAATGAATACATAAATGGTCTCCTTATATAAAAGCCAGTGTCGTTTTTTGTTGGTTTGCTTTATTCCTCTCACGCTAAAGTAAATAGATGATCGCATGTGCGAAAGTTCAAAGTTATGTATGAATTTGCTCGTGTCTACATCTCTACTACAACTGCTAGTAGTAGTAGTAGTAGTAGTAGCAGTAGTAGTACTACTATTACTACTACTACTACTGTTGGTGCTGCTTGCAGGACAGGGAACAAATATAGGCATGTCTGATTTTTCATGAAAAGAACTGATTCTTTGCCTCATTAAAATATGAACTTCATGTCATTAACTCATTGACTCATGATAATTCAAAGAACGGAAATATGATGAGTTGATAATTAGCCTAAAATCATTCAAGACATGCAATATATTTGCAATAAATACATTTGTCCAAAGCTTTTCTTATAATTCATCCATTTGAAAATAATATCGTCAGTCTTTACAGATACTATGTTAATATAACCGTATAATGAGCTTATATGCAATTGTTTCTGTTCTTTTTCTTTATTCCCACCCAGATTGGAGGGATCCCCTTGGTTTATTTACCTTCTCATTATACGCCATAGAATATTTCAGTTCTTCACGTCTGGTCAGCACATATTAAAACGGCTCAGGATGAGTTGAGACTCTGAAAAAATCAAATTAGGATACTTGAATTATTGAAAATCTATTACCGAATAAAATAGCTTTAGGCTCCTTGGTGCTGATCCATACAATAATAATCCTGTCATTTTGGACAGGTATATTTATGTTATAAATAAGCGGAATTGATCTCGCCTAAAAGTGACAATATTTGAAAGTAACAATATCCATATGCTGCTATCTGTGTGTCAAAGTAGTGATAGAAGATTGGCTCAAGTGCTCGTTTACCCTCAACATTCTCTGTCACCCATTACGGCATGCAAGTAATACAAATTTTATCAATGTACCTTGTGTCAGTACATGTGGATCAACAAAAGATAAAACATATTGAGGTACTTCATGGAGATTTTACAAATGATGTCACTACTGCGACCAAGGAGAGGAGAAGAGTCATTAGAGACTGCAATCAAAGTAATTCTCTGTTGTGGCTGATATCTTTTTTATTTGTTGATTGCTTGGGTCAGAGACACGTTAGTGAAGAGCAACTGGCTTCATCAC
The DNA here is from genome assembly GCA_963457665.1 of Thysanoteuthis rhombus. NCBI lineage: Eukaryota > Metazoa > Mollusca > Cephalopoda > Oegopsida > Thysanoteuthidae > Thysanoteuthis > Thysanoteuthis major. Next base: position 67,476,480 of record OY735204.1, on the reverse strand, counting down.
CACTGGTGAATTCTGTCAACCAGAAGAGTTAAATTGAAAATGACGGTCGGTGATAGAGTAATGATACGTTTGGATCATCATCATCATCATCATCATCATCATCATCATCATCATCATCATCATCATCATTTTGATGTCCGTCATTGGACATAGACCCCCCACCCAAGATCAACCAAATCTCTCTATCATGTGCGTCACGGGGCCAGTACTCTCTGAACCTGTCTTGTTCGTCAAGTCATCTCCTATTTTCCCGATTGCATTTTCGGATATTATCCCTGGAGATTCATGTGGTTAGTTCTGATATCCAGCAGCTGTCTGACATTCTCGTAATATGGTCGGCTCATTGTCATTTGAACTTTCTAATGACCTCCATTATATCTCTGACTCCTGATTCTCTTCTGATACACTGTGCAGGTTGAGCATTATTCTCTCTCATGCGTGTTGCATTGTTCTCAGCTTTAGGGTCAATAGTTCGGTTAGGTTCCATTTTTCAGCTCCATAGGTGACTACCGGGAGGATGCTTTGGCCGTATACCTTTCATTTTAGGACTAATGGGGTGTTCTTATTCTTGAAAGTTGAACTGGCTGGATTTTATGGAACGGTTTGGGGAAGATGAATACCTCAAGAGATCAGCAGAGAGCGAAAAGGGAGTTCTCTTCAGGCAGGATACAGTAAGGAAACGAACAGGTCCAGTTGGTCATTCAATAAAAACCGTCACTTTACTAACGTCATTTTGTAGTATACAATCTTGGGGATGATCAATTAAAAAATTAAAAAGGGGTTATCAATGAATCAGTAACTTCTTTCGTCACGATCACTGAAACGATGGAATCTTCAAAAATCAAGCGTTAATGCTCCTGGATACATACAAGGGAATCAGTTCAGCATAAACTTACATTGCTAATTGACAAAAAACTACTAAGGGATCATGGGATTTTCGAAAGATGAGAAGACTGTTTTTCTCTACGGATATTGGAAGATAAACGTCGAAATATTCAGCCCTTTAACCCTATCAGTGCGACCAGTACGCATATTACATACATGGCCAGCTAGAATGATTCAGCTGTGGTGATAGATTTTGTTGACAGCATCTGATTAAAAAGATAGGTTCAAAGGAATACGTTTCAGCTATGGAAAATTATTTATCCTGACTTAGTCTGGCATAACACCAAAGGGGAAAAGCAGGATTCCTAAAACTAAAAAGTGAATCTAATCTGAACATCAGGATTCGAAAACTATATAAGCGGATCAACATTCTGATGAATAGATACTGATAGATATTTAATTTGCTCAGATTAATCTGCTGCAGGTGTATATGGAGGTTATCAGATTATACAATACTTATCTTCATACTTACATGAATATTCAAATAACAACGTAGACTCCTTGCAAAATTAGTGAAACAACTGAATTTCTTCCATCTGACTGCAGTTTAAAACTACAGATCCGACAATACTGTAGAGTTGAGAGGTAGTCACATCACCACAGGAGGGTTTATCAGACTGCACAGTCAACCAGAAGAGCAAAGTTAACCCATTTATGCCTGTAGTCAGATTATTGTATGAGTAGAAATAAGGAACATAAATCGAGTTGGTAAAGCCAATTCATTTAAAAAACAAACTTGAAGTATTCTCATCATCTTGAGAGTGCTCATACGTAATTTGATCCTCTTTCTTTCATCTGTGATTTTTTAGAATAATGAAATATAGGACGAGGTTTGCAAATTTCCGGAAGAGAGAGCTCAGTCATCAAGACCGAGAAAACACCATTGGTCTTGAACAGAAGTGTATAAAACCAATGCATTCTCCCAATAATCGATATATGGAGCTGAAACATGGAACCTAACCAAAAAAAATGACTCTTAACTTATAACTATGCAATGTGCAAAAGAAGGGATCATGTTCAGCAACACGTGGGGAGATCAAAAGGCAACAGTGTATATTTGAAAGGAGACAGGCGTCAGTGATATCATTACAACAATGTCGGACAGCCTCAGAGATCATAGGCACAACTGTGACCGACAGAAAATATGATGGTATGACAAGTTCAGAAACTATGGCTCAGCCATGCTCATGATAGTGAGGTCAAGCGAATCTTGGGGAAGTTCCACGTCCAGCGATGAATGCTAAAAGGCTGCTGCTGATGATTATGGCGAGTGTCCATACGTAATTTAATCCGTTTTCTTTCATGTTTTCTACGGTTCTCCTTTTTAGTTGATCAAATATAAACCTATAGGCATATGTCAGTAGAGAATCAGTTGGTAATTGTGTATCATTCAAGGGAGCGATATACAAATGAAGAATCAACCCCCAAAACATCGTTCTAGTGTCAAGGAATCCCTCTGTGTCTATCTGTGTGTGTGTCTCTCCCTCTCTCTCTCTGTCTGTCTGTCTCTCACACAAACTCTTTCCCTCTCAAATAAAGTTGAAAGATACTGCATATCCTGTGCACAAAAGGGTAAAACGAATTTATACAGAGTTGACAATTTAGAAAGGAAGACAAACTTGAAGCTGATTACATATCTCAAGACCTTATTCCTAACAAACGTTTCATCCAAAATTTGGACTTCTTCAGGACTTCTGATGAAAAATGATGGAAATCATTTTTTGGAAAAGAGAAGACTTGCGGCTAAATATTAAACCTAAAGAGGATTTTCAGGATTTTGTTTCCGTGCTATAGATTCATCAATAATTTTTGTTGATACAAATCCTGTTTGGATCTATTTTTTATTTTGACGATCTTTCGTAATTTAGTTTGAGCGCTAACGGGATGATAAAACATGCCATCATTTACTTGAAAAAAAAACCCCAAAACAAACACGAACTTTTCAGTATTGTTTAATTTAAAATTACTACGCCGACGGAGCCAAAACATGTTGGTATGATAAACTTGATTTAAACACTACTAGTTTCCGTGTGGTCCACTTCAATTATATTGACGTATCCGCATACTCTCCATATACACATAGATAAACATAGATATGGCATGCGCAGAACTGATATTGATTGATTTCCGTACTAATATGTAAATACGCTTATATGATTCATTGGTATAACTTGTCTTATCTTTGTAACATCTTTCACAAACTCTTCGTTTATACTACTTTCGTCTTTAGTTTATAAATATCTGACAATCTTGAACAATATGAATCAAAAGGACATTTATGCACCCACAAATAGAAGTTTGCATTCGATCACATACAGACGTATTGGTGCCAACATATTTATATATAAAATCTTGACATGCCTTTCTACCCCCTGCACAGGCTCGTATACGTACACACACTCACATGCACATACTCAGAGAAGAATATCAAGTTCCAATGATGAATCACACGTATTATGTCACGTTTCCAAGTTCTTTGCTTTTTGAGATATATATTTAATCTACGCCTGAGCATTTTATAGATCAAACTCTTTGGCAAGAGTCACACGAAAGCAAACACAGATATGATTAATTTTTTCTTCAATTCTTCTTCTTTTCTCGTCATCTTCGGATTTTGATTTATGCTGGTTGTATCTTTCGGCTGCATGTTTGTTGAAGATAAATCAAGTCGGCACAAACAAAACATTAGAAATTTACGATTCATCATCAATAGCGTTCTCTTTTCTTTGTCTCTTCTGGAGGGGTCGGCAGTAAAAGAAAGATGGCAGTACACCCAAACACGGCAATCGTGCTGGTTTGTAAGGAAAAATAATCCCAGAAGAGCCAATCAGATTCAAGGCTAATATCTGCCTGTCGTTTCAGTATCGAATAATCTGTTCAATAAAAATACTTATCCAGATGGAATTCAGTGGTAACGAACGTGGGTTCAAAACCAAAAAGGGGTTGTCTGGGCGAGAGTTTGAAAAAATATTCTTTATATTCTTCATCGAGGAGGAAAAAAGGAAAATAAAGCTTTTCAGCGACGATTTCTTCTATTATTTACAGACGTCTAACTTATCATCATCAGTCTTGTAATGTCCATTGTTGGACACATACCTTCCTTACGATTCTCAACACTTTTCTATCGTGGGCGTCACGGAGCCAGTACTTTCTGGATTTGTCCAGTTTTTCTCTCCATCTCGTTTTCTGCCGGCTCAGTTGCACATGTGATATCTGAAGAAAAATATTGGTTTGCCTGTTTATGTATCTTCTGCAGAGACTAAGTTATTTATACTGTACCTTAAGAGTCCATGAATAAAAAAAAGTTTTTGAAAGTTTTAACAGCTACTCTTTCATTATTCTGATATTTATTTTATCTTAGGAGGGGGTAGCCATTTGTCTCAATCGTTCAGTAACGTACAAGGAATGTTTGGAACGTATCCAACCGCTGGGTATCAACAAAAAATAGCCAACCTGAAGTATTGTTTTATAAGTCCACCCACCTTGTAACCTCAGACGCTTATTCAAGCATCCTTTCTACTTTTCGTGATAGTCGGCAAACCCTTCGTTCACTATTGCCATCAGCTGCCTTGCACATTCTTTCTAATCTCGTCCACAGGCTGGAATTTCCATTTTAACAGTAAGAAGCCAGAAAAAACAAACATTTTGAGACATGAAGAACGACTCATTCAGCAATTGAGACTGCAAGGGTCACACAGTACTCAAACCGACTCAATTGGATCTTTCTGACGGCTAAGTAACCCTCTGGGAAAGTGTCTGTCAAAGTATGTGAAGTGAGTCTGATTGGTTACCCAGTAAAATCAACGCTATGCAACCGGTTCTCGATGTATAAAAAAATCACTGGATACTATTCAGACGTATCTCTAATAACAATATCTCGTTTTCGATAAAAAATGAAAGAATTCCAAAAGAAATCAATTGTACAATGTTGTTGATGAATAGTGCAAATTTGAATTCATTTTCTTGCATAGTCTATCAATAATAACAATGCATCTAATCTCAGCTACTTCTAGAATCAGGTAATATTAAATGAATACCTAGAAGTTTAATCACATGTTTGCTATAGAATCAGTGAACAAATATCGTGTATTTTTTCATCTATTTTTCCCACAGTTGGTTTGAATACTGTTGATTGTAACACAATGCCTAATGGATCAGAGAAGTATTACTTAATAATTATCATGTAACCTCTGTTGACCAGGCTAAATAGATAATCCTTCATAGTCGTAGAACCAGGGGTATCGGAAAATTAGTGGTGTACCTGTAGTACGACAAAAAACCTATCATATAGAACGCTCACCTGTACAGAACTAAAGTATGTAATTACTGAGGTGTTTTTATAAAAAAAAACAATAAAGATCAATAAGTTGGTCCGGAAATTTGTAGCTAATCCGATATTTCTTTTGTCTGTAACTTTTATACAGAAAAGACAACAGCACAGACAAATAAATCGGTCCTGTCGTTTATTCAACTTCTTTAATGGTTAAGCCATTACGTCGCCTACATTATTATTTTCCCTTATTTTTTGCTATTGTTCCCGGCATAATTTTTGTCAGTCATGAAGGGGCCCTCAGCCAGTAACTAATGTCACATAATTGCTTGATTGAATTATTCAATCAATTGAATTAGGCCCATTATTTGTTCAGACAATAATGCTCAGAGCCACGAGCAACTATCGGCCGCCATTTCCAATATTGGACGTCTTACTAAAGTACATGTGTTTAAGCGTTAAAGGTGGTGTGCTTATTAATGTTAAATATTTATGAGCTGTTTTGCGCCCATGAATATTTAATCGTTAGTTCTTTTTTAATGGTTAATATTTATTAGTTGTTTCACATCTGTAAACATATATATATATATATATACTTGTATATGTGTGTCTGCACATGTGTGCGTTCGTGTGTGAGTGTGTAAGTATTGTTTATGCAAAACTACCAGTGAACCATACGCAACGAGGCAAAAAAAAGAAGAAATAAAATTGACATTGTTGTGCGGACCAAAAACAAAATCTTCGATGATTATCAAAAAAAACATGACTTCTTTATTTCTATTCTTGTTTATTTGTTCGTAATTTTCTTTATATACTTTTCATTCGTTGTGCATTTATTTGTTTCTGTCTGTACTGAAGACTCGTGACAGAAGAGAGTGAAAGGTCGCTAAAAAGGATTTCAGTATTGTTATGTGACAATGACCCGATGTTCCACTCCACACGCAAACACACACGCACACACACACACACACACACACACACACACACACACACACTTATATATATATATATATATATATATATATATATGAATAAATAAGAATAAAGATAGAAGTTGTTTCGGGGAATTTTGATAGCCTTTCTTGGTTTTCCGAATTTTTCTTGGTTTTCTACTCATCTCTGAAAATCCTTCCACCAAACAAATGACTGATTTCTTTCAATATAAAGGTCGCTCAACGCAATAAGCTCCCCAAAATATTTATTGCATTGAGGAAAATCTCTGTCTCTCTGTTTCTCTGTCTCCCTGTCTCTGTCTCTCTGTCTGTCTGTCTGTCTCTCTCTCTCTCTATATATATATATAAATCATGAATTGCGTTATATAACATAGACACTTATTTAAAATGATCTCCTGTCGTTACACGCATAACGTATCATTCAATTTAGACAATGTAGATAGAATAAACAAATAAAGAAAATTGGGATGCTGCCGGAATCGTATCTGTCACCGATAGGGTAATGCTTCAACATACCGATGCACTTACCATTGTGCTAAGTAGCCCACCGATAAGGCAAGAGCCGAATAACTGCTCTTAACTAAATTCTCATCTCATCTATTTTCGGTCTTTTTTTGTCTCTTTTAATACGACGATAAGTATTCAAAGAATGGACATATTTAGCATGACAGAATGAATTTTGAATTGCATCATATTATATAGAAACTTATTTGGAATGATTTATATAATACAACGCAATTTATAATTCATTCTGTCCAACGAAAATGCTCATTTTATCAGTTGAAAAAAAGATATGTATGAAATAGAAATTGTATATATTTTGTAAATTGATTTCGATTCTATATAATTCAGACAACAAGACTTACAATTTCAGATTTTCATCGCAGAAAATTGTGTTATATATGCGTCCTTAGAATATTTGAATTGTCAAAATGAAATGGGGGTTGTGATCAACTGTCTCTGTCGTGAATTGGACACCATTTTGCGTCCTTAGAATATTTGAGTCGTCAAAATAAGATGAGGGTTATAATGAACTGCTCTTGTCGTGATTTGAACACCATTATGCGTCCTCAGGATATTTGAGTCGTCAAAATAAGATGAGGGTTATAATGAACTGCTCTTGTCGTGATTTGAACACCATTATGTGTCCTCAGGATATTTGAAGCGTCAAAATAAGATGAGGGTTATAATGAACTGCTCTTGTCGTGATTCGAACACCATTATGCGTCCTCAGGATATTTGAAGCGTCAAAATGAAAGTTGAGATGAACTGCTCTAGTCGTTTATTGGACACCACTTGTTTCCTTTTAGCGCATTTTTATCCGATTCATACTGTGAAAATGCATTATCTGGTTACTTGAACAATTACATGTGTCTTTCCCTAGGTTTCATTAACAACTGCTTTGACTTGACCAACTAAATTAATCACACCTCACGTCACACAACTGGGGAAACATTTATACACAAACCTTCAGTGGAACAAAAGTGACTGGAGAGAAGCATCGAAGATTCGGTTAAAGTAACTTTTATTCAATATTCCCATAAATTAAGAAAACAGTATCATCATCATCATCATCATCATCATCATCATCAGTCTTTTAACGTCCGTCGTTGGACATAGACCTTCCCCAGGATTTGCCATACTTCCCTATCATGGGCGTCACGGAGTCAGTACTACCTGAACTTTGAGATTTGAGATTTTTAATGGATTCTATGATGTCCCTAACTCTTTCCTTTTCTCGGATGTACTGTGCTGTCTTGTGGTCTCTCCGTGTGAAGCACAGCATTATTTTTCCATGTGCACGTTGCATGGTTCTCAATTTACGGGTCTGTCTCTTGGATAGGTTGGTTCTCAAAATACGGGTCTGTCTCTTGGTTAGGAAAACAGTCTAGTTGACCATTATTTGAGTGAGTTCGATCCTCACAGTACACACTATACTTATTATCTATGTCTGCATGAAGCTGGGTTTGATAAAGGACCCAAGAAAACTGCCCGAAACGTTGAAGAGCAATGGCTTGCAATCTAGCTACACAGACTATTACTGCTGCAGTTTTTTCCAAGGCTTTTTCTTCACCTGGATGGCTTTAATATATCAGTTGTTTTTTTCTGTTAAATGTAGAATATACTAATACAGAAAATTATTGTGCACACAGAACATAGAGAGATGCTAGAATTAGTGTGAATATCTAGTCATTTTCCCATCTTAAAAACAGTTTTAGCTATGAATAACAAATACTTGATGGTACTGGAAGCTTTGCTGGTCAATTGCATGAAAATTTATGTGTTTTGATTGGTTGGGAATTTACCTCCTTCCTCTGCCACGACACCATTTCTGTAGTCAAGTTTTCCTTTTTAAAATGTATTGAATATTAGTATCTCGTATTTTCGTTATGTCCAAGTTCTTAGCCTTTTCGTGATGGACACAACTACTTGGGTCAGACTCAAACCCTCAATGAAAATCATCAGGTATGTCACTCCTTTCTTCTTTCTTTCTGACTTATTCTCGATCTCATTTTCTTTCGTATTGATACTTCCTCCATACTTAAATCGTTTTTATTTGTTTCATTACCTTTGTTTATTTTTCTCTCTCGTCTTTCTCTTGTTCTCGATTTCACCCTTCCTCAATCTGTTCTCCTTCCTGTCTCTCTTTCAACTCCCTCACTTTATTCCGATCCACAGCATGGTTAGCGTTAGTAGTGCAGGTGTATTGAAACCTCTCCGTGATCCTGAACATCCTTTTTTTCTGAATTTCATTTTCAGAAAAAAAACTTCATAGAGATGTGGTTGAGTTAATTGGCTCCAAAGTATAAGACACTTGCTGGAATTTTTCAGCCTAAAACCATTTAAAAAATTGTCCCAAATTGGCTACATTTGCCCAGCTTTCGGCTAACCTAACTGCTAAAAATATTGTACAAATTAGCTATGATAGAGAGTTAAATTGGCTTGTTATTTTCTCTGAACAGCCAGATTTTTGGCTATTTCGAATCTCTATCGATTCAATAGGAAAGAGGTCAGCAGATCTAGCTGGAAAATGACCCATAAACTCAACCGAATTTTACATTTTTTGTACACAGTATTGTATTTAAAACGCAATGAATGATGATTCCACATTTTTGCAATTCATGAATTGCAAAAATGTGAAAATTTTGTTTCAGTTGATGGACTCTCGACATCAAACTGACGCTTGCTCTCCTCTGGTCGATTTTGTTTTTGACAAAGTTGAAGAGAGATTCCAGTAGATGAACTGGTAAATTCAAAGACAGACTAGTTTCTTGTAGGATAAACTAGACTTCTGAAATCTCTGTGAAATTGTATTCCGTATTCAAAGTAATGTGGCGACTCCCAGCGGTTGGTGTTCCTTTTGAAATCTTCCTGATTCAATCCTCTTGTTCCCTGCCTGCTTTTCATGAGATGCTGATTCTCCAGTGCAGGAATATTCCTATAGTATCTTTTATTTACAGTTCGTACACCTTCATGTTGGGCTCACCGATCAGACAATGCCTTGTTAACCGGTGGTCTTTGTCGATGATTTTAACAGCCAACGATGGGTTTATACAACAACCCAAGCCTGAAAGCCTTGTGTTCATCCAATTTTCTTTCAAAGAATGAATCATAACTTTGGTGATCTCTGATCCAATGTGGAAAAAACATTGGTATGAAATTTTCGAACCGTACTACATGGACGGCTAGTATAACATAATGACTGTTCACTGTTAGCTGGTCCACGTGAATTACGTTTAGCATGGGGTCTATAGATATCGAGGAGTACTCATTAACAACCACAGACAATACTTTTCGACCCGTGTCTATATACATTGTTTGCATAATTACGGATATGTTCAACAAGAAATGTATCATCGTCATTCGTTATTTCATGTATTCCACGGTACTTACCATTGAGATTTTGATGATTTGGGAATTCTGACTTGAAAAAAATATCTATATAAGTATCACGTTCGAAACACCTTTCCCATTAAAATTTTCACTCATAATTGAATAGATAACGAGAGATTATTTGAAATCAGTTAATTGGTTAACGTTTTAGATTTAAGATTTGAGTTCGTTTTTGTACTAAAAAATTTTCTGTGCAAAGACTCATGGAGCACTGCCTTATTCAGTGTGTAGGAAGTTTTCAATCACAGATTTCTCTGCTCTGTGGTGCCTACGTATTAGTTAACTAATCAGCAAGCACCATATTTTTTCTCTCACGACATGGCAATGGGTCTGCATAAATATAAGGAACTTGCTAAATACTAGTCTTATTGTACTAATCCCTGGATCATTTCTATGAAGAAAAACCAAAAAAAAATTCTCTTGAAATATGTTTTTTGCAATTTGCATGAGAGCTGCATTGGCATGTAAAATTAATGTTGCCCCCTCCTACATATTGGCAGCCCCTGGCTGCAGCTGATTCAATCCAGCATATGCTACCACTCTCCTATAGACTGATAAGAGTATGGTAGACTACATACCCATGCATTTTTGTCTAAGATTTCTTCTTCACAACAGATACAGACTGGCCAGATACACAATAGCAAAGCTGATGATATTCTCTTTCCAACATTATATCGTTGTATCTGTACAAACATTAGATTTGTTGGTCCAAACAAGTTAGGGAGGTCAAATTAGCGACCATCTAGAAGAATGGCCGGCATCTTGGATTTTTAACTGAGATTCATTTGGGATTTTGGTGTGATGGTCTTGAGACTTCAAAGGAATGCATTGTAGCCAAACCGGTCAGGCTACTGTAGAGTTGAGTTGGCTTTTGACGCGAGTAACTGAGAATAGTACATAGATTGATCTCCTCCTTAGGTAGATCAAAAGGATCCTCATAGGAGGCTCCCTACGGACGATCAACGATGTAGGGATTAACCTCGCTTTAGTGATCATGTGACAATCAAAAAATCCAACGTGAATTGGTCGTTGCATTTCAAGACATGAAATTATTATTTTTTTTACTTTTGTGTCATCTTATGTACAATTCGGAAGATTTTGCCACCTAAAAATTTAATGAGACAATGCAAGCTCTCATGCCTCACGGGCATACATCAGAGGCATTTCTTTTGCAATAAAACGATAGCTTTATGCGTGTGGCAAGATAAATGTATATTTTGTTACCTTTTCATTTGTGTAGGTTTGAAACGGAAATACTATACTGGCACACGTAAGTGCAGCGGCAGGAATTAACGCAGTTGTGTGCACATAACAAACACCAGGAAGTTGAAATTCTCGATGAGAAATATTAACAAGGTAAAAAAAAAAAGATTTCCCTTTTGGAAATTCGTCATGAAATCAGGAACATAAACAATGGTTTTATTCTGGAAGATAAAGAAAAATAAAAACACAATCCAGAGAGTGAAAGTTTTTAAAATTCCTGAAAGCAAAAAGAAAGGAATCATTATAATAAACAAGTTGTTTACGAAACCGTACATTTGAGAAAAATCTTGTTCATCTCGCGCGTTCGAGAATTCGGTTTTGCGCGTGGCTATAAAATGAATAATTTACGATTGACAGGAAAATCATTAAAGAAAATTCACAATTTTTTCCATTGGAGTTTTGATAATTAAACAAATGATTAATATGCGTTGCAGATGTTTATTATCTACAGACAAACGCACAGGGGCGGTCGAAAGTGACACTTGGGAAAATTAATTCTTCAAGTCAAGGCTAAAAGTATCATCTACCCATGTGAGGTTGGGCAAAAAACTGTTTTTGGCCTCCACTACAAGTATACTATAGAATATAACAAACTACATCTATCCAAGACAAGGAATCATCATGAAATCTTCGATAGAAGAATTCTCGTAAAGAATCGCTCTAAGGTGACAAGTCTTCGTTAAAGTCAATTCAACCTTCAAGAACAAGGAAAACCTATTAGTGTGAAAAAAGAAAGTATACACCCGATGCATCCATCCGATGGTCACCTATGGAGCTAAAAGATGGAAGCTAACCAAAAAACTGGTTCAGGAAATATTGGCTCCATGATATTCACGATAGAGAGGTTTGGCGGATCCCGAGGTAGGTTTATGTCCAACAAAATACGGTAAAAGACTGATTGATGATGATGATGATGAGGATAGCACACACACATCCACACACACACACACACGCACACACTACACTTATATATATATATATATATATATATATATATATATATATATATATATATATATATATATCGTCATTAGTCTTCCAATGTCCGTCGTTGGACATACACCTTCCCTAGGATTCGCCACTCTTCTCTATCATGGGCGTCGTGGAGCCAACACTTTCTGAATTTGTCCATTTTATCTCTCCATCTAAGATTCTGCTGGCCTTGGTTGCGCATATGATCTTGGGGATCCATGTCATGAGTCACCATGTCCATCAGTTGTCCGCCATTTTCGCAACATGGCCAGCCCACTGCTATGAGATTTTCAATGGATTCTATAATGTCCCTGACTCCTGTCTTTTCCTGGATGTACTGGGCAGTCTTGTGGTCTCTCCATGTGAGGCCCATATATATATATATATATATATATATATATATATATATATATATATATATATATATATATATATATATATATATATATATATAGTGGTATCTGTGTCTTCCTGGTTTACAAATACCTTTGGTCTTTCCTCTCACTGAATCTTCTCGTTCCTGACCATTGCAGATTCTAACACGTTTTCTTATCTACTCCTACTGAACTACTAAAAGCACAGGTCTCCTCACTTCATTCCACAAATTTCAAACGTGCTTTTCCGAATAGGTAAAATGGCAACCATCAAAATCTATAAAATATTCCCTCGGGATTTTACTTTTTCTGATTGTGACACACGGTTTTCCTCTCAAATCTTTATTCATCCTCCAATCGTCAAATTTCCAACATTCGGTCGGATTACCTCACATCCACTCAACTCGCGTATATATATACATATATATATATATATATATATATATATATATATATATATATATATATATATATATATATATATACACACCCACACCCACACACACACACACATATATATATACACACACATATATATATATATATATATATATATATATATATATATATATATATATATATATATATATATATATATATATATATATATATATTGGTGGTTGTACAGAGTCATGAAATGATCATGAATTGAGTTTTCTATTGGAATTGCGATTATTTGAAATTTGTCTGTCTCCAAACTTTGAACTTGTTAACGATTTTTTTCGTAAAATCAAGGGTTCAAAATCCTTAAAAACGCTTTCCGATGGACATTTGATGTCAAGTTTACACAGAAGAGGGAATGGGGTCAATACTGTTTAATTCCGAACAGAGAAAGTTGTTGAAATTTGAAAGCAGGGTCTATCACAACGCGCAACGAAGAGCAAATGAATTGAAGTAGGATAATCGTCAAAAATAGTTTTGTGTGTGATCCAGAAGGCGTAGTACGACTTTATATCGAAAACTTTACCGAACATTTGATCAAAACAGCCCTCTTTCGAAACGAAATTGAACGACATTTCATCAGAAAACTTTCTATCGAAATACTTTCCCTTTATAAACGACATTTCATCGACGCAGCTTTTTAAAAAATCTTTGTCGAAAACAACTTTTTATCAAAACTTCTTATGGGAGTGACTTTATAGGAACTTTGTCGATTTTCTAATACAAAAATGATCGAATAATCATTTATTTGTGATCTACAGCACAGAATTAATAAAACTGTTGTTGTAGATTTACCGAATAATTTCCATTGTTAAATCGACTGCCTACTCTGAAAAAAATGACCAATAGGTTAGACTTTCTTGTCTTCAATTCAGTTATCGTAAGCTTGTTGCAAACAAAGGTTTAAGAGCCCAAACTGCATTACTATTTACCCATAGCTGAAGGCCGTTGAAGTCAATGGTTTCAGAGCAAAAAGACAAAAATCGCTTCGCCAAATTCATTTTCCGTGCTGCAAAACATGAGGCTGCAGAAAGCGTAATTTCAGATCATTTATTTTTTCTATGGATATGCTAGTGTTAAGACAAAAACGCCGTGCGGTCATGAATCTTGTAATACAAAACCATGAAAATTGCACGCCCAGCCGAAATAGCTATGAGAATGAAACAAGCGTATAAAAGTTATCTTCTTCATGGGAATGAATATTTTAACATTAAAAAGATTGTCTAAATAGAATGGATGCAATGTACCCGTTAGAAACAAGTAATATTGTTATTAGATGGACATTTTGAATTGTCTTTCTTTTCTTTTTATTATTGGGTTCTCTCAACCATTCCAGTTTTGTTCAGTGGATGGGAATAATATCTGGTTATGAACCCCAACCCCATCTCTCAGTTCTGCACACTGCATCAGTTCAACAAGGTAGGCTCTATTTCTAGTTCCGTGCGCTAAACGAAGCGAGGGTCTTTCTTCGCTTTTACGGCCCATAAAAGACGCCTTTTGAATTAATTAAGCGTACCCACTGGTCGCCATTAGTGCTAACGTAAGCCACGGTCGCCACATACGTCATATCCTGTACAAGATGCGCATGCGCACTTATGCGGCCAGGCTTTACGGCAGAGTGCGCTTTGCATGGGAATGAGCAGTAATTCCATATCGACACTTTGGCTGGCAAGAATATGAATCGAAGAAATGCTGCATGTTTTGGGAGGAAGTTGATGCCGTGAATATCAAATAGGCTCAGTTGAAGGAATCGCTATGGAGAGAAAAGATATAGTTGAAAATGAACAAAATATCTACTGCTGTATATTCAATTTTATATACAGGCAGGCACACACAGACACGGACACAGACAGACAGACACACACATATATTTATATATATATATATATATATATATATATACATATATATATATGTATATACAAACACACATATATATACATATATATTTATGTATATATATATGTTCACATGTTCATGTGCATGCGTGAATGTGTATATATAATACTTCTTTCACTTAATATATAATATATTTTGGGTAGTCTGAAAAGTGCAATCGGCAAAATAAGTGAAAATAAAATATATTTAAAAAAATATTTTCGAAATCAATTTAATATAAGAACATATTCACTTTTCTGTTCGCCTGTGTTTGTCAATCATTCAGGCAACTTCATGAAGCTAACTTCACAGAACGTTTTACCTTTATGAGTAAAGAACTGCTCTCAGTGCCTTCTAGAGTTTTTCATTAAAACGATCCTGCCAAAGAACGCAATAAATATTTATCAATAGGTGTAGCATTTAATAAATACAGCAGATAGGTAAAACTTTCTAAATAGATCTGAAACAGTTTTTGCTTGGTCACCAATTCTTATTGTGATGGAACGTTTAACCTTTCTGTTGACTAATTTCAGACTGTTTTCATCGATTGCTGCCTTTAATCGCTCTGATTGAAAGCAGTACTCGTTTGAATTATTCATTTTAGTTCATCAAAGGAGCATATAGTAGCAGACACTTCCAATCCTACTTTATACACAGTATGACCTTCTTTGAACAATGATCCCTTCGTACAGTTATTTGTGGTTCATTTCATATGCTCCACGATTCATTTTGTTTGACGTAAAAAAATCGATTTCTATTATCCGTCACGATCTTTCAGAGAAACACTACATTCAAATAACGTCCAGCAGTTTTTGTCGCTTATATGAGACTTTTATCTGATTAACTAACATAACCAAAGCTTGATTTTAACTATGTTCACCTACTTCCTCAACATATAACATATATTCTTCTTTCCATTGAATGTACAAGTCTTTTTTTGCAATAGAGTCACAATATCCATTCTCTTTTTTGAATAATAAAAGCAAAATATGCGGAAACTGTGGCTTATTGTCTCCCAGGTTCATATATATATATATATATATATATATATATATATATATATATATATATATATATATAGATATATATATAGATAGATAGATAGATAGATAGATAGATAGATAGATATAGATAGATAGATAGATAGATAGATAGATAGATAGATATAGATAGATAGATAGATAGATAGATAAATAGATAGATATAGATATAGATATATCGCTGCCTATGAGATCTTTTTTTATTTTGTAATTTTCTATAGTTCAAATCAAACGCTACATCAGATATTACATTGAAAATGACAGACATGTTTTCGAGCAGCTGTTTAACTCTTCCTGTATGAACGCAAAGTAATCATACACAGTCTTTAAAATTACTATTCAGCCTCTGAATTTTAAGGGTACCCAGTTATCAAAAAGACTGTTGAGATAAATCCAGCATATAGTTGTATCAAAATCAAATAAGATCCTTTTATAGACAATTGGATAAAAATTGACAAAATTAAAACAGAATGAAGTCTGGTCAAAAACCAATAGTTATACCAACTTTCCAGCACATTAGTAGCGTCAAGCGAGAAGACAAACAAAGAAATTTCATCGAAAAATAGATAAGGTCAGAATAAATCCTAGTCCCTGGCGTTTCCCAATGGAGAACATTTAAAATACAGTAACAAAATATCTGTTTCGTCCAGAATCTGGATGTTTTATTAATCTATATTCGTTGGAACAATGCTCACAAAATGATAAAAAAGCCCTTTTCCCCCCAAATAAAAAAATCTTTAGAATAGTTCTTGTGGAGAACTGATGCCTATTTTCAAGTCTGTAGACAAAACAGTATGACCAAGACCACTGGAAAACATAAATTAATACTCAAACATACTCACACATGCACATACATACATACATATATATATATATATATATATATATATATATATATATATATATATATACATACATATATATATATATATATATATATATATATATATATATATATATATATATATATATATATATATATATATATATATATATATATATATGATGAAGCCTCCACCATCTTTGATGTTCTATGCTTCATCTAAGAAATCTGGATAATTCAAGACAATTTCATATATCACTACTAGTAAACATAATTAAGTAACAGAAATAATAGGAAAGATAAAACTAGTACGAAATCAATGATAATTACAGTGGTCCATCTATCTAATTCGGAAAACTCAAAGACTATTATATCATATCATTAGGTGTGCAGTGGAAGAGTTAACTAAATAAACCAAGCTCAGCTAGTACACAAAATATTTTAATAAGGATAACTTTTTAATCAAAATGATTTTATTTTCAAATGATGCAATGTATTTTCATCCATCTATCTAGAAAACCTTTCTGTTATCATGAAATTTCACAATGTGGCAATAACATTAAAAAGTATGAAACATTTGCTTAATTATCATATTTTGATAAGATCAGATGAAAAGTATAGAATCCAGAATCAGAAATCTTTTTCTAAATGAATTAGGGAATAGAAAGCTATCAGAGATGGCAAATCTCAGGTAACCTTATTGTTACAAAAAATCCTGAATAATAATCAGTTCACAAACAGTTTTGATGCGAGGGAAGTAACTTTAAACCCTTCTGGATTCGCCTCTAAATCTAATCGATTTTTCCTTAATACATGCTCCAACCTTCCAAAAATTGAATATCATTGATAAATTTGACACATACGTTAACCATATACTCAAATGTCACACACGCACACGAATACACATATACTAACACACGTCATATACACGTATGCTACATACTCTCACACACATTTGAACACGCTTTCAACGTACACACACTTACACCATATACACAAGTGTGCCATAAACATACACCTACCACATCTACATACACACATACAAACTACGAGCATATAAACATGTCCCTTAGCAATATGTCACGTACGCTGTCGCAAATTTGCAATATATACAAACGCACACCATAACCACACACATGCTACATATGCATACATATACATATACACAAATACACATTCCAATAAACCTGCATGTATCTGAATGAAGTGTGTGTATGTGCCATGAGTGGATGCAGCATGTGTGTATATGTGTGTTCATGATGTAGGTGTAGATGTTACATACGTGGAATTTACTGTGAGGAAATCTATCGTGGGGGAAGGGAGTTGCCCAGAACCGAATTATAAATCTTTGCAAAAAATGATTCAATGTAAGGGAGGTAACCATGCCTGGAATTGCACCAACATTTATACTTGGAATCGCCCCATCATACGCTTCATTCAGGGCAAGTTTTGTTTAGATTGCCCGAGTAGTTTCTGACAGATAACCACGATGTACGGAGATAACTTGGTAAGAAACCGCCCCGAAATGCATACCCGGTATCCATGCCAAGTTTGGTTTAGATTGGTAGAGTAGTTATTCAGTAATGTTTTTTTGCTGTTTTTGTTTCACAAATAGATCGGATATAGGGGAAGTAATTGTGTACGGATCGGCGCAAAAATTGAATCATTTCGTCCGTAGCCTATTTTCCATCCTTTTACAATATTCCATTGTAATTCATCGAGAACTTCAAGAGATATTGTGTGGCCCTGAAGTGGAGGATTGATTTAGAATGAATGTATAATTCAAAACTAAAATGTGCTAGCAAAATGTTTTGTTCGTACCGTACGACCTCACCAGGACCATGATATGCTTGCCCGGATTAGTCTCTTTCGGTTTTGCTGTTCAACAAGCATCGAATATTTAAGTATGGAAATGTATCGGCTTTGAACCCTTATATAATAACGATGTTTCATCCATGTAATTCGGAAGACTCAACACTATTACATTAAAATCACTTCCTGTAAACCAGCAACGAAAATAAGATGAAAGAAAAAATCTTACTTTTCAAGTATGTCTGACAATTTCTAAAGTTTCCCTGGTAAATTGATACATTTAATATTAACTTTATAATGAAAAACATATACGAAATTTTACAACGGACTTCACATAACGACTATAATCATATATCTTATTTAGGTCAGGGCAAATACAGAGGAAGACACTTGTGATCAATATACCACGGCGTCTTTTAGATAACATTAAGCTAAAAGTACATAAAAGATGCCACAAGACATATCATGTATGGCATACGATCATATATTATCGCATAAGATGACATCACATGATGACAAAAAAATCATCTTTATAACACCATGCAACGTAATTTTTGTTCCCATGTAGCAAAGGTTATTCTCTGATTGCTTATACTTCACCAAATTTCCTCCTTTCTTTGCCTATGGGACAGTCTATAAGTACTTTCCCTAAGATCTCTGAGGCAAAATAAAAAAATCAATGTTCTGATCACAAAGCAAAGTTAGAAATTAATAATTGACATTTTCTGTACATTTTTGTTACGCATAATCAATCGAAAAATAATACTGATTACTCTGGAAGAAAAGAGTAAAAAATACGTTGCATACTATGATTGTAAATTTATATAAATATTTGCATTATTTTTTTATTTCATATTTTTGTGTCAATAATCCAAGTGTAAGTATATACATATATTTGTGTGTAGGAGAGAGAGAGAGAAAGATTATTCATGTGTGTTTGCGAAAATATGCTTAACAAAATTGCCTTTCAATATATATATATATATATATATATATATATATATATATGTATATACGTGTGCATTTTGCTTTTGCTTAAAACGCATGTGTGCTTACACATCTGTTCGTTTGCGTGGTTCGTTTTCGTTGTTCGTTTGCATGTTTATGTATGGGTCATTGACAACGTGTTTTCTTGTACGTCAATTCATGAGACTTTGCAAAAGCATACACACTCACATCTCCATAGATAATTTCATAGTTTATCAATATTCATATATTTCTATCAATAACTGAACGTGTATCTTGACCGAAAACTTGTTCCTCTTTGAGCAGCTTTCCTCGTCTCCCTATAAACCGTCTCGGGCTCATCAGACCATGCGTGTGTATTGCGCAACCTAGGCGTCTTATAATGCATGTGCGCACAATCACTTCCGCCTGACAAGATTTACACTGTCTTCGATTGTAATGCTTTCACTGTCGCATGCGCATGTCGGTGGGATATGTTCTCAAAGGATTTTTAAAAATATTTTTTGCTTTTACAAGAAATCTTATCTGAGCTTGTTGGTTCTGACCTGATCTCGCATAGACCATAAAAAGCAGTGTAGATTTCACGTGTAGCTGTAACAAAAGTCCAGCGTTCTCCAAATGATTTGTGCATACTTATATTCAAAATACGAACAAGATTTGTTTTCACTAGTGTGCCATAAAGAAAAAAATGAGTAAACAAACATATATGTATGTATAAGATTAAATAAAGGATCCGCTACGCAAACATATTTATATTTCTTCCTGCCTGAAGAAGCCGAAACAGGACAGAAACATAAACGTGTTTTTGTACATTGAATCTTTTATTTCATTATATTTCAAGCTCTACTCAAAAACGTAACTTTACGTTTAATGCTGAAAGTATCGATCACTGTGAAATAAACTCATCACACCTCAGATATTGTACTACTGTTTGTACTTTGGTATATATATATATATATATATATATATATATATATATATATATATATGTGTGTGTGTGTGTGTGTGTGTGTGTGTCTGCGCTCGACGAGTTTTTTTTAACTACAATGATCAGCTTCTATTTTTATTTTGAAGCTTTTTATGAATCATGATTCTCTTTGTTCAAGCTTTAAAAAAAGAAAAAAAGACAGCGTTGCACTAAAAAAACGAAAATATCAACTTTTCAAAAATAGTTTGCTATCAACTTATATATGTATATACGTATATAATAATGAATGATTTTGTCATCCACAGGCAGCTGTTGGGTTGTATTACAACTTTCAAGTGTGGTTATAAACAATCCATTAACAATTCCAGTACCACTAAGTTGGACCGAAACCCTCACTTCAGACTAAGCGGCAGATGTTCTACCCCAGCCCTACGAAGAATTAAGCGGTGTATTTACTTACGCAAAATCCCCTGTCTACCAGGGTGCTCCATCCCAGAGTTGGAAGATCATTGCTATGTATATATACATTCTATTATTTAATTTATATATTGTCTTTACTATGAGTATTGAGCCCAGTTGGAATGAAGATTTTGCTGAATTATATATACTAGCAGTATACATTTCACATATATACACATGAAGGCACCAATCAAATGTACTGACTGCAGAATAATATAGATATACAATTACTATATTATAGTGGATGGTTTTCATAGAAACACAATAGCTTCTAGCTGATACAAGTGCTTGTTTTGTTTCAGGCTTTATCATTAATATCCAATGCATATATCTTGGATAATTAGAAGACTTCCAGCTGAGTTTGGTTGAAAGGTTCGAAGCCTTACTTGGAAGGAACCATTGCTATCTACCCCGAAGACATACAATTAATTTTTCCCATATCTTGTCGTCGTTACGAGAGTCACACAGATCATCGCTAATCTTGTGAGTTCTATCCTAACCGGGGAGTCCATTCTTAACCTGTGTCAGAATAACCTGACTTTTGTGATCAACACCGACAGCCGGTCATAAAAACGATAGTTGACATGTTTGTCCACAGACCATTGATCACAAAATGATTTTCATCCTCGATTAGACTTGTTTTCCTCTCTTATAGATTTGTACAAGACTAAAATTAGATAATACTTATTATAATTACGGACAATGTTATCAAATGGATCAGACCTAAACACTTTATTCAAAACAATCATAATAAGTGACTTCCTCTATGTATCCTTAGCCTAATTTCATCAAACAGTTATTGTGTTATAAAAGACAATCGGCCATAGTGATTACAATAAGCAACTTTCTCTGTACTTGCCTCGACCAAAGTTTGATGTTCGATTCCAGTCACCATCTGAGGTTCGATGCACGATTTTATAAATTGTATCAATCCTAAAGTTAATATTACATTTATCAATTTACTTGGAAACCTTAGTAAATTGTCAACCATACTTGAAAAGATATTTCCATAATTTCGGAAAGGTCTTTATTTCAACTTATTCTTTTGGCTGGTTTATACCAAGTCGTATTGATAGATGTAATAGTCATGAGTTTTCAAAATTACATTGATGATATTATGTCGTTTGTAATATTATGTCATGTTTTGTCAACTTATGCCATGCTATGTCACGTTATGCTTCTTTGTTTTATATTACGTCATCACGACTTATTCTTGATTATCTTTTATATATTTTCACTGCCATAAAATGACGTCAATTGACTTTTTTTGACCATCATCTGCGTAGCATTCGCAGCAAGAGGACAGGTAATGTCTTGATGTAAAGTCTGGTCATTTATATTGACTGGACGAGTGTTTTTTCTTTCTTTGAGTATAATGGAATTTGAGCAAGGTAATTATTCGTAATGAATCTCCACCACCATCATCATCATCATCATCATCATCATCATCATCATCATCATCATCATCATCATCATCATCATCATCATCCTTTTAACCTCTGTTGTTAGACATAGACCTTCCCAAGGATTAAACACAATTCCCTATCATGGGTATCACGGAGCCAGTATTTTCTGAATTCGTCTAGTTCATCTCTCCATTTTGAATTCCGTCGGCCTCAGTTTTGCATGTGATCTCTGGGGATCCCTGTTGTGAGACGTGATATCCATCAGTTGTCTTTCATTCTTGCAACATGGCCTGTTCATTACCATTTAAGTTTTTATATAGATTCTATGATGTTTTCTTCTTGATATACTGTGCTGTCTTGTGATATCGCTATGAAGGGTTGAGCAAGATTCTCTCATGCATGCATCTCGCGTGTCTGTCTCTTGGTTAAGTTCTATGTCTCAGCTCCCTAAGTGCTTATCAGGAGAATGCATTAGTTGTTTACTCTTCTTATTAGAATTATTTGGATCATCTGGTTTTTAAAAGTTGAGCTTGCACTGCCGAAGGCTTGCAATCCTAGGGTGATTTTTTGCATGATTTCTTCTTCTTTCGAGGACCTCATGGAGATCTGTTGTCCTAGGTAAATGTAGTGGTGTACCTTCCCAGGTTTTGCATCTTCGTATTCCCAATGTGATTGTTGCACATGATTATTGTTTTACTGAAGTTCATATGTTGGTCAACTCTTTTGCTTTGTTCGTTTAGTTCATCTATCATTAGTTGGAGGTCGTGTAGGTTCTCTGCAAAAAAGAATGGTGTCGTCTTTGGTCCCCAAACTTTGTGTATCCGCTTGCAAGACAATGAAAAATTCCCTTGGAACAGTTAAGGTTCGTGCTGATCGAGAGATGAAAACAACAACAAAAATTTGCAAGTGCTTAGGGTTGTGTATGTGTGTGTAGAGAGAGAGAGAGAGAGAGAGAGAGAGAGAGAGAGAGAGAGAGAGAGAGAGAGAGAGAGAGTTCAGAAGTACGAACTGACCAAAGAAAAAGAACAGCTATGGGCTTCTCCTCGATTGTTTAACCTGGAACAAAGTGAGAAAACTTTGCGACAAAAGAATTTGATTTTTTGATTGTCAGTGGAAAATAGCTCAATTTTCATCATCTACTTTAAAGTTGCCTTGCACATCTTTTCAGAAAGATGATTTTGAGAAAAAAAGAATTCAGCTGTCACTTGTGTTACTCGCGGCCGACCACCCGGAAACAAGCAAAGCTGACAAAGGAGCGTTGAACTCGGATCTTCCTAACACAGCGTGAAATGAGTCGAAGGTAGAATCAGAAAGACTGAAGATGAAGACCATACCTGATTGTGACAGCTTTGGTTGCCTAATTGGCTAGGCATCACCCCTATGTTCCCTGGATATAAGAGGCAAATCTGTATCTCGTCTAAAACTTCTTGTTTATTCCAGATTCCAGGTGCTTATAGCTGAAGTATTGGTTGATAGAAAAACATATGCAAGTGAAAAAAACAAAAGTCAACAAACAAAAAATGCTTTGATTTTATCGACGTTTTTTTCTCCTCCGTCTTCTTGGGGAAATTTTTTATGAAAGCAAAACTCTAGTATCAAACGAAAGATCTCAGATAGTTAATGCAGAAATTATTTGAGTCGTCGATTTTCAGCCATTTAGACTATTTAATTTGCAATGTTTCCTCTGCTTGGGTCACATTAAATGTATTTTTGCGTATAGCAAGACTTTTTGGATTGAGTAAAGTTTATCACGCGTAACATATCATTACTATCTCTCTATGTACCTATCAATGTCCTTCAATCTATCTATATGTCTGTTTATCTACATCTATCTATATATCTATCTCAATCTGTTAATATCTATCAATGTATATACTCTCTCTCTCTCTCTCTCTGTTTCTGTCCGTTCATATTTATCTACATGTTTTTTAACTATGTGTGCTCATTTCTCTCTCTCACTCTCTCTCTCTCTCTCTCTCTCTCTCTCCATACGTTCTTATCTGTCTAATTATTTATCTAATTCTGCTCATATCAATCAGTGTACCCCTCTCTCTTTCAGTCGGTTCATATCAATCTATGTGTCTATTAATCTATGCTCACCTCTCTCTTTCTTTACATATCAATCTATCTCAATTAGTTTATATGTACGTGTTAATGTATCTATCTGTCTATCTATCTATGTTCACATCTATGTTTATATCTATCAATATATCTCAGTCTGTTCATATCTATCGAAACCTGTTCATATCTCATTATTTATCTTCCCATCTATCTTTCGATAGATTTATAAATCAATATATATATATATGTATATACACATGTGTATGTGGGTGTGTGAGTGAGCGTGCATGTATTTGTGTGTGTGCGTATGTATCCTGATCTTTTCATATTTATTTATTTATCTTTGCACATTCGTATCAATATCTTTTCAAATCTGCTCAATATGTTCATAAATGAATATCTCAAATATATACGCACGTATGTGAGAAAACATTTAAGGTAACTAGAAACAAGTTTACGTCAAATTATCTATCCATCTATCTATCTATCTATCTATCCATCTATCTATCTATCTATTGGTGAATGGTCGAGCCTTTAGACTGATTAATTTGCATTTACATAAGTCATATCTTTTGATATACTGTCTGCCAGATTTTTTTTAATAAGACTTACCCTACCAACTAAACAACATTAATAAACACACACCCAGACATTCTACTTGATATATGTTCACTGAAAATCATATTTTTTATCAGAATTCATAAAGGGTGAAATTCTTGTGGACAGCACAAGAATTAGGAATCTTTCGTCCGTGAAATATAAGCCAAACTTGAAAGAGTCTTTGTGAAATCAATATATTGTAAAAAAAAAGCAAAAGTAAAACAGACGCTTTTTGAGGGTAGAGTGTTGGTTTGTTGTCGGCATCCATATTTGCAGCCCAATCGATAAATACAATCAAGAAACGAAGGACAAATTGATAGACTTCAAAAGAACGGATCTTAAAACTTACAAGATTAACTGATTTGTAGTTGTAGACCTCGCTTCCTTTTGATGTCTTCATTTTTAGTTCAGTCTTCTCTCTTGGCCACTCTTCATTCCTTATTTCCTTTCTCCACATCGTTTATTTCCTTTTTCTATCATAAATATTTAATGTTTTGTTTACTCTCTTTTTTTTTCACTCGACTTTGCCTGATCGTTAAAACAATTTTCCCTTCTTTCATTCTTTTTTCTAAACATGCCCTTTTTCGAATTCCTTAAATTTAATTCAGTGGAATAATTCTTCATCCCCTTTCCTCTTCTTCTCTTTTTTCTATCCCCCTCCGCCATTCACAATATTTATCTTTGCCTTTGTCTTTCTCTTTTCCCCATGTTTTCGTCTTGAAAAGCCGATCGGTTATCTGAAAACCAGTTATTGACCATTCAGTCAATGGTCTGCCTTCAGGTAGCTAAATATTCCCCAATGTCAGCATGTCAGCCCAAGTAGAAGCTGAAAATTCGAATTTCTAAGCTGACAGGCAATCTTTATTCAAACGCTGGCGTAGCACCATCTTCCTAATTTCCAGAATTTGTTCAGAACTTGCCTTCCCTTGCCGTGTCATGCGCTGTACTTTGCCAATTGGGTAGAATTACTTAGAGTGAGGTTTGCATATTAAAGTCCTATCAGAGGCTTATTCTTTGTTTCTGATTCATACTGCCTATTTGAAAGTCGTAGAATGATGGTCTGAGAGTTGTGATGAAAAGCAACAAATAATTCATCCATGAAAGATTAGTGAGAAATTCATAATTGACTAAAATTGTTCATCAGAGAGGTTCTTAGACTGATATCGTTTTTAGTTCAGACGTTCTTTATTCAATCTTACTCTTTTGAGTTTCCCCATTTGACCTAACGTTGAATCAAGCAATGTTTGACAACGTTTAGGGTTCTTATTCTAACACAAGGATGAAGTGAGTTCGACTAGATGCCAGCATTTGTAGCCTTGTGCCAGACAATGCTAAGATGGCATGTCTGATATAGCAGAGTACTTTCAATACCAATGCGTTGTCCAATACTAAAGCACTGTTTGAATCCATTTGTGATAAAACTTCACCACCATCAGCCTTTCAGTTTCCGTCATTGTACGGAAACTTTCCCCAAGAATCGCTAGACTTCTCTATCACGAGCGCCATGGAGTCAGTATTTTCCGATCTTGTCTCGTTTGTCATATTACATCTTTCTGGTCATAGCTTTGCATATAATTTCAGTTTTAAAAAAAATAGTATTGCATTATTACCGCTGGATTTATTTCCTAATGGATTGTTAGATATTTGTTTTTTTCCCTAATATACTGTGTTGTTTTGTAATCTCTCTATGTATTGTTGAGAATGATTTTCTTGTGCACTTTACACGGTACTCAGTTAGAGGGGCAATTTATGGTAATGTTCTATGTTTCATTTCCATAGGTAACCATTTGGAGGATGCATAGGTTGTATGCCCTATTTTAAAGACTAATTGCTTTTTCTAGTTCTGGAAGGTTGAATTGGCTGTACAGTAAGCACACCAACGAAGAATGATTATTCAGTTATTCTATTGATGCATCATCCTCGGTATATGTAGTGATATACTTTCCCCAGCTTTGCATTTTCGATTTTGATCATTGTGTTTTTAAAATTCAAATTCCTCCACTGATTTCCTACGCTATACAAAAGTAGAGTGTTCTGGTGATACTTCAATTTA
This sequence comes from Thysanoteuthis rhombus, assembly GCA_963457665.1. Classification (NCBI taxonomy): domain Eukaryota; kingdom Metazoa; phylum Mollusca; class Cephalopoda; order Oegopsida; family Thysanoteuthidae; genus Thysanoteuthis; species Thysanoteuthis major. The sequence goes on along the minus strand of OY735204.1, from coordinate 67,449,402 downwards.
TATGTATTCAATTTCTGAGCGTTACCAGACGCTATAAAAAATGAATGAAATTTTCACTACGAATAACAACGCTACGGTGATTGCAGAGACAAATGTGACTTTAATTTAAGGGAAATCGCATAGGTACCAGACAGGTTTGCAGATTTTTTTAGCGTCTCCTAAAAACTAAATAATGGAAGAGTCTGTGAGACAAAGCAATCGAGCACACTGCAGTATCTAAAAGCTTTCCCCATCAACCACAGTCGATGATGAACCCCGGCAATCGACATTCAAGTAGATAGACATAGGAAAAAATTTTTTGGTCTGGGAACGCTCAAAATTGTTTCTATGATGAGAAAAATGGTAATTTTCTCTTACCTTTGTGTCATTTTGGATAGTGGGGTAAACATGTCTGACTTTTATAAAAGCGAAAGGATCTAAAACAGATTTTCAAATGGCTGGGAATACCTCTCTGTATATATTTATGGTTTGTATCGACTAAGTGTAAGGCTTTGGTTTGTCAAAATGTTTGGGTTAGTTGAGCTGATAGGCATCAAAAGATTAAAACACGTCTACATAGTTGCTGAAAAAGGTATCATTTTCCTCCAGTGCCAGAGGTCTGTGTTCGAACCTAGGTAGGAAAGCAGGAATTTGTAATTTTTGGAACGAGCCCTCCCCTTTGCTAGGTTGGCATAAAGTCAAAGTCAATTACGCCCATTTGGCTGTTCTATTATGGCTTTAGTAGCACAAGTTCGATTTACAATGTGCCAAAACGGTTCGAAGTGTCTATTGCCTCTTTGAGATACTAAAATATTTTCACGTTTTTTTCCGTTAAAGAGATCACCATGCGCCACTAGTTAGAGGGCTCACTAATGATCGTTTATTGCTGGTACTCTGGCAGTGATTTTAAGAGTTTTATCATGATCACAGACTACCTTCTCAACCATCATCTCAATCAGAAGCCCTCACTTGGAGGTTGAGTATACTCTCAAAAATTCCTAAATAAAAAAACTGAAGATGGATTCTATTTCTTATTTAGGTTGTCTACGTGCAATGTCTCTGCTGAATACCTGGAAACAAAAATGTACCTGTTTCCAACGTGGGTTTTTGATATTTTGTCAAAACATCGAGATTTTTAGATAAAAGGGAAAATATAAGTTCCAATCACAATCC
>OY735204.1:67420750-67443250 GCA_963457665.1 Thysanoteuthis rhombus | reverse complement strand
TCTATCAAAAAAATTTGGATTTGGAAAAGAAAGATTAGAGACAGTAGTTGGGAAATGTTGGAGATATGACCCCTGACATGGTGGAAATTTTGATAGAACTAGAGGAAAAATTGAGTGGCTGTTTCACATTGCTAACCACGGGACAATTCGGCTAGATTCCAATGTTCAAGTATGTAGGCAAATCTGTATGGCCAGGAGCACTAGAACAAACAAACAAATATGGTCTGAGATGGTTCCCCCAAGAAAATCGTTTCTACAAGGATTCTTGTCGGGTACTGATGCCAACCCTGTGGACAAAACGGTGTGGCAAAGGGCACCGGGTGAAAACAAGCAAACATGCACACAAACATGTAATAAAAGATTGAACCTTTCGTTATCTTTGATGGCTATTGTTGTTAAACATAGCAAAAATGGAGAAATAAAATGACACCAAGCTTTGAAAATCTTGTTCACTCAAACCAAAGCCATTGTTTTAATATTTGCTTAATTCTAAATATGATTATTTTTATTTATTTCAATCATGTTTTGGATATTAGTGGAAAAAATATTACTATGAACAAAAATCAATGTTATACATTTCAACCCTTCGCCCCACAACCCTTCAGCCTGCAGCAGTGCCTGGGCTCCTGAAGGGAAAATCTCGAATTAATAGCAATGAATCCACTAACTTCTGAAATGATACTGTCAATTCATTTCATTTCAAAACTGGTTAGGTGTACGTCATATATTTCTCAGTTGAGGTAATGTAAGGAGTTGCCACCTCTCATCAAATGAGTTTAATTTTTCAAACTTATAAAATATTTCTTTGCGCTTATTCGAGTACAGTACACCTCTTCTGTTATGGCTCAGGTTTTGGAACGAAACTTTTCGAGTTATACATGGAGAGATACGGTATGTAGTTGTTGAAAAGATTTTTTTTTTACATTTGAGCTTTGGGGAAGTGCACTCATGATTTTACCAGATCCAGTTTGATCTGAGAACCGCTGGAATCGATGAATGAACATCTCATGACGTCTGTATACCGCGAATGTGTGGGAGGAGGGACAACTAATGAGGTTTGTAACTGTTGTACCTAGAGGTACAGGGTCCGCATCTGGTTGTATTATTGCATCAATGAGATTGGGATTTCTTTGAATCGAACCCTTTTCAAAGTCCACAAATACTACAGTTAATGGCATTCTATATTTTACTGCTTCCCCTTTTAATTGGGCTACTGAATGAAGATAATTGATGGTTGAGTAGCTTTTTCTGAAGCTAACTTGCTCCTGTGATTGGTTTTCATCTAGTGTTTTGCTGATTCGTTTGGTGATCATTTTGGTGAAGAGTTTTGAATGCAGTTGAATAGGCTTACTGGCCTTTAGTTGTTGGGGTATTTAGGCCTCTTTTTGTGTAACAGCATTATGGTTGTGGTATTTAAATTTTCTGGGACTTTGTTTGAGACGTAAGATGTAGACCCCGTGTATGTCAGAGTACTACAACATATCTACAGACGCAGCAGTTCTTTCATAAAGCTACAAAGACTTGGAGCTCTTTCAACATAAAAAAGGAGTGAGACAAGGTGTTAACAGCTCACGTAAATTCTTCACAATCTGCCTTGAAATGTGCCTCCGAAACCTAAACTGGAAACAGAAAGGAATCAGAATAGACATTGAATACTTAGCAGCATTTATTGACAATATCGTTCTCTTTGTTAAAAAGCTTCACAATTTCCAAATAATGCTAGACAAACTGAATGAATCAAACAAGAAAGCAGGCTTTCACATGAACTTTAGCAAAACGGATATCATGTACAAGAAACACGTTGACGACAATGACACAACGATCAAAATAGAAAATGCAGAGCTAGAAAGAAATGTTTGTGTATACAATGTCATGAAATCCTAAAAAGAAGAAATACAGCAAAGAATCACACTAGGTTGGCAAATCTATGGAGAGCAAGCTCAACTTTCAACAACACAGAGCTCCCATTAGTCCTGAAAAGCAGGGTATGGATATGGAACCAATGCATCTCTCCGATGGTCACCTATAGAGCTCAAACATGGAACTTAGCCAAAAGATTGACCCTCAAACTGTGAACCATATATCGTGCACAGGATAGAATCATGTTCAACCTCTCATCGAAAGATTAAAAAAAATTAGAGATTAAATAATAAAATTAGAGAAAAAAGGAGTCCAAGATATAGGAATAGTTATAAAGATCAAATGGCAATGGGCTGGACTTTTTGCAAGAATCTCAGACAACCAATGGATATCACGACTCACCACGTGGATCACCTGAGATCAGGTGCGAAATTATGGTCGACAGACGAGCAAGATACGGAAGGTCTGTGCCGAACAACAGACGCTAAAAGGCTGCTGCTGAAGATGATGTAGGGAAACGACAATTCATGACGTTTATCAACGTCCTATGCCTAGGTGAAAGAAGAACACATGATGTATGTTTACGTCATGTGCTCTGGAAGAATCAACAACTTATTTGATTCAGGAGAAATCTAAAAAATATCATAAGAAAAACAAAAATATCCGTTGTTTGATAATTGCAAATTAATCACCATTCTTGCTGAGTCAACACTGGAAGAAAATGATAAGATAGATATATGGATAAAAAGATATATAGATAGATGTAGATCATATTCAATTCAATTAATTTGATTTCTTTTAAAAAGTAGGAATACACAATTTGAACAGAATATTTATTCATCTAAGGACAAAGTTCGAAAGAACTTTTTTCATTCAAAATATCAGGGGAGAAAAAATACCATTATTTGAATTAGTGAGATTGGTTGAAAAGTAAAAAGGTTGAAATCTTCCATTCGTTTTCTCTACTAGACATATGTAGCCATCAAAGATGGTGAAGTTTTGAATGACCGTAGCCATCAGATATACTGAATAGTCAAAGAACCGTATTTTTTCGTATTCTTGCATGTTCTAGTACTCATGGAAACGTTGTTTCTCTACAGACTTCGAAATTGGCATCAATACTCCTATACACCTCCTCTAAAATTGTGTACTTTGACTTGGAAGGGAAAGACCAAATTTTGAAGAGTTTTTCAATAACAGGGAGATTCTCAAAAATCTACATATTTTTCTAGATGTTTTTAAAAACTCACTTTCGGATGTTTTCATATCATTTAGAAATTCTATCTTTAAAAAAAAAATGTTTATTACATGATTTTACGCTACAGTTGTTCAAATCTTGACTCTGGTAACGAGTTTCTATTTCAGTCTCTTCAACTTTCCCAACAATTTTCTGTTCTTCTCCATCTAACATAGCGCTGTATAAGAAATTGTCAATCAAAACTGTCAACATAGGCAAAACAATTATTTTTCAGTTTTTAAGTGATTCTACCTGGCTTTGCATGAGTCACACGTATAGTCCCCAACCAACCGAGCTGAAAATTCATACAGTCACTCTCCATAAAAAAGATAATGTTTTAGGAAATTTCAATGTAATTTCATGCTGAATCGGTCACTTAATTTATGTACGGGTGTTTTTTGTTTTTTTTTAATTATACTCTTTCATGGTTCAACAAAAGGCAGAAGAAGAAGCTTATTAATTACCTTTTTTTTCTAATCTTTTAATTGATCACCCCGAACACAGTAAGCTTCCAGACTTCACGTGACAGCTTCTATTGTGTGACAAACCAGACCTGTTGCATTAAATATTAAACCAATTCTTTTTTAGAATTTTTTTTCTCACCCGTCCCGAACTCATCTAAAAATGACTGAGTCACGAACAACCTTGTAGTAGGCCAGCCTCGTCATTAAACAGTGTCATACAGGGGAGGTACTGCTTCTAATTAACTTACAAAAGAGAAGATAATTAGAAAATGACAAGATATTAGAAGCGAGGTCATTCCTCTTACGCTCTATTTGACAAGATAAACGCCCATACATTTTTAAACACCTGAAGCAATTTCGATGTAATCAGCAGTAACGGCTTTGTCGTCTTCATTCATGGCAGCAATGCAATAATATCAGAAGTCTGTTTAAGAGACTTCTGATCTTATTATACCTTCATTGAAGAAGTTTTTATGGATTTACAACGTTTCCGAGTGTTGCAGCCATAGAACCTGTTATTTTATTTTCAGCATTCGTATCAGAAAGGCAAATGGGGGGCCAGAAGTGAAACTGGGGGCCCCCATCATCTTTCGGTAAATAATTGAATTCAACACAAATAGATACAACTATATCTGTAAATATCACAGATGATCAAATTAGAAATAGTTTAGAGTTAATCATTTGTTTGCATATCGGGATATGGGGTATAACATGCTCTGTCAAGAAATTCTGAACTGTTGTATTTTCTTCCTTTATTAGTCGGTTTAATATCCCTCCAAACGTTGTTTTCTTCATATCGCTGCAGTCATGAACTATTTGGCATCTTGAATACTGCCTGAAATTCAGAAATGATTTTCCTTTCATTTTTCATCATTCATCAGATTTTTCAAGCGTGTATTGAAGAATCTACTGTTTTGACGTTTCAAGTAATACGTTCTCAGGCCTTCTTGGTATTATCTTAGGTTCTCATGTAAAGTATTCTCATTCTATGTTGGAGGAATTTTCCTTGGTGGCTTGCAAGACAAGATTTAGACCAAATCAGTTAAAATGAGCAGAAATGTATTAGAATTAGGAGAAGAATTCTTCTGGTTAAATTTCTTCAATTCTACATGAGAATTCTGGTATAAGTGAATAGGATACCTAATAAACTCAATCAGATTACTTGGATCTCAAACGACTTGTTAATTGAATATTTAGGAAGATATTTGGAGTATAAGTAACTGAATTGAAACAAACACACAAAAAAGGGAAAAATCGAATTTGAAATTTAAAAAAATGCTTCGTATCCAAGGCTGTAAAGTTCTCTAGATCCCTCATCTCCCTCTCATATATATATATATATATACATATATATGTATATATATCAGTATGCCTAAATCATCAGTCTAATGAAAGAAAAGCAACCATTTTTTACTACTAATATTTGTCAATAAATCTGTTCCCTTGCCAACATACTCGATAAAGTAGTAAATATCAAGCAAATACGTGTCAACGTATAAACATCATCATCATTTGCCTTTTATCTTCCTTCGTTGGGCATAAACTATCCCAAAGTTCCACTGGATTTCTCAATCGTGGGTGTCGCGGTGCCAGTACTTTGTGAGCATGATTACATAGGTTTAGATTGTATATGAATGGATGCTAAATAGCCAGACTAGCAATCAAAATGCCCTCTGAGTAAATCCTGTTCCACCTGAGGGAACTGCACAGGAAAAAAATCTACCGGGGAGATCTATAAGAACAGTCTCACTTCTTTTAAACATGAACTTTGACACGAAACTCCGACCCCACGATCCCAACAAATAAACGCATTTTGTAGCAGATGCATCCGAAGTACAAATACAAGTCAGCTCATACCAAGAAAAAGTCGACAGAACCAGGGTGCTTATCGACCACACAAGTAAGACACTCGCAAAAACCGAATGAATATTTGCCAGTGGAAAGGGTAAACCTAGTTCAGTCGTGGGGAATGAATGAACTCAAATTCCACTAAATTGGCAACACTTTCATTTGCTGGACTGATCACTGACCATTTCCTCTCCACAGGAGGCTTACAACAGACGTAAAGTACATCCTCCTTGTCATCAACCAACTGACCAGATATAGTCAACAACACAGGGGTCGCTGCCAATATAGCGTTTTTTTTCTTCTATGAAATCGTTCCTGCTGCTGGTAGGCTTGCCAAATTTGATAAATGACAATGGGCCACTATTCAATGGTAACTACAATCACGATCTTCTGCAATACTTTCAGTGGATTGGCATAGATAACCTTTTTACAAATGGTTCAGCGAAAGCATTTATTGAACACCTGGCCAAAATATGGCACACAGCAATCACAGAAAGCAAAACCCCAAAGGTGGAACTGTAAAGATATCCAAGAACCTTCGACTCAACACCACATTCCACAACTGGAAAATCATCGGCACAGTTAACAATCAGGGCTCGCCTACCAAACATTCTCTGTGAAATTAACAAGCAGGAAATAGAGGAGATCCGTCTTATAGGAATATTGTTGAAAGAGAACCAGGAGTACTTAAAATATGGCAAGCCTTATGTCCACCACCATAATATAGTGACTGGAGACACCGTCTCACTTGAACAACACAAAAAACATCTCAACTACTCTATAACCCCAAACCATTGACAGTAACCGAAATAAGAGATATCAGATCAAAGCAAAACGAACGGAGCAAACAAGAGGAGTCCAGAAATGAAAGAAAGGGTTCATAAAGTCGCAGGTTGATCACCACCTACGCTGACAACGCCAATTTTGAACGGGAAACGTGTGGTCAGTAACATATACCTCGATTTCAGTGGTCATCCAGAACCACCAGGAACTGACACGGGTGAAGCACACATACATCTCAATGAAGAAATGGTTGAAGCTCCATCATCAAAGCCAGGCAACGGACCGAGATGACCACAACATGTATGCAAATTACTAACCAGATTACATTATCATATGACAAAGAGGATACACTCAATAAAAAAAACCGGCACTTAAACCTTCAGAATATCTAAACATATTCTTCAATATCAGAATAGGCTGATTACTGACAAAACTCTCTTCTTCAATACACATACACTGACTAGAGATTAAATCTTCCTTGTCATGGTTAACCTATGTGCAGAATTATGTCTATTAAGTAAGCAACAAAGAAATACTCATTCATCCCTCCTGATAATGGACCCTCCGGTTAACCCTTTTTATACAAACTACTTGGTTAAAATGTTGGATATGAAAAGTTGCGCGTGTATTTGATAGAGGAATTAGACCTTTGAGTTCTTACCAACTGGGTTTATATGACTTTGAATATTTTATTCTATAATTTGTCTCCGAATGTTACGATATGATTTTTAGCACTTTGTCTAACCTGAGCATTGAAATATACCATTGTAATGTTGAAATCTGTTTTGCTGTCTTATGATGTGGAGTTTACGTTTTCAGAAGAGTTGGCTATTTCTTCTTCGGTCGACTTTGAAGTGGAAGCATATACTTGAATCGTGTTTTGTTTGAACAGCTTTGACAGCCATACAGTAACGCTTGCTACGCGATCTGAAGTTGCTTTGAATCATATATGTAGACTTTTTGATCTTTGTGATCAAGGAAGTCAACCCTGCTCTATTTTCTTTTTTCTTTTCTGTAACGATAGAGAAGATGTTCACATTTTAGCTTTAGCTGTGTGTCGTTTCATTTCACTTATTCAGGTAATATCCCATTCGATTTTATTTATTTCATTTTGGTTAGGTGTACGTCTACATAGACTGTACTGATGTTGAAGGTCTCAGTATATTGTGTTGTTTTCTCGTTGTATTTCCTCGAGATGTCTCAGAGGTTGTGTTTGGTTTTGGTTTTAAGTAATCGTCTCACCTTACCCTTCTTGGAAGACAGACATAATTTTGATCGTATGAACTATGGGGAGTATTATTCTACACCCTGATTCACACGCCCTGGACGTGCTGATGGGTTAGAAAAAAAAATTAATGTAAAGATTTAATTTACTTAAAGTCTACGAGAGCATAGAGAAATTTGAATCCCCAGATTGCAAATGGATTGGCGACTTATTCATCTTTTCTATTTCTGTCAATTTTCCATTTCTTAACGCTCTACATATCATTAAGTTGCTTTAATGCGATGAAATTAATACTGGTTCTTGAAAGTCTTACAGGTTTTATAAGAGTGTAGTGAAAAATTAAATCTCTTATTTCATTAGCTTATGGTCAAGGTTGGAAACGATTTGAGAAGGCGGAAACAAATGCTCTACAGCGATTCAAGAGTGAAAACTAACCCATTTATTTGCTGTGTATCCATTTATCTATTCTGGCAAAGAAATTAATACATAAGAAGAAGTGAAAATCTAACAGGAAATCATTTTTGCGTATGAATGATTTTGAGAATTGCTAATATACCTTGGTTTAATTTTTACTTTGAGTCTTATTTTGGATTTTATTTCTATTCACTTGATAGATAGTTCAAGAGCTCAAATGATATACACATATTACAGCTTTAGATAGTACATTTTTAAAAATTTATCTATAACAGTAGTACAATTCATGAAAGCTTTTCAGAACGTTCCATGTTTTACATGGTAACAGATTATGGTACGATGTGTGAATTTTCCTTGTTGGCATGATCAGCTGCTTAGCATTGAAGCGTTACGGGAATCTAAAAACAAAGCAGGGCATAGCTGCCAAGCAGTGTTTATCAAACATCATCTCCTCTAGAGAGATGAATTTGATATTTGGCTTTGTTTTATCATTTTCTGGACTGTATCATGATATATTTACCCCCTCCAAGAAAAAGAAAATATTGACAATGAGGGATTGGATATGACTCGTTGTTCGTGTTTCTCTTGTTGCTTGTTTTAACCATGAAAATACTCGATGTGTCACGTCAGTTTTGATCCGGATTGCATGCACCCCAATAAGATATAGTCTTCAGGAATAATCATTAATCAGAAAGAAAATCTTCAAATCGTTTTTATACCAATATGTTAAACCGAAAATTGACAAAATATTTTGAGAACACTAACCCTTGTTTGAATTATCTTTGTCTTATACTATTTAACTTTTTCCGTCAATTGGTTTTAGCTATAAAAACTATTTGTATTTGGTCAAGACGAAACCGAATAGTTTTCTAGTATTTTCCCGCCATCAACATACATGAGATTTTTTTTATTAGTATTAAATTTCAATCTCCCATTCCGCCCGTCAGTCAGACAAATGGACCAGAGCGAGTTGCTTTACCCTCATCACTCGTTTTAGCCAATTAAATAATCTTTCATATTCACAAAGATCAAATTCATCTCTTTTGGTTTTTCAACTTCCCTAAACATATTAAAACGTGTCGTCGGAAGTTACATCCCCATGTTAGAAATTCAGTATAGACTACTTGTTCACATATACTTTAATCTTGTGGTCAACCTGATGAGTTTCGAAACGATCAGGATATCGGTTCATGCATTTATCAAATTATCAAGAAATCTTACGAAGTTCTAGCCCTTGATTGGCCAATCTAACAACTGAAGAAACAAGTTTCAGAATGAAGTCGATGAATCTAAGTGTGACACGTGCAATCCTTGAATATTCTGATAGTCTAGTTCCATGAAATATATAAAATGGATTCTGATTGTTCCAAAATGCATACATATGATATGGAATGGAAATGAATCTCGTTCGTCATTTTATAAAAACTCATTTCATTTTAATCTTGGAATGCTGCGCACATTCCATTATGTGCACACTTGATCTCCAGATCTCTATTTATGTAAATGAATAAATTTAGTCCGTTTTTATTCAAGATGTTTTCCTAAAAAGACGAAACTCAAAGAAAAATTCTTTTTCAAACAACCAACAATTCAGTACATTGAAGCTATCATCTTATAAGAAGTAGACATCGTATGTGTCAAAGTATTACAACATATATACCATCAGAGCAGCTCGTCTATTAGGCTACATGAAGATTCTGAGCTGTTTCAACTTCGAAATATTCCCCAAATTCTTTACAGCCTACCTTGGGGTTATTTTTTTAGAACATAGACTGGGAAAACAAGAAATCAGAATAGACAGTAAATACCGAACTAGCCTTAGATTAGCAGACGATATCATCCTTTTCAAAGAGAGCCTCCAAAAACGAAAACTAATGCTAAATGAACTGAACAAAGATGGCAAGGAAGTCGGACTATTTACGAATTTCCGCAGAACAAAGATCATGCACAACTAATATGTCGGAAATAAACGCACAGCGAGCAAAATCGAAAATGTTAGACTTGGCTAAGTTAACCACTACATCTATGAAAAACCTAAAAGAGGAAGAGATCAAGCGACAAATCACTTTGGGATTACAAGCCTCCAATTAAAAAAAAAAAATTCTCGTGACAGGAAGGGTATACAAACAAGGCATTCTCCTGCTTGTCACCTATAGAGCTTAAACATAAAACCAAACCAGGGGACTGACCTGCTAACTGAGAACCATGCAACCTGTACAAGGGAGGATAATGATCAAGATCGTATGGAAATACCACAAGACCGTGTGGAATTGTAGTTTTACAAATATATTGACATTCAGTGAGAATCAGACTCTTTTTACGTTAGTTTCGTAAATATTGCTGCAGACCAAATATACATCATATTGAAGACATAAAAAAGGAAAATAATTATGAAAACATGTTCGTAATATTTGGTAATTAGAACACGATAGGCAAAATACTTGGTAATTTTTGCCAATATCGAGGCATTGAAATTGACAAAATAATCCAAGACCTTTGCTTCTTCAGCGGATATTGATGACTTGAAATATTTTTTTGGTAATCGTTTTCATCCGAGATGCATCTAAATAAGTAAGTATGGACAAATATTTTCACCAGAGAATTGACACCTGATTTCAATTACGTTTCTAGAATTTGGTGTCGATTTTCAAGCGGAAATTTTTGTTTGCAAATACTGATCATGTTTGACGAGAAAAAAGCATGAAACTCATGGCTAATTCATAATGATTTTGAGATTTAGTTTAGATAAATATTTTGGATTCATAAATTCGAATAAATTACTTTTCCACAGCATCTTTTAAATCATGTTGCGATATTAGAATGGATGTTGACAGATAGATCAACTGGAAATAGTTATTAAATTATGAAGACATAGACAAAACGAAGATACTGTAATAGATATGATCAGTGTAAGACTGGAAAAGACAAGAACAGCTTACCAGTATATGTGCTAAGAGGAGACGTGGAACAAAATCATACATATATATATATTGAACATGGAAAATACCTTCAGTTTTTAATGTTTAAGGCTATGAAGCTTTCTAGATTATACACACACGCACACACACACACACACACACATATATATATATGTATATATATATAAATATATATATATATGTATATATATATATATATATATATATATATATATATATATATATATATATATATATATATATATATATGTAGAATACATCATTGTTACTGCAAATTTCGTGCTGGTTGGATCATGAGACCATGTGCCACATATCCATCAGGAAAAGCACATAGTCGGATTTATATATGCTCTATTCCTGACATCGAACATTTTTCATTCGTAAATAACTGAACCCTTAAAATTAATTACAACAAACACACACGCACACAAACATACAAACAAGAAGAATACTTGTCGTTGAGAGCCTTTTTGATATGCTTAGATTTTGCAGACGGACCAAACATCGTTTCTGGAATTAAAAACAAAAAATTCTGATAAAAGAAAAAAGTCCCACAATGCAATATCGGAAGGAGATCTTTTCAAGCGTTCAGAAAACTAAGACTGCAAAATAATTATGGCTTTTTTGGAAACACTTCTTTGGATTTTTCCTGTTTGAAAACGGAAGAAAAATGTAGAATATGGACCTATTATTTATTCTTGCGGAGAGCAGCTCCTGGAACTCTTTTGTCGACTTACAGACCGAAGGAGAGGATGAAAATTCAGATCGCTATGAAGATATTGTGGATCTTTGACTTGAACAATGAACAAGTCATGCAATGATTTAAAAAAAATAAAGAAATATGAATCGAATGAACGACAATTTATATTTGAGTGAAAAACAATGAATTTGTTTGGGGCAAACAAAAGTCTGTTTATATTCTTTTTTCGAAGCAAACGTATGAACATTTTTCTGAAGTTATATTTTCTTATATTTTGATTACGTTCCCTCCAGTTATTTTTGTCAGTGATTAATTTATTGTGAATCGTTGTAGTTCGTAAAGTTGCAAATATTTTCACTCTGCTCTTTTCAATTTCAGTTTCTTCACTTTAGAGGTTGAGGGTGGCCTAACCTTTAAGAGCACAGACCATTTAATTGGTAGACCGAATTCAAAGTCTAACCGAGACAATTTGTGTTCATTGCGCGTAACTGCAGTTGGGAGAAGCATGGATCCGTCTTTTCACCTCGTCCCAGCAAATGGTTCTCTAGCCATGATTGGTAACCAGTATCGGAGACGGTGAACTCTGATTCCAAATCAGGAAATTGCAGCTGAGTGCTCACTTTGACTTCATTCCTAAAGTTTTTTAAGTCAAGATGATATCAAACGTATCCACTTTTCCTTGCGAATACATCAGTGGAGTCAAAATGGGAATTCTGTCGACTGGGTATCCCAAGTTCACCTTACGTTTAGAGCATATTTGTGAGCTTGCTGTTCAAATTTTCTATAGGTATGGGAGGATTTCTTCGCTTTATATCTAAGTAAACAAATGGCGTTTCAGAATAATAACGAGTGCGTCCAAAAACAAACAACACAACTGACAAAAGCTCATCGAATATTGGATTGGGAGACCAGAAGACAAGAGCATCGTAAAGAATAACAAAATATGTGTCAAATAATCGATATCACAGTTCCAGAAGACCAGTAAGTCGAACTGAAAGAGAAATATTTTGATCTTGGTAGATTAGTAACAAATGCGTAGAACACTAGTCCAGGAGGCGAATGCTAAGAGACTTGAAGAATTGGAAATTCGAGGAAGAATCGGAGATATCATTGAAATTGATAAAAGTACCTGAGAAGATACTTGAGTTTTTATGAGGCATAATTCCACTGATGAGTCAGTAGCTATAATTTGAGTGTAAATAATGAATTAAAGAGGAAGGCAGAAAATATCAGACCGCTTTAACGTGAAGTGATAGATGATATCTTCTCTTATCTCTCCAAAAAGAAAGCCCCTTAATTTCCTGATAGATGGAGTACCTGAATAAGGCTGTAAAATGGATCGGCTAGAAAGGTGTGATAACACCCAAAACAATACAGTAATGATGAGTAGATTCCTCAGAATCTATATATTTGTATTTTTTCTCTTTACTCCGTTATAGATGTTCTTTAGTAGAGACCACCAGTGATGTCACAAATAGAATTATTCTGATCATAATTACTCTTATTTAATTTACAATCCGAGTTAAATCATGATATCTATTCATCTATCAATCTATCTACGAATAGAGGGATAGCCATTTGTTTGAGTTGCACGAGGAACTTTGTGAAGGTCAAGAGGATGTCAAAGATGATGAACGCCTTTTCATGTCAAAAACCAACAAGAATGTTCAAAGCATATGACAAATCATTCAGGATGATCAACGATTCAGCATCAAAATCATAGCAAACATTGTGTTTCCCGATAGAAAGACTATTCTCAACGTACGTTGGTGTGTGCAGTGTTCACAATCTCTGACATCTCCTCGACTTCCGTAAGATATCTTGCGCTTTTTGAATGCACGTGAAGTAACTCTAATTAGCATTGAAAAAAAAAAAAGATTCTATCGATCTATCTGTTCAGGCTGATAGATTAAAGATGTTGGAAAATCACAATCATTCAGAATAGAATCTAATAATATCAAAATTAATTGCATTTAGTTACTCAACTGTCAGCATTATATTTACAAAATTTGAATCAGAGAAGTATTATTCATACTACGCGACATATACAAATGTACTCTGTATATCATCATCATCATCATCATCATCATCATCATCATCATCATCATCATCATCATCATCAGTCTTTTAACGTCTGTCGTTGGACATAGACCTTCCCCAGGATTCGCAACAATTCCCTATCATGGGCATCGCGGAGACAGTATTTCCTGAGTTTGTCAAGTTCATCTCTCCATCACTTGTTCAGTCGGCGTCGGTTTCTTATGTGATCCCTGGGGATCCATGTTGTGAGACGTGATGTCCATCGGTTGTCTTTCATTCTTGCAACATGGCCTGTCCATTGCCATTTGAGTTTTTTGATACTCTGTATGATATCACGAACACCTGTTTTCTTCCTTATATGCTGTGCTGTCTTGTGATCGTTCTTCGTAAGGTTAAGCATGATTTTCTCATGTGCACGTTGCATACTTCTCAGTTTGCAGGCCTGTCTCTTGGTTAGGTTTCATGTTTCAGCTCCATAGGTGACTATCAGGAGAATGGATTGGTTGTATACTCTTCTTTTCAGGATTATTCGGATCGTTTGGTTCTTGAAAGTTGAGCTTGCTCTGCCGAAGGCTTACCATCCCAAGGTGATTATTCGGTTGATTTCCTCCTCTTTTGAGGGTCTCATGGAGATTCGTTGTCCTAGGTACATGTTGTGGTCTACCTTGCCGAGTTTTGCATTTTCTATCTTGACAGCCATGTTCTTATTCTCAACATGATTATTGCACATAATTTTCGATTTACTGAAGTTCATGTGTACGCCAATTTTTTTGCTTTCTTTGTTTAGATCGTCTAGCATTAGTATATATATATATATATATATATATATATTAATGATTACAATTATATGCTTGCTGATTTTAAAGTGATTGTGTTGCAGGTATTTTTCTTATTTTCAATCAGCTAATTTTGAAAATAAAAACTGCGTTTGAAATACTGAAAAAAATGTACAATTTTCTTTAACAAGCTTTAAAGGGAGACAATAACATTTTACCATCGACTTTTCGGATTTCTACTCGCACCACGAGGAAATTGAGTCGCTTCCCCCAGCTTTGATTTTACAAGATCTCTTTAATATAAACATCCAGTTTCAAAACCTTTGTAATTGCAATGAAGAAAGTAGCAGGAAGACATTAATTTTCCTATAGAGATCAGGATTTTTTTCACGATGTGAACCAGACAGAAAGAGTTGTGGCTCTGGAAGAGACTGAAAAATAAGGCTTTTTAAATTTCAGATGGGGCTTTTATGTTTATCTGGGAATTTAAATTCTTTAATTGAACGTTTCCATGGTAAACAGAATATCTAATGAAAAGTCTGACAGAACGGGGACCAGAAAATCATTTTTCTAATCCTTCGGATTAACATACTCAACCTCGTGGTTTTCACTCAAATATTTCATTGGAAAAAGACATCACCCGAAATGAAACGATGAAGACAACAAAGATTATGAAACGTCATAATAATTGATAAAATAATGACTTGTTTTGGAGCTTCAGCTGAAACTTACTGAAACCGAAATTTGAATAGGGTTGACAGAAGTAGTAATCTTAACGACAAAGAAAAGCAAGTTAGTTTGAGTATTCATTAGAAAACGGACATAACGTCACTTCAGAATTAAGACAAATATAATAAACTCAGCTCAGACAGTAGAAACTTGTCGATCGAAATAATTAAGATGAGGATTATAGTACTGTCTTACATTATACGAATAGCAAGCAATAATCACTGACATGAGTGAATGATCGTGGGTGCCAGTGACAAAAACTCTATCAAAATAACTTGCAATATGAAAAGTAGCACTCAGAAATTGATGCATGCATCTTTCAAGGATATTGGTGCGATGTTTAAACAAGCAGCATCGGTTAGAATTCTCTGTTCCAGTGACTTTCACACAAAGTCAGACCCCACAACAATAGCAATAGCTAATTCTAACCTATCATTTTGTGTTGGTGTGATTTTAATGAAAAATAAACTCTGAAGGAAAGATTAACTTGGAAAGTTGGAGGAGTAAGTTCTTATTACAACGTGAAGTGAGTGAAGTGAGAAAGTTTGAAAAAAAAAACAAACAAAAAAAGTTACAAACGTGAATATCTTGTATTTTTCTTCCTTTTATATAAAACTAGACAGTCATGGTTGCTTAGATAAGGACAGCGATGTGTTGTATTCATGTCTAACAAGAATTTCCAGACTGATGAGAAAAAATAAGAATTACACTATTCTTTTTTTTGTTTTTTCTAAGTCTCTTTATATTGCTTATTTTTTTTCGGGTTCTGCTCTCAGTTGGACCATTCTGGGTGGAATCGGTGTACTTTGATCTTTACCTTTTTTTCCTGGATATCTTTGAGTCAATCTTAATCAATTTATCTTCGACTCCAGATTTCCGTAAAAGAAAATGTTTCCAATAATGGTGAAATACAAATCAAAACTAGCAAGGGTGGGTTAAGAAATGTTAGTGCGTTTCAATTAATCACTTTTAGAGAGATCATCTGAAATCTCAATCGGTTACGCATGCGCACAGGGAAACATGAACATACACCCTCCACTCCCCCGACACACGTAGGAAAAATTTACCAGTTATTCTGATCAAGGCATGAAATATATATATATATATATATATATATATATATATATATATATATATATATAGTTCTTTTAAATTCAGGTATTTTTAGAAATGTAAGAACACTAAAAACTGATAGAAATAGAATTTTATCCGTTGTTGAAATTGTCAGTTTTCAAAATCAATTAAAGCCAATTGCATAATGGAAAAATTGTTATTCAAATGAAAGTTGGCTTTTTTTTTTTATTGCCGGCCACTGAAGACTGAGTTAAGTAGGAAATGTTGACATTCACTGAGTATAT
The DNA here is from genome assembly GCA_963457665.1 of Thysanoteuthis rhombus. Taxonomy (NCBI): domain Eukaryota; kingdom Metazoa; phylum Mollusca; class Cephalopoda; order Oegopsida; family Thysanoteuthidae; genus Thysanoteuthis; species Thysanoteuthis major. Next base: position 67,426,877 of record OY735204.1, on the reverse strand, counting down.
ATCCTTGTAATTCTTTCTGGTGTAAAACAGAAAAAAAATCAAAACTTCATGTTTTCCACCCTTGAGGAGATTTCTAGTCATCTTATTCGGGAATATTACTTTAAAATAGGTAATAAATTATTTCATCAGATTAGAAGTATCCATGTGGGGATGGATACTGTGCCTCATTGGGTAAATTTGAATTTATATAGACATGAATAGCTATCGATGTCGTCTTTGATTAAAACTGCTGTAAAGCAAGTTTGTGCATTTTAAGTTGAACACGTTTTATTGGTTATTTATGTTCTCTTAATGATAGAGCTGATTTGGGGAAATCGTAAAATGCTCTATACCTTGAAAATCTTCAACTAAAGTATGAAAAAAACGGAATATGAGTAATGAAATGTTTGTCCATGAATTGTTCGATGGACGAAATTCGTTTCCTTCCAATATCGTTCAAAGTATTCCAACTTATACATTTTTTAGAACTATATTATCAAAATATTTAAAGTTAACACGAGCTACACTACGATTCTTTTTATTCATACCGGAAACGGTTCCTCAAGATGTTAGATTGGTCAATGTTAGAGAGGAAATTAGTAAGAATTTAAAACGATTTAATAAAGCTATCACTTGACATTCGAAACTTATCAGCTTGACCGTAATGAAATGATCAGAATTAGAGAATACGTTAACGCAAGTAAAAAAAAAAAAATAGAATAAATAAATAATGTATACCAAAATAAATCAATTTGTGTTAATGTTAGGAGAATTAAGTAAGCAAAATAAATGGATTTAGTTTTTTCTCAGTGTGAAAGATCATTGTATTGACAAGAAACAGGGACAGGGGAAAACATTTTGCGCTGTTCCATTTGTCTGACTAGCGGATGGTGGAATTGAACATGTAATGTCAAGTAATACATTGCCTGAGTGAAGATGTTATTACCATCCACAATATGGTTCGGATTCGTCTCAACCATCTATATAGAGCAGTTTATTTGATAGTTTGGAGGAAATGCACTGATGGAATCAATATGATGTGGAAAAATCAACGATCAAGTTGAAGGAAAAAAATTGTCTAATTTTTCAGTTGAATATGTTCGTAAAAAATCAACTCAAAGAGTTATTCTGAGATGATATTATGAATTGGTGTGCAATCAGTCTGAGATTAAAGCCGATACAAAGGATTTAATATTCACATAGATGAACACTCAAAAGAATCGACGCAAACAACAAGTCACATCCAATGTTATACTTACTGACCTCTTGATGCTGGAACGTTTTGGGTAACTTAGTGATAATACCAGATATGACGTAACAAACTACATGTAGTATGACAATATATATATATATATATATATATAGCTAAAAGGGAGGTGGTGTTGGATCAACACTGCTGAGGAGCCATGTTAGGATAACTTTTTTGCTTTCCATTTCTCTAAAATTTGTTACATGGCAAACATTGATTATCGAAACTAGACAAGATTAGCGCATAATACTGAAATATCAAAGTTCGTGTATAACACGAAAAGCACTGATGAAAATTAAATATGTTAACAGATATTGGGGAAAAAGTGACTGTAATGACACAAAAAGCCTTTAAAAAAGTTTTTTTTTTATACTGGGCTTCATGTCTAATGCCGTAAATCTTTTATCTGTCTCCCTTGTTCTCTCTCATACACACATTTTACATATCTATCAATCTCTCTCTCTCTCTCTCTCTCTCTCTCTCTCTCTATATATATATATATATATATATATATATATAATGTGTACTTTAGAGAGTGAGACAGACTCGGGAGTGAAGTTTCTGGTGGTAAGGTTTTATTAATCCTTATATGTCAATAGTCCATACATGTTTCGGGATTTCTCCCATCATCAGTGGTGCGTGTTGTGTGAGTGTGAATTAAAATGTACCATGTGGAACCAGAGTCCACTGCCAGCGGCTATGCATTGTGGGTAAGTTTTGTTGTCAGGGCTACTAGAAGCCTCATGCTGAATGTAAGAATGACCAGCAGGTATTGGGATTTTGGTAAAGCAGCAGCAGTTGGACTTGGGGAGGGCAGAGTGTGTCAAGGTAGGGGGTAGTGTTGTGGAGGTGGATTTTTTAGTATGTTTGGGATAGTGTAGAGGGAGGGGTGGTGGGGTCAAGGAGCTACATAGGTATCAACCTTAAAAGTTACTGAAAATGTTTTGGCTTTGATTTGGACAGGGGTTGTAACAGGCTAAGGTGAAGTTTTTCCTATGGGTCTAGGTGACTTTGAAGCTTCCATTATTGAATGTGTCTAAGATGTGGGTGTGAGGATATTAATGGTAGGAGTTGTGTGTATTAGTGTTCTGTGTGGTGAGGGTTGTTCAGTTTAGTATTTAATCCATTAGGATATAGGGTTTTAAGTTTGTTGATCCACCCCAAAGTGGGCTCTAAGTTTGATCCTTCTGAAGAAGTCATAGAGATCTTTGTTGGGGGTGTGATTGTTGAAGTGTGGGGGTCGGGGACAGAAATTAAGGCCCTTGTTAAGGAGTTTGAATGTGTCCCTAGTAAATCGAAATTTACTTAGGTTCATTACTTTCCCTTCTGGGTCTTCCTTAATTCTGATGGTGTGTAGTAGTGTTTTAGTAAGTTTTCTAAACTGCTTATTGATCGAATTCAACCGAATAAGTGAAACTGATCTAATACTTTGCTTATCAACTAAAGATAACTGAAAAGGAATTGAAGAGATCTTCATTCTCGGAAGAGTTCAGCTGATTTATTCAAAGAATATCTCAAACAGATCTAAAACGAATTTGCATGGAGAATGACCAACTTTTCCGAACCTTTGCTGCTTAACAAGATGTTGAAAAAAATAATACGTCGGATGAAAATGATAAAATCAGTTCCAGGCGTCGACAAATAGTAAACATAGGCTGATCTAATTCTTGTAACTAATTGATTGAGATAAATCTTGTGTTCAATCTTTCGGAGAGAGACATTTGATCAAATTGTCGAATAGATGAAGCATTTCTCACGACTTCAAAAAGATCGCCACGATTCGGAATGAAAAACACTCGTCTGCTTGGCCACGAACCTTGAACAAATCACACATTGACTCCTGATTGTCTTATGCGATGTTATTCAATCGCTCTGTGATATGATGTCGATAAAGTTGTTCAGGAACTAATATTACTAAAAATTCCCCGAAAGAAATTGTGGAGGAACAAAAGGGATGTCTCTGTGACGGTGAGGCCGACAGCAATGCAGTCAAGATTCACCGTATGATACCGATGTATAAGTCGACTTTGGAAATTGGCGTATCAGTTGTGTTCATGAAGTTGATATCAGCCTGTGCAGTAACTTATGGTGTCAACCCCATGAAAGTTCATCAGTAGCAGACCATACAGGACAAATGGTGAAAAATTGTTGTGTAACGTTTCTATGTAATCTTTCTACATTGAATTATATCATTATTACACAATTAGTAACTTGATGGAAGCTTTTGAAAAATGTTTCTTAATTCTTTTATTTGATTATAACAAAAAAATGTTGTTGATATATGAGCCCATATACGAATTGTATCTTAAGGCCTAACCCTCACTGGAGATCTGACCGTGACTTTAAAAACATAACCAGCAACAGTGGAAACAACAGAGCCTGCAGTCAAAACATCTTCATTAACTTTTTAGTGCCCGTTGTTGGGCGTAGACCTTCCCCAAGATTAGCCAGATCTCTCTATCGTGAGCATCATTGTTTCTGAATTTATCTATTCCGTCACACCATTATATATTTTGCTGGCCCTGGTTTTGCATGCAATTTAAGTTTTTTTTTTATAGATTCTATAATACATCAGACCCAGCTATTTCTGCTAATATATAGTGCTGTCTTGTGATCACTCCATGCTATATCGTGCGTTGTTCTCTCATGTGCGCGTCGCATAGTTTTCAGTTTGAGGATTCTTCTTCCCTGTATTTGATAGTTGTGTGTTTGTTCTCAACATATTCGTTGTACATGACATTTTGCTACTGAAGTTCATGAAAAAAAACCCCATCTTTTTTGTTAACTTCGTCCAGTCCATCCAGCATCATCTGGAAGTTATGATGGTTCTCAGCGAAAAGAACGATGTTGTCTGCAAATTCGCGTATACTTCGGTACTTGCCGTCTGGTCTGATTCTTTGATTTTTGTAGTTTAGATTCTAGAATATCAACACAGGGCAGACTGTAAACATTTCTGTTGAGCCGGTAAATCTTTGTCTTACAACTTTTTCAAGAATTTTTTTCTTTATGAATAGTAATTTTTACATCATTTTTTTCAGATGCTGCGGGGATTCCTTGTTTTTGAAGGTTAAGTTTGCCCTGTCGAAAGCTTGCCAACGTGAGATAATTCCTTGCTTGATTTCTTCTTCTTTTAAGGATTTGTTGAGCATGTTTCTCGCAAGTCCAGAGTGACGCCAGATCACTGAATTAAAAACGCTTCGAATTTGATAATCCAACTTGTATATTGAATTATATATGGAGGATGCGGAATGTTTGATCCAGTTAATATAAGTCTAAACCTGGAAACTCTAAGAATATATCAATACATCAGATCGTTTTATACGCCTGTACATAATCCGTGATACTTGTCTTTGTAATTTTTATCTTCAAGAAACCTATTCTGTTTTTCCGTTCGTTTCCTTCGTATTTCATTAGACGAGATGAAAGTAGTTGATTCAGCACATCAAAGTCACAAAGACCCACGCTCAAACCATGACACATACATTTTGGCACATGGTGGTGTAATTGGCAATCAAAGTTATGATTCAAGCCCAGGATGGTTACATTCACTTCCAAATGATACCCTTGAGAAAGATGGTACTCTGTAGTTTTGCCATATGCATGTCATTCATAAGAATAGAAGAACGTGGTGGCTCTATATTCGTAAATTGAACTTTTGTCTATTTCACTGCATTCTTATGATCTGATTCACGTTGTTATCTGGAAAGTATTGAATGAGATTTTTGTTTGCTTTATCTCCTTTGATAGCTTAGGGCAACTTTACAGTTTCAATTACAGGAGGTTTTACGGGGTTGAGTTCCTTGCCTCAAAACCAATCTGTAAGTTGTTTTTTTTCTTAAATCAAAATAACTTCTTTTGAATGAACTTCCTTTCAAGGCTGAAAGACTACAAATGCCGTGTCATTTACCCTTACAATGGAAGATTAGTGGATTGATAATTTTCCAAATGCAATGTAAATACAGGCGACATCGGCTTTCACTCGAACCCTGTTCACCTATTGTATAATCCGAGGCAGCAACAGTCACGCCACTCGACGCCTTCATATAAAACTTAATTGCAAATGATCATTTACATCTTTCAGGTACAGCAAGTCGAAATCGGAAGAAATGATACATATTCGAAAGAAAAGAGGAAAGAATGTTTAATTGCTTGAATATTTAATTTTTTAATGAGAAAATAGGAATTTATTGAACTGTGGCTTGTCTTAAGTAATTACAGAAAGTTTTCGAGCGATTTCCATTTTCAATTTGCATCTCGTTTATATTACCGTGTTTCTTTTTATAATTAATAACGTATTTCTCGTCCGTATGCGCAAAAAACATTTCTTTCCATGGTTTCTGCGCAGATAGCTCGTAATTAATAATCCTTATTTTGTAATTCACGCCGTTATAAAAAAAATGTTCAAATTAATGAAACTATATTTTCTTGTGCCTTGAATTGTGAAGCTGTTACTCATTCTGGCATCTTTGAAATATAATGAATTAATCGAGCAGAGTGGAAATTGTGGAATTCCGGGGGATTACAAAATCTTTCTCAAATTGACGAGATGGAATTTTATTGCCACTCAACAATCCCCTGCGACAAATATCTTAATCGCTTTTGCTTTCTTTTAGAATTCTGATTGTTAGAGTAAACAACAGACGGGTCGATCATCTCAGAACATTTGATAAAATCTCAAATACTCATTGATTAAGTAACATTAAATTTTTTTTGCTCATGCGTGAATATCCATTTTCCTGAATATGTTTCTCATCGACTCATGTGAACGGAGACAACAAGTACACTAGCTTTTCACATTTATTCCCGCCTGTGAAGGGTAGTTATTGAAAAATGATTTGTTCAAGTCCTTATTCAACCACTCCCTTGTGTCAAGCACCATGGTTTACCAATGACAAGACA